>PVKZ01000634.1:266046-690867 GCA_004027375.1 Macroglossus sobrinus
CACACACACACACACACACACACACACACACACACACACACACACACACACAGAGTTTTAATGGTTTAAGGATATCCCCAAAACCCATCCCTGATCTCTAGGTTCACTTGTTCATTAAAAATAGGCCTGCGACACTTAGTTCTGGTACAATTTCCCTCATTCCTGAATATTTTCTTACTTCCACTTTTCAATGTTTTTCAGGCAGGCCCTCCTTTGTGTGCTCTCACGTATCATTCAATTCCACAGATTCTATTTTCCCCATCATTGTTCATTCCCACTTGTGTTTTCTTTATTTTTGTTTTTTTTTTTCTATCAACATACTTTCTTTATTTCACATGTCCTTTCAGTAACACTAAGAGCAAACAGTCTTTTTAAAGAAAATCTTTATGCTCATCAAGGAAAAATCAGAAAAAAAATCCCTTGGGAAAGCAAATGAATGACAATGGGAAGGGAAGGAATTCTAAAAAGCCATGAGAGTGTGAAAATAGAGAAATATAGAAAGATACCACATAAAGACTCATTAATTATAAGGCAGCAGCTTTCAGTTTTTGTGAGTTTGTGGCACTTTTTGAAATGCTAGAAGTCTTGGCAGCAAAATTAAGGTGAACGTATGGCAGAATTTTTCACAAAGATGGCCAAAAAAATGTTTCTGATTCCATAGATGCTTCTTAAAATGAGACTTTGGCACTCTGCCCTACAAAAGGTAGTCCTATGTCCTGCCCTTAAATCTGAGTGGTCTCTGACTCACTTAGAACCAACAGAATGTAGTGGAAGTAAATTCTAAAGTTAGGTCAGAAAGGGTGAGGGTCTCTTTGTCTTCTTCACTGAAATACTTGCACTGGGGCTTTTGGTCACTGTGTAAGCAGTTCAGCTGGTCTGAGGCCGCCATGCTGTGAGGAAGCCAAACTAGTTCACAGGAAAAGATCACATAGAGAAACCCTGAGACTATATGAAGGAACAGATGCAAAAGAGAGATAGATACCTGTCTATCTAGCTCCCCAGCTGCTTCAGACCCCTAACGTTCCAGCTGCAGCCACAAACTGACAAAGTGAAAGACTCCAGAATCATTCGGCAGAGCCTTTTCTCAAATTATTAACCCATAGAAACCAAGAGAAGTAATAAAATAATTGCTGTTTGTTTTAAACTACCAAGTTTTGGAGTAATTTGTTACACAGCAATAGATAGTTGAAACAGAACGAAAGACTTACAAACAATACTGAATAACTCAGGAATCATTGGAATGCAATCACCGTTACAGAATCCCTGTGTCTCAAACGGTCTATAAAAACATGCCCCTTTTCTTCCATAACTTCCCCTCAGCAGTGCTCCCTATCTGGTATACTTGGGCTCTAATATAGCAAGAACTTCCTTTGATCCTAGCTTGATATTTATTAGTCTATCCCCTGCCCTATGGGGCCTCCCTGACCAACATAATTATGTTTCATTTAACAGACATTAACATAACAGTAGTAGTATTTGGATTGAAATCTAGTGGCTCATCCAGCACCCACATCTTGGTTTCTAATAGCATTTTTCAGTTAAAGAAACCAGGAGTCCTTGGTAAAATGGTAAATTCCAGAGCTGGTGCAGGGAGAATGCTAAGTGAGTCAAGAATCTTGCAATGCCAGAAAGTAAAAAAGTCCTCAAAAATAAAAGAATGGAGGCATGCCAAGTCAACCTGAAGGAGCTCCCAGTGGCCACAGGCAAAACAATCTAACAAAATAACATAGTATTAGATTATCACCCAAAGTACAAAACAAGTATTCATGAATCTTTTACAGATAGTAGTTAACATAACAATTATAGTTTATAACAATAATTGCCTCCATACATACTTACTATGTGACAGGTCCTGTTCTAAACATTTTGTAAAATTTTTTTAAAACTTACAATACCCAGTGGGGTGGATACTATTGCTATCATCATTTTACAGATCAGGAACCCATGGTTTATCATGTCAATGCACAATTAGAAGAGGATACCATTTATATAGCACATTGTAGTTGTAGGTACTGGCAGCCATAAGAAACCATGTGTGGGGCACTGGTCACCTTAGGCCCTGTTCAGCCACCCAGGAGCTAGGGGCATGCGTAAACTCTTTCAGGCATGCCAAGAGATTCTGAGACAATTATCTCAATGTCCCACAGCCTAGGATTTAAACGTAGATCTATCTAACATCAAAGTGGGGTATCTTGAGTTCTCTTCCCTACAACCAAAATGGTAAATGCCAGTAGTGTAATAATAATTATATTACAATTATGCAATTATACTAAGATTTGATATAGAGTCTCAGAAGTTGTACAAAGTATCTGAGGGCCCTGAGGAAAATGTAGTCTTTAACCTCTTAAGTAAAGAGTAAGTAAGTATGTGCCCGAGCAAGAGACCCGGAACAACCCACTCGATGAGAGACACAACAAAACCTCTCAGGCAGAACCCAGTTAACCAGAACACTCTGTTCCCAGAATTTTAGCTGACTTAGCCTCTAGGGCAAGAAACATACACGGGAAAGAGCTGATTTTTTTTTCTTTGAATGAAAACAAAATTCACAACAACATCCAAGAGTTTTCAAGGAATTAGAGCAAGTTCGAGGTTCAACCTCCAGCCCCTACCACCACATGCACATTATTAGAACAAAGGATAATGACACTGTGGGACAGAGCAGGAAACAGGTAGAGGAGAGGCAGAGGACTATGAGCTACAGAGCACCAACTGTGTGCTAAGAACTGCGCCAGACACCATCCAGCATCACTTTATTGTTTTTCATAGTGATGGTTTTTGAGAGAAGTATTATTAACACCATTTTACTGTTAAATCAAGGTTCAGAAAGTTGAAATAATTTGCCTAAGGTTGCTTAACTAATAAGAGATGAAGATAGTATTTGAGTTCAACTGTCACTGATTCCAAAGCCCTTGTCTCTCTTTGTAAAACCACAACAAAGAAAGGGTAGTTAAGATGAGAGGCAGACTCCTGAGCTCAAGTGAAGGTTAGTTGCTAAAGAAAGAGATTCAGAAGGGACCCCATGGCTTTATGACAAAATGCAGGTCCCAGATTCCTTGTTTATAAGTAGAAATTAATCTAAAACTGGAAATGAATGGCATATCCCTCTAAGTAGTGATGAGTAACTTAGAAAATAGCTAAATAGGGAGATATTAGGGAATCTGTCATAGAAAGCTAGATTACAGAGTCAGGCTTCCTGTCTCCGAGGAAGAGAGGAAGTTTCACTGACATACCCTTGTGCACACTATAGGTAGGATACTTACCTGCTTTTTCTCAATTCTCACAACAGCCTTATTATACTACTGTTATCTCCAATTCATAATGAGAAACTGAGAACCAAATTACTTTCTAATATAATGTCAGAAAGGCAGGGTAGAGCCAGACACTCTGATTTCCAAACCCAAGTGTTTAACCACTAAGTAGAAAGGAACTAAGTTCAAATACTGAGAGTCAAAACATATCATTCAGTCTATCTAGAATATTAAGTTTTATTGCCATTATCATATTGACTTTTATTTTACTCTAGTAATACATTTTTATTAGCATTAAGTTTCGTTACCATAGTTTGGAATCTTAGTATAACTATAATACCTGGCTTGTTTTTAATACTATGTTGTATATATTATCTTAGTACTGGGTTTTATGACAATGATTATTATCATTATTACAGTTCTAAATTTTATTATTGCTACCATGTTTAGTGTTTTTTAAATAGTTTTGTGGCCTGGGGAGAAATGGAAGTAAATGACCATCATGATATGAATCTGATCTTATGTTTGTACATGTCAAATGAAGAAGAGGTAAAGTAACACCCTATTCAGCAAATTGGTTTACCCAACACCTCTTCAAAACCTCTTCTCGTGTGCCTTCTTAAATTTTGACTGAAAAAAGTGGGGAAAACTACATTTCTCGGAATCCTTCGCAGCTAAGCTATAATATGACTTATAGTCTATGAAGAGACACATCTACTCAAAACTTGAAACATAGAAGTGACACAAAGTACTATAACATGATATACTGGCCACACTCCATGAAACCAGATCTTCTTAAGTCCTTGGTTCTTCTGTGTAGCTAAGGTTAAGGTTTTAAACCATATGTGATAAAGGTAGATATCATTGGCAGTGGGATTTCTTCTAGATGACCTCATATTGTAGTTGGGGGTTTCTCCTTGCTGTGTTCTCCTAGCTGTGTAGCATCAAAAGTTCCCTGGCCCTCATTTTAATTTAATAAACTAATTAATGTCCTTGAAATTAAAGTCCATAATAAATCCCTTTCCTAGAGTTAATTCTGTTATTTATAACTAAGAATTTTGACTAACAAATTGCAAAGTGTTAACTGACATTAACTAACATTAACTCCAATTAACTGACAAACTTTTGAAATGAAAAAGAATAAATAGAGGTTATTGAGTATAAACTATCTTCCAATGTGGGAGAACTTTTTAGAGTAATCTTGACATGCAGCCCTCTTTTTATCCCTTCTGGGAAAAGGAGACTAACTTTTGCTATGTGAAATCTCTTGCAGGTCACAATGCTTTCATCTGGCATTCCCTAAAGTGACTCCCATAGGAAAACTTTTGCACTCACATATTTAGAATTCTGTGTTTGAATAAACTTGGGGAATAAATGCTAGGTTAAATAAAAGGGAGGGGCAAAAGACTCCACTTCTGGATGTGAGTTTACTGCATTTCTCACAGCCTTTCGTATATTAATGTTTATAGTTAATCTTTAAGAAGTAGATGAATTATTTTCCAAACCTTAAACCAAACATTTGTCTTTGGGAGTGAAACTTTCAGAATTACTGTTATATAAGATACCTTTTATGGTAACTTAACCTTAAATTAATGGATTATCTGAAGAATGCGAATTTAAGGTTCAAGATAGACCACACAAGAGGTTGTCTGGAAACTAAGGTCTTCTGGCCCCCTCAGATAATAGCACAGAAAAAGCCACCAACTCCCCACTCTTAAGACTGGTCCTATTTTCCAATAGCCTGAACTCAGGAGAGACTCTTCTGGGACTGCCTGAGCTGCTGCCTTTCTTTGTTCTGATATTGTAGGTACCTTCTGCTGTTACAAATCACCCTGAAATTCAGTGTTACAAAAATAGTACGTAGAGTTCCCATACAAACATCGCCCAGATACCCCTAATGTTAACTTCTTATAGAACCTTAAAACATCATCACAGCTAAAAAATTAACACGGTACAATACTATTTACTAAACTATAGACACTATTAAATTTCACCAGTTCATCCACTAATAATTTTTTTCTATCCCAAGATCCTATCCAGTATCCCACATTATATTCAGCTGTTATTTTTCCCATAGTCTCTTCCAATCTGTAATAGTTCATCATCCTTGTCTTTCAGGGTCTTGACACTTTTGACATGTATTAGTCAGTGATTTTGTAGAATATCTCTCAATTTGGTTCTTTCTGATGTTTTCTCATAATTGGAATGAGATTGTGGTCAGACCCCTTACATGATGTCTGGCTTCTAAGAGGAAAAAGAGGCAGCTGCCTGTCTTCTGAAAGCCTGCAGAACGCTTCATTTGTATACTATTGGTCAAAGTAAGGATCAGCCCAGGACCAGCCCAGATTCAAGGGGAGGGCCAACAAAATCCACTTCTGGATGTGAGGAGCTGATTGACCTACACAAGGAGTCTCCAATCCCCATACTAGTTCATGGCCTGTTGGGAACCAGGCTGCTCAGCAGGAGGTAAACAGCGGTAGAGACAGTGAAGCTTCATCTGTGTTTGCAGCCACTCCCCAGTGCTAGCATCACTGCCTCAGCTCCACCTCAGATCATCAGGCATTAGATTCTCACAGGGTATCGGTCTCTGGTGCCAAGAAAGTTGGGGACCACTGACCTACAGAAATGGAGCAATAGATGGTGGTCATCTTTGAAGACCACTTATCACAACCAGGTTTTCAAAAACACTTTAAAAATTCACTTAACAAGACAACCATGAAACCTGGGAATCTGCCACTATCACACTGAACATTTTTAATTATCTGAAACTTTAAAAATAAAACTAAGAGTACCTGCTCTGCCTACTTCATAGGGTGTGGCAGCCATGGACCATTGAGGCTAAGATCTCCCTTAAAGAGGAAAAAAGCCGAGAGGAATATAATTAGCCAACAGTTTCCAGCTGCTGCATTTGGGGTATCTGCTATAGCATTCATACCAGGGCCACACCCTCCCCAGGCTGCTCCCAGCCAGTGACTGAGCATGGCAGTGGAACTAGAACCAGACCATTGCTGTTTGTCACAGGATTCCTCTAATGAACACACAGCTCGGGAGCTCTGCATCAACCCATCAAGACTTAGTTACAGCTACACTGCAGTCTGAGGTTCTCCCTACCCAAGTCTCCTTCTTCCTCTTAACCTGTTATGGCTGTTAGGTTGTACTTGAGGCTCTCCCTGCTCCCTCTCCCCTTTACCCTTCACAGGCATTTCCTTCAATTAATCTCTTGCACTCTTAATTTATCTCAGCATCTGTTTCCAGGAGGACCTGACTTGACACACAGGATGCTATGAGAATCAAATGAGATAGAGGATGTAAACATCCTTTAAAAACCATACAGGAGGAACAAGTATTAGGTATTATCAGTTTTTTAAAAAATACAGGGAAAATTGTCTTATATGCTCCAATAGCCTTTTGATTAGAACTTACTACATTGCTAATCTGTTTAGCAATTAATATTGATATTTCATTCAAAGAATATTGATATTCTTAATGATAGTGCTCAATTTAAAAAAAGATTATATGATATTTAATAGGTCACAGTGTAAGATGGCATCTAAATTGGTATTGAAAGAGATTTTATCTAAAAGAAAAAAAATTTTTTTAAGGGATACATATCAGTTATTTGGGATATTCATGTAGGGTAAAAATCTAGGCATTTTCCTGGGACACAACCTTTTTCTGGAATTTGGGGGCAGCTGGCTACCCTGGATGAGCAATCTTTTCTGGCTGAAGCTCCCCCTGAAAGAGAGCTCCTGAGATGATGAGGCTCATGCCTCCTCTGTTTAGTACAATAATTCACAAAGCAGGAATCCTCCACAGCCTGCCTCTTCCCTGGATCTGCCAAATTCATCCTGCTCTCACCCAATTCATTCTATGCTCAGCAGCAAGTGCTGTCATTCCTCTGCTTGATATCCTTATTAGCTTAACTAACACTTTGAGGATAAAGTCAAAAGGGCTTAAGATGTTTGATGTGACCACAGGCTACCACTTGCCCACCTCACTCTGCTCCCTGCAACACACACACACACACACACACACACACACACACACACACACACATACACACACACACACACACACCTCTCTGCTTCATCCATATTTCATCATTCTTGGAAACGCACATTTTTTTCACAGCATAACCACACACACACACCCGGCCACCACCCTTGGGATTAGGACACATCTGAAAATCACTGTAGAACAAGCAACAGTTGTTAACTAATTGTTTTGGCCTTGCATGCGCAAACATGAAAAGCACCAGCTTTAAAACTGTTGGAATGGGTGTGAGCTTGTAAGAAGATCCCAGAAACAACAGTGGACCACCCTTTTAACCCTTAGGTACCAACTGTTGTGGGGAGTTCAGGGCAAGAGCGGGGGCAGGGGGGGGTGGAGGTGGGAAGGAGTAATGGGTCAGGGCATTTAGCAGCATTGCCCAAGTGGGAATCAAAAGAAGGCTAATTCCACATATGAATCCATCTTAAGAGCTCAGCCCCAATGGCTTTCAGTTTGCCCATGAACTCTTTTAAGAAATGCTACATCACCAATGCTCTTGATCATATCACGTGGAAAAGCTTGAGGTCAAGGCCTCAAAATCAAATGCCTTTCAGAAGAATCTGACTCTAAAAGTGAAGTTTCAGGAATATTGAAAGCAAATTATTTTATATATTTTTTATTTTGCTGTATTGGATAGAGTGATATATGATAAAATCTATGTCCAATTAAGAATTTATAAAAACCTCTTTCAAAAAGTATTAAAACCTTTAATGATAAAGAAAACTTTATGCCATACTTTAACTGGCAATTATTTTCCCCTTAAGGGTGTATAAAATTAAGGCATATCTTAAAATGAATGGTGTCTCAGAGTATATGAAATATGGCAGAGCCAATTCATTTTCTTGCTTTCTCCAATCGCTGGGTTTTAGTGTCTTCTCTCTTCCTAGAACACTTTTCTCTCTCTTTGCCTGACTAATTCCTACCCATCCTCTGGGTCTCACCTTAATTATTACTTTCCAGGCATCTCCCTTAACCTTCCCACCTCCACCCTCAGACTGAGTTACCCTGCTGTGTACCTCCACGGCACCCCATATTTCAGCTTACCATTCTTTAACTGCTTGTATAATTTTCTGTTTCCCACTCAGGGTTTAAACTCCATGAAAATCAGGAAATCCTCTGTCTTCCTCTCATTGTGCCTCGCACAGTTGGCACTCAATAAATATTCATTCGGCAATGGTTAAATTAACAATTGAATAAGTATCTCCATTGCATGGCATATAAATAAACTCATTAATTTTTGAGCAGTGAAGCAATAAGAATTTTATCTCACAGATGAGACAACTTGAAGCACAGAGAGTAAGAGGCTAATTAGTGATAAAGCCAAAACTAAAATTTTTTAAAGTCCCAATAGTAGTGATACCTGACCTTAATTGGGCATTTACAATGTGCCTGGCACTGTTCTGGCTTCCGTGTGTGTGTGTGTATGTGTGTGTGTGTGTGTGTGTGTGTGTGTGTGTGTGTGATTAAATATATATATAATCTCACTTAATCCTCATAATAACATCATTAGGTGGATGTTATTAGTATTCCCATTTTATTTATAAAAAGTTGGCATGCAGAAAAGTAAAACTTCCTAAGACAATAGAGCTAATAAGTAGTGCAGCTGAGATAGAAACTGAGACAGATTCCAGGAGTTGCACCTTCAACCACAACATTAGAGATGCCAGTAAATTGACTCGGAATGTTTAGCAATAGTAAATACTTTTAGTTACTAGCAGATCACTCCTTAAGAATGTGTTTTCAAGCTGATCCAAGGCAAATAGCTTTATTTCAGTAGATATTTATACCAAAAAAAAAAAAGAAAGAAAGAAAGAAAAAGTCTAATACAGTTGAAAGGAGCGCTAATATGAGTTCAGAGCCCTCC
This sequence comes from Macroglossus sobrinus, assembly GCA_004027375.1. NCBI lineage: Eukaryota > Metazoa > Chordata > Mammalia > Chiroptera > Pteropodidae > Macroglossus > Macroglossus sobrinus. The sequence continues at coordinate 275,209 of PVKZ01000634.1, forward strand.
GTTTTACACAGCTCACTTTTGAAGTAGCTATATAATCCCAGATGAATCATATATCTTTTTGGGGACTCAGCTTCTTTAAAAGATGGTGGGGTAGTGCAAATATACTCACAGTCCTCTGATAGGGTCTCTCACTTTATCTCAAAGCAATTAACAGGTACACTAAGAAATCACCAGTGATTATTATCCTATGCCAAATATTGAATTCAAGTACATAACTTAAACTCCAGTGTCGGTTCTATGAAATTCAAATAATGTTTGGCAAGGTGAAGGGCTCTTGATCTCCCACCTGAAAGCATAGGTTTTCAAATTCCAGCCATGGACTTTTTTTCTTCCCTGCTATTGACAGTGTTTACCTTAGTGGGGAGAGGGAAGCCCAGACTTGTGTTGACAGAGTTTGACTGTTGGGAAAAAGTACATACCTGGAGGGGGAATGGTGTTAACAAGAAACCAGGCATCCGTCTTCACCTGACTCATTCCAAGTTGGGCTTCCCTCCACCGTAGCTTTGTCCCAACATTAGATCAGAGGCTCATGTGGAGACTTGCTGAAGTTAAACACTATCAAAAACTCCAGCCCAGCTATGCTAGGGCAGAAAACAAGATTCTCGCCAGATGGGTATTAGAGCCAAGGCTACTTAAAAGAGCTGGAGACACATAGTAGGACCCCTGAGAATAATAACCAGCCTTTACCCTTCAGGGTCAGCTCACAGGGCTGCTGAAACTATTCATATTTATCCAAAACTATAGAAAATGCTTTCTGATAGTCAGTGGTACTCATTTTCTTGGTTTGGTAAGAAGTGAAAGGTCATAATAAGTCATCCTCTAGTTATGCCTCTAAAGTTTTATTTCTATTCCAAGGCATTCAGGATTTTCAGGCTTTATGCTTGCACTTTGAGCTATATAAATTTGAGAGAATTGCTCACCTCTTAAAGTTTAAGTTCCCCACCTATAAAATGAATATAATAATGCTCACAGTTGAGGATGAAATGAGATAACAAGTATATCTACATTCAGAGTGCTTAATAAGAGGGAGTTTTTTTATAATTCTTTTTGTACCCCCAAGGTTAATCATTTTTAAATCCTCTAAAACCAACCAAATTTGGGGAGGAAACTCTTGTACTCAAAGATTTTCTAAAAAATTGTTTTTCTGTGACTTAGAATAATTCTTTACATAATTAGGATGGTTTGATCCTCTACCATATTCTATGAGAACAGACAAGGATTATTAGAAGTGAGAGAGAAAGTCATAAAGAGCAGTCAGGTGAGCCCTGCAAGTCAGAGTCCTTGATGTCAGACAGATGTGGGTTTCAGGCCTGGCTCTGATACCAGCTATGTGTCTCTTTGAGCAAGTAACTTTTTTGTATCTCATTTTCCTCATCTGTAAAATGAGAATAATATACCTATTTCATAGAATTATTGTGGGGGTTAAAGTAGTATGTATAAGGTACTTATTACATACACTGTCTAATACACAGCTTAACAGTATCAGTTAATAATCATCATGGTCATTATTATAGATTTAATTATTGTTCAAGGTGGTATAGCTGAAATAGCAGAATCAAGACTAAAACTTTTGTTTGCTGACTTCCAATCCAATATTTTCTGTCATACCAGTAGTTTTCAAATATTTCAAAACATTGAAATCCCTCTCTACGAAAACAATATTCTACATGGCACATGAATATGTAACACAGAAGAACCACTCTTGTTAGAGTTGATGGGAGGGGCCTGAAGTACCTTCCACCCATCCCTACTACCCATCACCACCAATGAATCTGTCCCCACACTCCCCACTCCATCACTACCACATCTGCTGCTTGCAGTCACCGTTGCCTGATTCACCAGGGACTTGATCTCAACGAGTTAAGAGGACAGTTGGGTGACAATGTTTCTGTTTTCCTTATTTTTTCTCCAACTCGTCTCGCCCTGCTCCTCATTTCCTGCCAATCTATTGGTCCTTTCACTATCCACCTTTTTCTGTCTCATGAATTTCATCAGTTTTACCAGTTCCTGTTTCCTGACCTAAGCCCTTGCATTTTGTTCTGCCAACCAGAATCTCTGTCCTCCTAGTCCATGGAGGTTCATCCACTTCCCACCCTCTCCTCATGCCATGCAAACTTCTGCCAGCCCTTCCTAGTTCCCTCCCTTACATTTCAAGGGAGGCAGAGTTACTAAACTGATTGATCAAAATTCTAGTTCATTTTCCACATCACATTTTCTTTGAGGTCAGATTACTGTGTGTTAAAGGTACAAATCCACCCATTCCTTTACCTTCTCCATGTGGCTGGGAGTGGACATTCAGGTAGACCAAACATATCTTTATAGACATGCTTAAGCATGCTGGCCCTTGCCTCTCTATATAATGGAGCTGGTCAGAGGATTTATATTTGTTTGAAACTTAGAACCCAGCTTGGTCTTTAAGCTTTTTCCGCAGTCTTCAGCATTTCCCCCAGAATTCCACAGTGAGGATTATTGGGTAATCCTAGGGCTAATTAGATTCCTATCTAGCTGTTGCTACTTGTCTCTATTTCCACTGGAAAATCAATTAGAAGGAGAGAGTCTAATAGGATAGACCTACGCCTTCTCATGTCCCTGGACATAAAACCCTTAGAAATTCCACCTTGATTCTTAACACCTCTGTGACCTTCCTTCTTTAAGACCGTCCCTTTTCTCTACTCCCAGCCATTCACAAGTCCCTCACCCTACAGTCATCCCCTGGTGAGATATAACATTGCAGACACCCCAGCCTATGCGCCTCTGGGCCCTGAGCCCAGAATGCCTTTCCCCGGCTTCTATCTAATCCTACTATCCTTCAAGACATGCCACAAATCTCTCCTCTACCTAACGTCTTCCATTATCCCTGTTGGAATAATTTCTCCCTCCCCTGGCTCACATAGCCTTAATTTTTCATTCAGTTATAGCACTTACTTCATTCTAACTCCTGTTTCAAAAAGTTGTTTACAACAGGTTAGTCTTTCCCATAGGACTGGAAGCAACTCAAAAGCAGGGGACTGGTTTAGTCATTTCTGATATCCTTCAACCTCTACAATTGTGCTCTGCAAACCACAGATGCACAATAATATATTTGGAAGCCCGATAATGTCCCAATAAACCTAATCAGAGGGATATATATATATATATATATATATATATATATATTACATATATTATATATAATGTATTAGTTATTTGCAAAGAAGTATGTATATAATAGTTCTTTGCAAACAACTGATATACTATATATAATTTAATATGTGTGCGTGTGTGTGTGTGTGTGTGTGTGTGTGTGTGTGTGTATTTAGCTTGAAGAAATTTAACCTGGCATCAGATTAAATTGTTAAAGAACCCTGTGTTAGAAAGTCCAGTGACCACCTTGTGGACCTTCTGAACCATAAATGGAAAACACTTTGCCAGAACCAGGAAGGAACTCATCAGAGCAACCATCATCTCTGGCCTGCCTGGGAGTCTACTTATTTTCCTGTTTTCCTCTCATTTTAATTACAAAACAGGCTGCCTCATGTGTTTCCTCTTTCTGCTACCAGCACACATTGTCAATGAGCTTTGAGTGCTGGTCCAAACAGTGATGCAGGAAGTGCTAGTCAGCAAGGCTGGGCCTTGGTTTCAAAAGCATGTGAAAGATTCCAGCACTGTGGGCCAGCAGTCGGGCTTCATCAGGGGTTCCCACTTATCTCAAAAGGCCTGACGTGGCTTCTAGGAGATAGTGGACAGAGCACAAGGTGTGGAGGCTGGACATTTCATTCAAGTTTGACCCTTGTCGCCTGCTTCTGAAACAGCCTTATAGCAGTTGCTTAACCTCAGTTTCTTCCTCTGTACACTGGGGCTGGTGAGGCTTCACTGAGTTCTTATGAAAAAGCAAGTGTGGAAATATTTCGTAGACTCTGATTCTCTAGAAAATAAGGAGTTATCATTCTCCTATATTAAACAACTTTGTCTGCTAAAGGGATAAAAGAGTCTTTCCCGGAAATAAACTTGCCGTGGTCCAGTTTGGGGTGGAGGATAAGTAACTACTACTAAAAGACAGCTGGGAATAAAAGTTCAGATACTGTATTCTGAGGACTCACCAAAAACATAAGTGCGCAATAACTGGAAAATACGGCCTTTTGTAAATAGGTCACTGCTTTCTCCCCACTCTTCTCTCCCATCATCAAGTTGGCTCTAAGGATAGAAACTCTGGGCACAAAGGAACCCTGCCTCTGGATGCCTCTGGATGCCTCTGGAGAGACTGGCATGTTGCTGTTGGCTCCCCTGCCAACTATCTGCTTTCAAGTTCAGTAAAGGAGGCCTGAACAATGAGACTGTGTTACCACCTGACATTTCTTCACTTGCCATATGCAGGCAGGTCCATGGAGGCAGCAGCCAACAACTGTGTTTACAGTTTCCCATCACCCTCATTAATTAATGAATTCTGAGCCTGTTTCTCACCCTGAATAGATTTCTACAGCATGGGATGGTGCCAGGTTATCCCTGCAGGAGAGCTGCACAGCATCTGGGCATTGGTCTTAATTGGGGGCAGGCATGCCATGGGGATGGGTTAAACAGTGGCTGAGATATAGAAAGCAATCTTTATGCCTTAGGGCCAACCATTGGCTTCTCCAACTCTGTAAACCCTAAATAAGTTCAAGGAGGCTCTCAGCTTTAGTTTTCATATCTTTAAAGACACTGTGTCCCAAATTACAAATACACAGAAAATTTCAGATCAAATACTATACAAAGAGTCCCTGGTGATGTAGACCAAAATTGTAGCCACTTCCATAGAAATATTAATTATTCCCTGGATTATAAAATGTCCTAATAAATCTGATCATGAGGGTGTTAAGTAGCAGCTACCAGATCCCATGGCAATTCCCAGGGAGGAAAGAAGGTTGTCTCTTTTCTTAAAAAGTCCTGCTTCATAATAGACCCTGTCCTTAAAAAGCTCTAAAATGGGAAGTGGGGAAGCTGAGCCTGAAAGTGGCCTCTGCCTTTAGTTTTACTCTCTAGAAACAAGCATGCCTATTTGTGTGACTGTAATGGCAGATAAATTGTATCCTCACAGCAGATAAAACTGTGTGCTAGAGTCAAACAAAAATAACAGGATGGAACAGAATCATTATCAAAATATTCATGAAGTTTTGGAAGATAGCCATGAATGGAGAAAACGGTTTTCATGAGAAAAGAGATTGTTTCTGTGTTTTAGAATACACTAGATCTGAAAGGAAGTCTCCATGATTATCTAATAGGGAAAAAAAACTGTATTATTAGATGCCAAATAAGCATAATAGAACTCAAAGTTTTACATTCTTATCCTGGCTCTATCACAATCCAGCTGTGTAACCTTTGACTACTCCCCTCCCCATCTAGTCTTCATTTTCATCCTCCGCAAAATGATAGCCCTGGCCTGGCTCCTTCACTTCCCAGAGCTGTTGATTTACAACAGAAGATGAATGGAAAAGTGATTCGCAAACATAAAGGAGGAGTATGGCAGTGAAGATTATATTCCAGGGTGGAATTTCTAAAGTGTTGTTATTGTTATTGTTGTTCTCCTCCTCATAAGGAGCTTTTAGAGCTCTTTGTTTCAGAAGATATTTTTTTTTTTTAAAGAAGTTAAGTTTGTTCTGTATTGTAATGGGGCAGGATGGGGCCGGTACTTAAGGGTTCCATCCAAAACATGATTTACAAAGACAGCTAAGAAATACCATTCTTTTAAATATGATTTAAAAAATAAAGATAAAGAAAATGTCAGCCTGAAAAGAAAATATGAATAAGCATTTTATGAAGTAGAGCAAATACTAAGTGACAGTTTAGCTCAAGACATCAGACTGAGTGGAAAGTAAAGTACATGTATCACATTGGGAACAGCATAGACAAGAATATGTTGATATATTATTCCTAGAAGAATTTAGATTCTCAACATTTATGTGAGAAATCACTATTTTTCTGTGGAATCACAAAATTTTACTATATAATATTTTCTTTACAGCTGGGAAATGAAGAAAGAAAAATGCTATTAAAACCCAGTTTTGAAAAGCATTATGCTGATTGAAAGACATCAGTCCTAAAAAGCTACATATTGTATGGTTCCATTTGCATGACATTCTCAAAAAGACAAAACCATAGTGGCAGAGAATAAATTGATGATCACCAGGAATTCAGGATGAGAATAGAGTGCCTACGGAGGGATAAAACAAGAGAGTATTTTGGGATGACTGAACTGTATTGCATCCTGACTCTGATGGTGGCTCACAAATCTACACGTGTGTCAAAATTCATTGAAATAACAAAAAAAGGTCGATTTTATTATATGATCATTCTAAAAATTAATAAAAGGGGGAAAAAGAAAAAAATAATGACATCATTGAATCATATGCAGCAAAACGCAGGCCTTGTCCTCTGAAATGTCACAGCTGTATTTGTAACCAGACTTCATCTCAACACTTTCCTGACTTTAATGAGCACACAAATCACTTCAGGCTTTAGTTTCAATAAATATGTTCATTCAGTGGGTCTGGAAGGGAGCCTGAGTTTCTGCATTTCTATGCCCTGGCTTCTGTGTCTGCAGATAACTCTGTAGAAAATAGAGGCTCTGGAGAATTTAGTCCACTTGGAAATATGTGCCATGATGCCAACCACCCCCAGCCCTTACCCACAGCAGAGATCACTAATTGTTCAAAAACATTTTCCTCTTGAGTCCAGATGGGACCACCAGGTAGAATGTAGTAGAGAGCAGGTACTATTCTACAGGAGTGATTATGTGAGATGAAACCTACTAGTCACCTTGACCTAGTGCTGATGTGAGTTCCATCCATCAACATAAAAAATCCACTTAGAAAACCCACTTCCTTTCTCAGCCCTTATTGTCCTAGCTCCAAAATTCCGTGCCCTAGACACATTAGCCACAGTCGATACAGATATATCTTTCCTTCTTGCAAAGATGACCAAGGTTGTCTTTCTAACTAGGCTGCAAATGGCTTGAGGATAGGAACATGTCATCTACCTCTTTTTAGTAATTCCATTAATATCACTTTGAGCCCATTTCTTCACATACAAAATAAAGACAATAATACTATCTCATAAGGTTGTTGTAAGAATTAATGAAAAAATAAGAGAGAAGCACTTACAATAGTGCTCTGCAAAAACTAAGACTTAGTAATTGATAACCATTATTATTATTCCTCAACAATGCCCAAAGCAGTGCCGTGCACGTGGCAAATGTTCAAAAAATACTGCTATAGGGAAGCCAAGAGACAGAATGAAACAAACATTGAGTTGAGAGCCAAAAGGTGAAGGCCATAGCATCAGCCCTGTCCTTCTACCTCTCTGAACTTTCGTGTAATAGGTATAATAAAAAATTGGATAAATTATTTTATGATTAATTTTAGCTTTGACAGTCTACCTATTGATAAATTATATAATATTCTTTCATATCATTCCAGCATTTTTTTAAAAATCTGTATATAATCTTGAGGATGCAGATGAGAGCAAAAGAAAAAATATATAGTACTTCCACTATCTAGTGTAGGCAAAAATTAAGTTCTCCATTTTCACCTGAATTATTGGTTTTCCACCACTGGAGGGCGTGCAGTGCTTGGTTGTAAAATAACATTCTACTTTTTACCTCTTGTTCGCAACTTCAATCTCCAATCAATTGAATTGGAATCAGAATTAAAAAAAAAAAAAAAAAAAAAAAAAAAAAAAAAAAAAAAAAAAAAAAAAAAAAAAAAAAAGCTACTGCCCTCATTTGGCAGACTTAACGGATGATCTACAGCCCTGAGAGATTATATGAACTGGCAAAGTCAATGTAGAGAAAAGTCTAAGTTCCTTTGTCCTTTTCACAAATCTCCAGCAGAAACTAGGTCCTGGTCCTTTTGAATATGCCCTAGTATGCTGAATGGATTTGATACATACAGCCAGAATCCATTTAATGAGTTCTAGGAGATTTGCTTTATTCTTGATCTGGAATGTGAATAGCACAAAAGGTGAAGAAATGCTGCTTTCTAGTCAGCCAGTTTTTACTTAACTTTAGTGTCCACTGAACAGGAGGCAAAAAATGGTGTCATGGAAATGAGACATAGTCTCATCCTTTAAAGAGCTCCCAAACTAGTTAAGGTGACTAAATATAGAATGAGATGGAAGAAACACAGAGAATGACAAACCTTGAAGGAACTTTAGATACCAATTCCTAGGAATACAGACTTCTCTCTCATGAGTGATGTGCGGTCAAATGGCTGAAGTTCTATGTTGAAAATAACTGGGAGGCCTCTTCTCAATTCGAAGGGGACGAGTGCTGTGATCAAGTGTTCACATCTGCCATGGGCACAGAATGGAGTAGGATATACATGTACTTACCAGCCCTGATTTCCAATCCAAACCCCATTTTTTTTTTTTTTCAGTTAGGGAAACTAAGGTCCCAAGAAGGAAATGGACCTGGTCAAGGTCATTTAGCTAAGTGACAAAGGCTAATTTTTCAAAGCATCATAGCCATGAGGCAGATCAATCCTGAGAGTGTGTAGAGAAGAAACAACTATACGCTTTCTGTTCTGAAGCCCTGGGTGCTTCTCCTGCCTCCACTGGTATTTCTGGCACCCTTTGGACCAATGTTTCTTCTTCTGAAAAGTTCCTATGATTGCTTCTTTCCTTTTTATTGTTTTCTTATACAATTGTTGATATCTATATAAGAATGTATTTAATACACATACATAATAAAGCATAAAATATAATAAACACCCATAATCCACTCCTTCATTTATGAAATGAATGTGTGTCCCCTTCCTCATGCAGCCTCTCTACCTCTCTACCAAGAGGCATCCACTCTCTTCAATTTTGCTTTTTTTTCTCATTCCCTTAGTTTCTCTTTTGAGCTTTACTACTCATTCATATATCCTTAAACACTGCATTTTTTTTTGTTTTTAAATGCTATGTAAACAGAATCACAGCTTTCATTCTTCTGCATTTTGATTTTTCTCTTAAAATTACATTTCCATGTCCTTAACTCTTTTCCTTCCTGTGTGCATTATTTTTCTGATTTTTAAGGATACTGGGAATGATCTGGTACTTAATCAGAGAAACTGGTCCTTCATAAATAAAACTACTCTACTGGAAAAATTCTGATATTTGTTCTCTTCCCAACAAAATCTCATTCACCCACTCCAGTGTCGTAAATTCTCTTTGTGTGAGCTGGCCTCTATTCTCTCTCCATCTCTCCAGCAATGCATGTGTGTTCCTCTGATTCTCTGCAGCAATTGTCAGAAATCTCTTAATCTCCTTTGGATATAATCTGTTCTATTTTAGTCTTCAGATATTTGTCAGCCTCAAAAGAAGCCTAAATTGGGCAAAGCAAGTTTGGTCAGCTCATTTTCAGATTCACCTGAAAAGAAATCTTGGTATCAATCACATAAGAAGACAATACCCTTCTTTCTCCTGCTTTTAAAGAGAACCCCAAATCTCAAAGCAAGATCTGGCCTTGAAAGCCTAATATTGCCTTTGGTTTTTTCAAGATCCCCCTGTTGGACATGTCCTGAAAAGTGTCTGTTAAATGAAGATGAAAAAAGTACCTAATAACTCTGCTATGACCATAAGGACAATATGCTCTGCCCTGTCCACACTGCTCTGGGTTTTGCAAAGAATGCTCTCTGATTTCCTTCCCTTCCTCAATTATGATGCACATTGTTGAGAACTTTTATTCTCTGTGATTTGTCCATTAGGAAATTTCAACTAGATGAGGAGTCCTACCTTTGCCCCAAGTCCTGCCCCCACTATACTAATAACCTAGCAGGGTTGAAAAGTGATTTAAAACAGCTTTTATGCTCTGCAAGTTAATGGTAAACTCTTAATATTTGCCTAATACACGTTCTAATATATTTTCAAATCTCTAATTTTGAGACCAACCATGGCATATAATTTTTCTAGGTAAATGTATATTTAACCTTGCAATGAAATCCTCATCTTACCTGATTCTAGCTGATATAACTGACCACTTCCTCCTTTTTGTAATACTCTTTCTTTGAGTTTCATTCTCTCAGTTTATTTTATTGGATCTCCTTCCTCTATTAACCTGATAAATATTGAAGTCCTCAAAAAACAGTGCTGGGCCCTTTTATTTTCTTCCCTGACATTTTAATCTCAAAGGTTCTTACTTATTCCCAAGGATTCGAAGACTATCCATATGCCAATGACTCTCATATTTACATCTCTATTCCAGATAGTTCCTTTGACCTAATCAATACTTCCAACTGCTTATTGCATGTTTGTGCTTTGATATCTGCTTAACATATCTATAATTGAACTCTTGATTATTTCCTTCAAGCCTGGCAGTCTTCTACACCTCCACAATGCCACCATTTTTCTATCTAGTTGTTCAAGATGGACAACTTGGGTCATCCTTGACTCACCTTCCTCCTCATTCAATCCATCACCAACCTGTAATTCCCACTTCCAAAATATATTGCAAGTTCATCCAATTTTTACTATCATCATTGCCATCCCTCAAGTCTAAAATGCTATAGCTTCTTCTGACCACTTCCAATGCATTAAATACACAAATATTAACTACATAAAGCAGCTAGAATGACCCTTTAAAATTACACATCAGATCATGTCACTACCTAGCCCCAATCTCTTCAGTGGCTTGTCTTTGCACAGTAATAAAACCCCAGATCTTTACAAGGTCCACAGAGCAGGCTCTCATCAGTCCATGCTGCCTCTTCAGCCTCATCTGCTACTCTCCCGGGACTCACTCTGCCCAGCCACACTTTCTGTTCCTTGAAATGTATCAAATCAATATAGAGAAACCTTAACTAGGATGTTTTGCGTAACAGAGGAATAAGCAAAAACAAGTTTTGTGCTTCCACTGTTTTTGGTTGACAGTCTTTCCAGAAAGTATGACTCCTCTGTGGTGCTGGAAGTCAGAGTCAGCAAAAATGGCGGCAGTATTCTTTGTAAACTGAAACTCTGATGGGGCCTTTCACCAGTGACAACTCCACTAGTTACTCTTCAGGGTTCAAGTAAAAAGGCATAGGAATGAATTTGCACTGCTTTCACAAAATTCACTTGGATTGACTGTTTTATATTTTTATTGCAGTTTTTTTTTAAAAAACTGTGCTACTTACCTAACTACCTATCAATTGGTGCCTTTCTCTCTCTTTTTTAAATTCTAATAAAACCTTATTTTTAAAAACACAGCCACAGAGGCAGAACCTCACGTTTAACACACACAGACTTATGGATTTTTTTTTTAATATAAAACAAAGTTTACAAAAAATTTTTCCACTCTTTGTATTTGTAATCCCATTAGCACAGGGACTTTGGCAGCAGGTGGGAGTGAAGAGTAGCTAGAGCTGCCACTGGGTAGTCACCAGGCACAAGAATGGTGTCTTGCTCTTAACAGTGCAGCGTGGACAGAGATTCTTCTTAGCTAACGCACATGGTTCATCAACCCCCTTAGCCAAGGTAGCCTTCGTCTGGGTCTCTATGTGTATTTTTGTATGCAGCTCTGTGTCATTGGAAAGCTATTGACATTTTCTGACCCATGGTTTTCTCATCTATAATAGGGGATGATAAAATCAAGGTTGTAATGAGTCTACATGAAACATTTACAAACAGTAAGCTCTTAAGCTGATAGTTATTATTCACAAATGGAGATGAGAAATGCATAAATAAATTTACCTCTTATATTTTACCTCACTTTCTCCCAAACCAAGATTCTCAAAAAAGGACATTCCAGGGTTGGGTAGCAATTAGGAGATCCTGTTCACACCACAATGGCCATGCTTTGGCACCTTGCATAACTCCTCTCTCTGGACATAAATGCTTTTAAAATAGTATGTTGTTATCTCATGGCCTGGCCTCTGAGTTTTAGATAAGCTAAGACTTTCCATCAATCTTCTTTCCTGCTCATGGTAAACATCATGTCTCTGAGTACACCCTGTCTCTTTTGTAGGGCTCCAAACAAGTCAAATATTCAAACAGAAGGCTCCTGACACTGCCATGAAGAAGAATGGTTCTGGAAGGGTTTTTTCATGTTACACCAGATCTGAAGGCCAAAGGGTCAGGTTTGGCAACTCAGGCCCTCCATCAATAATCCATCCAGGACAGGATCATCTATTCCTTTCATCTCAACCCAGATCTATGGTCACTCAGTTGGAGGCCGAGCCAATGGCCCTGGATAATCTAACATTCTTTCTCTTACTAAGTATAGTTAGCTTCAACTAAAACATCCAAAACCAGCAGGATTTTAAAAATCTTGGGTAGTTTTCAGCTCTACAAAGAAAACACCTTTACAGTATAGGAGATAAAAAAGCAGGGGAGAGGTAGGTCTCTATGAAAATTTATTGAACATATTTAAGGAGTGGTGGTATAGTATTCGGATGTATAAGGCAGGAGACCAGAGAAGAAAAGTGCATAGATAGTTCTTTAAGTTCCATAATTAACTTATACTGAAAATCTGTGTGAATAAATTAATTACAAAATAACAGAATGCAAAGAATGACACTTCCATTTCTACAAATGAAGATTTATGCTAGCAGATTGTAGATCATTGACCGAACACAATGCCAACCATTTCAGAAATTCCTGAATATAAATATTATGTCATTCCTGTTTCTATTAGCATTAATTTGTAAACAAGAGGGTCAGTAAGACCTTTGGTCAATGTGTAAGACATTATAAGATTAATTTGTAAAAGTTATCTGTACCGAAAGAGTCATGGATAAACCTGGTTTCAATTATCAAGGAGGAAAATGCACACAAGTGAAACAAAACAAGTACGATCTGTAGCTCCAGAAGAATTGGAAACAGAGATACGTAAGGAAAACCATTTGTCCACTGCACAGCAACATTGGTCCAACATGTACTACTCTGGGATTCATTCTGTCCTGGTGAATATGTGGAAAAGATGTGATATGTCACTAGAAAATTTCTGTCCTGACAACAGATGACTGGTTCACTGACTCTTATATGGGTGTGTGTCACAATTTGTTATGTTAAATCAATCTAAAAAAGAACAATAATTTTTTAAAGGTTTGTGTTTGTAACAAATTTTCTTTTTACCTTCCAGAATATTTTCATATCTGTTTCCTTGTATATTTTCTCTCCGGGGCCAGGAGAAGACCTACCTATGAACCAAAAGATCAAGAGTGAGGCACCAGGTGTTGGCTTGGCCATTCTGGTCACATGTCACATTGGAAGCAAGAGTTTTAAGGCACTTGAGCAATAACTTTCTACATGATCTCAAAGAACAAAACACAAAGATACAGACACCAGAATTTAATATAATTTTGAGATATAATTTTCACTTTGTTTCTAACAGCCTATGCAGATAAGTTTTTTTTTTAAATGCTCAGTTGAGCCTTTACTTCAGAAAATGGACTTGTAAAACTATGTTTAAGCTTTTAATTTTCCTTTTTTCTCCACCTCTTACCCTTTTTTTCTCCTTTTGATTTGGCCTTTCTCCATTAATATTCATATTTCTAACTTGTTTGATTTTCAAATATAACATTTTTGCAGAACTGAACTGTAGTGTTGATTTATCTTCAACCAGAATGAAATGCATAATATTTAATTTCCTGAAACATGTTCAATTCATTATTATTTTATTTAATGTTTTTTTAAACTGATGAATTTGAAATGCAAATAGAAAGCTGTCTTTTAAGAAAAGCTAAATTAGTAAAAAAATTTTTGCAAAAATTAATCTCCATCTTTTTTGTTCCAGGGCAAAAAAAAAAAATTTTTTTTAATGTTGTTAATGAGGTTATAAGCATTTCTGTTTGCTCACACACACACACACACACACACTTCTTAAGCTCTCCTAGGTTTCTGCATGAATACTCACACAATAAAAAACCCCTCTTTCCCTAACTTTTAATTTTAAGAAGTAAATATGCAGACAGACACAAACAACCACATACTCTCTCAACCCTCTCTCTTTGCTTCCCAAAAGAAGCAAAAGCAGAAGGATGAAAAGGGAAGAAGGGCTAAGGTGAAATGGGACCAGGATGATTTTTAAAACATCAGATATACTCATAACATTCCTCTTCTCAAAAGTGTTCATGTCTATCCACAGCCATAACTTTAGAGGACAGCTCATAACCTTAGAGAGAAATTCAAGAGCTCCACACTGATCCTTTCCGTCTCATCTCCCATCATACATTAAGCTGCAGCCACACCACTCTGCCAGGATTTCTCCAGACACACTTTGCTCTTTCATGTCCACTTCCCCCACTACACACTGAGTTTCTTACAGACCCAGGCTGGTCTTAAAAGTATCTGCATTCTTGCCAGCTTGCAGAATGCCTCACTCACACTTATTGTTCATGAGTGTTTATTAAATTGAGATTTCTGGACAGTATTTAAATTCTCCAACTTTGTCAGTTTTCTTATACTATTTATTGGTAGGTTAAGCAGTCACTATGTGCAGGCTAAAGCATGGAGGAAATGCACACTTGTGGATAAACTATAAGTAGTATAACTTTTCAGAAGAGGAATTCAAACATATAATTTTAGAAGTGAAGTAGTCATTCCTGACCCAGCAACTCCACTTCAGAAAATTTATTCCAAGAAAGTAATCCTATGTGCATACAAGCAAGTTTATCGCAGCAACGTTTATCTTATTAAAATGTTATACAAGAAAATCAAAATCGCTAACAATGAGAGGGTCATTATCTAAATTATGGCTGTTACATACGATGAAATGGAATGGAATCTAGCCTCAGCTCAACATCAGAGAGCATGTACTCACTAAATGTGGAGCAATAAAATGCAAATGAAATAGAAGTATTTACAGCCTTAGAAACATGGCATTGTTATATTAACAAATACAAATGTAGTCTGCATGTTAAATTCAAAATTTTAAACAAAAAATGTATTTTATTCATAGAAAATGTCTTAAAAAACGTGTAATTTTTTTTTAATTAGTTGGGTGTCTATGAGAGTTTAAAATAAGATACTATGAAGTCAGGTAAACAGTGACTTTTATAGGAACATGTCAAACTGCTGTAGGCAAGCTTCCATCTGAATGAAGCAATCCAGAAAGGCCATTAGCTTAATGTCTGGCAGCTTGCAAGCCATTGAAAAGTCTTAGCCATGTCAGTGGGACAACCCAGATGCACACTAGAAAACTGCCACACAGAGCTGAAACACCCCATTTCATAAGCAGTAATAGTCCTTAAATCAGCTCGTACATTTTTAAAAGAACTGAAATTTGTATCGCTTTTTTTTTTTCAGAAGACCTCCTCTTATTGCATCCACTTCACTACCCACATGCTTAGCTCATTCATTTCATCAAGGTGAGAATGAAACTGTTTTCCTACATCCTACCTATCCCCAACCCCATTTTAACAGAGTTAGCTTAAAACCCATTCATCAACCAGAAAAGTTTCAAAATAGAACGTTTTAAAAACACACAGAGAAAGATAAACAGAAAACTTAATTATACTCTCTTGGACATTTCAACCCCCAGTGGGTTTTTCGAATTCCATTTTGGGTCATTATTGGGTAGCTCCATTGATTTCCTACTAACCAGGCACCCGATGGCTTAAAACAGAGCTCCCAGATTGTGAAAATGAAGATGTTATCACAGGACAGTGAAGGGCCTGGGAAGCAGCTGGTCGCTTTTACAGAGACTGACATGTCTGGAAGGAGATTCTGCCTGGCTTCTGACTATAAACAAGAATTAGTAAGGTAGAAGCAGAACAAAAAGCACAGTGACTCAGAGACCTTTCCCAGAGAGAGGCCCCTGTGAGAGGTCCAAACACCCAAACTCTCTCTGGGTTTCTGCCAGGCTCAGATTCGGGAGGAGGGGGACTGGCTTTAGAGTTGACGAGCCCAATTAGAATGCTGGTTCAGTCTCCTCGTAAGAGTATATGCTGAGCAAGTTGCAGAATTCCTGAGCATCAGCTTTCCTGCCAGGAAAATGCTACAATAACACCTACCTCAGAGGGTCATTGGGAATAATTAAAGCTAATATAGGAACTCATAATAGCTAGCACATCATGGATACTAAATAAATGGTTATATTATTGTTTGAAGAGGGGACAAGAAGCCAGGCAGCATACAGAAAACATTTTTAGGGAAGAGAAGATTTCCAAATATTCTCTTCTAATTTCAGATGAGCCAACAACCAACCACCAGAGTAAAAAGCACCAGCTGAACTCACTCTCCTCATCCAACTAGAGGTCAGTATAACTCCAGTCTCTGAGGATGAAAGCAGGAATCCTAAAGCCTATTTTTAGAGAATCTGTCTGCCTTTCCAGCCTCATGCTTTTTGTTGTCTTTTCCTACAAGTTCAGGATGGATTCACTATCACGGGTAAGTGTCTCCGTGTCATTAGAAAATTTCATCAACCCTCTACTCATGGCTGTGATTTGAGAGATTTTGAGGCAGAGATTAAAAAAATAGAGGGTGGGGAGGGATTAAAGAGAACAAGAATTACTAGTTGAAATTGGCTTTCTTCACGGATGGTGGGTTTGAGTTATTGAAGTTTAATCATAAACTCATCATTTGGAAATGCGAAATTCATTGACTTTCAGAGGCTTGACATTTTTTAGTTGCCCTACTCTCTGCCAATGGATCTCATTTGCTTGAATGAGGCTTAGGAGACCAGGGTCATTTACAGAGGACTCCTGGGTTGTTTCCTATCACCTTGCATGGCAGCAAAATCTCTTTCTTTCTCTCTTTCTGTCTTTCTGGGTCTCTCTCTGTGTCCCTGTCTCTTTCTCTCTCTGTTTGTGTCTCTCTCTGTTTGTGTCTCTAACACACACACACACACACACACACACACACACACACACACACAGAGTTCCCCATGAGAATGATAAAAGCAATGACTAAAGCAAAGTGACAAACAGCCTTCCTGGAGCAAAAGGCTCACTGGCCTGGAAGGAATCTCAGACATCATGTCCCCTATCTGTCTGATAAGATTTCATCTAAAATCTTTCCCGGGTGAATGGAGATCAGGCCAGCCTAAATGATTACCACAAAGTCGATTCTCCCATATTCATTCATTCATGTATTCGA
Source organism: Macroglossus sobrinus (assembly GCA_004027375.1). NCBI lineage: Eukaryota > Metazoa > Chordata > Mammalia > Chiroptera > Pteropodidae > Macroglossus > Macroglossus sobrinus. Next base: position 292,213 of record PVKZ01000634.1, read on the forward strand.
CCCAACAACAGGCATTTATTAAATGTTAACAATAATAATAAAAGCCTACATTTATTAAGCCCCTACTGTGCACCAAGCATAATGGTGAGTAAAAAAAAAAAAAAAAAAAAAAAAAAAAAAAAAAAAAAAAAAAAAAAAAAAAACAGGCAAAGTGTGCAGAGCTAAAGGCCTTCCATAGGAGGAAAATATTAACCAAATAACTACAAATAAAAAATATATAATTACAACTTCTAGCAAGTGCTGTGAAGGAGAAGTTCAGAACGCTGTAAGAGTGTATTATGTAGACACCTGACTTCAGCTGTAGAAAATCTTGGTTTGTTCTGGGTCATGTACTCAAAGTAAGTAGAGTAGGGAGTCTGAAGAGGTGGTCAAGGGCTGGACTATACTGGTCTCATTAAGCATAGAAAGGATTTTGGTCTTTATCCTGAGCAGTGGGAAGACATTGAAGAATATCCACGGAATCAAATCTTAAAATAAGGCAGAACGCACAGGGCTAGTTTACATTCACTTCATTAGCGCTTGGGCCCCTGATGAAGTGACTCAGAGCCCCATCAAGCTAAACAGTGTCACAGAGAGATAACGTTCTATATGCATCCTCCATGACAGCCACACTTTCTCAGAGGCTATTTATGACCTTCAACCATTTGAGTCCGACACATTTATTGAGGTCCCCCCACATCCACCCTATCTATGACCCTGTGTTAGCAGCTGGAGAGAGGCAAGTAGCCAAAATAAGACACAGATTAATAATTCAAATCCCAGGCAAAATATATTATTGGTACTGTAAAAGAGGTAAGGTACTAAAAATGCAGCCAAGAAGGGCAGCAGAGTTCAGCTGAAAGATGCAGGATCCAGACCCTGGCTTGAAATTGTGACTGTGCCTCCTATTAACCAGGTGCCCTTTGGACAGGTTGCCTCTGTGAATCTAAGTTATTCTGATGCCTTGAGAGTTTTGTGTCCTGAAAAGACTATTGGGAAGTGTATCTTGGATTTATAAGTTAGTGGTTAACTTATTAAATTAAAGTTACACATTTTAAAATATATTCTTTTTCTTGGATTTTACATTTCACTTTCAAATTTTATTTTTTTTTATTTATAAGTGGAGCAAATTTTAACCATTACTTGTTTTTTAGTTACTTTTAAAGGGCCTTTGACCAATGCTTGGTTACATTGCTACCTTAGATCATTAAATTCCTTCAGTAGTTTAAACTGCATTTATAAATTCAATTTTCATCTTAAGCACATCAATCATCTTATCAACAAATGTTCCCAAATAGTTAACCTAATAAATTATGCTTATAATGATTAACATGAATTTCCACTTAAAGTTGTATCTCAATAACTCATCAATTATATACTTTAAATTCGAATTACCAGGACATCATTTTAAAAGGCCAAATTTTCTTAAATTATAAGTATATAAAAATATAAAATATGGCCTAAATAATAAAAATATTTATACTATAGTTCTGATCATTTTAAGCACATGTATATGTAATTTAAAACTTCCAGGAAGTGAAAAATGCTTACTCAGTAAGAAAGAAGATCATCATCTCTTTTAACTAAAATTATCTTGTGCAGAACTATTTGGCTGGACAAGATATTTTGAAATTCAGGTTTCCTGGGTGATGCTTTTTACAAAACTAAGAGAACTATTAAATCATCCCACAAAGTATGGGGAGTTGCCGTCTCAGCATTCTTGGAATGACTCGTGATCAGAGATTTTGGTAACCTTGATGTGACATATGGAACTCTATTTTTAGAGGTTATATCAATGATTCTGTAACTTCAAAAGGGGCATGGTCACATCCTAGAACTCAGATTATATACATAACCCCAATTCTGCCTCACGAATGCCTGCAACTCCAGCTCAGCCTGATATCTTAGATTATGCATAGATTAGATTATGCATTTTCTTTGGCTCTTAAGATTTCTCTCTGCATGTCTCTTCCATCTGATGTTTTGATTTTTTAATTTAATAGACTCCAAAGCTACATGAATGTTTTTTCTGTCTATTCTGTGCTTCACACTTTGCTGGGGACTAATATTTGTACCATGCATTTCATTTTACAGAGTGACTTTCATGTGTATTTTTTCATTTAATTCTCAGCAACTCTATGACACCAAGAATAGGGATACAGATACCCAGAAAGGTGAGGTTCATAAATTATGAACCTCATATGACTTCATAAATTATAACTACAAGTCAGACAAAATCATGTGAGATATCTAAAATTCAGGAGCTAAAGAATACAGGATTCTGTTCTTTGTTGTTTTTAACCCCTCACCAGAATTCAAGTTCCAGGAGAGTTCAAATCTTACCTTTCAAGTTCTATATTATATAGTATTCAATAAATATTAGTTAAATGAATAAAATCACTCATTTCTTCATTCATCAACTATCCACTAAGAGTCTATTAGGTGCAGGAATTGTGCCTACAAAGGAAAAAATTGTATCCATTTATGAAAAATGTCTTCCCACCTCTCTGCCACTTCCTGTCTCCACTCACCACACTCTCCTTCGGTCCCCACAGACACACGCAGGCTGGCTCTGCCCTTGTGTCTTGTAGCCCAAAGAAAAGAAAACCAAAGATAGGGCAACCTTGTCACCATGGCCAAGTGCAATCAGAGCTGGCCCTGGCAGCTGGCCAGACAGTGGAGGCTGAATGTTTCCTGGGCCCGGCCTAGTAAATATTCAGCTGCAATAAAAGCCATGGTCCAGTGAGCAATTAAGAGAAAGAGGCCCAGGTGTCCATAAGGAGCTGGTTCCTATTTACAAGAACATACAAAGGCTGGCTGGGACACAGCCCTCCTCCTCGACCTTGACTTTACCACAGCAAACAGGCCTGACCAAGAGCTTTCCTCCAGACACTTGCAGCTGGCTGGAAAATGAGCATGATAGTAAACACATGTTGCTTCGCCTGTGACCTGACAAATCAGATTACCTGCCTTAGACACACACAGTGGGGTTGCCATGAGGCAACCTGGAAATGAAGCCCTCTGAAGGTACAATTGTCTTGTTGTTGCTGTTTGTTGAGGGTCTGAAGTGACTCACACTTTGCAGTTGTATGGAACACAACATCTTTTATTTATTTTATTGCCCCCTGTTCCAAAGGAGCTAACATCAGCCTTATTCTTGTCTTGGAGCCCAAATATTATCATTCAAAGGCTGTATTTACAAATGAAGCAGGATGGCCATAAAACTGATGACCTTGCTGCTTCTGGAATCTCATAAAAAGTTTCCAAGCTGCTCCTCCCTAGAGTAAATAAGGGTGTTGCAGTTGCTAGTCCCCTGGCTGAGCTCCAGCTGGGGCTATTACATTCCTCCCTCCTCGACTTTACTCTGAGCACCAAATGCCGACTTGTCTGTGTGTCAGGGTGCTTAACTCTGGACGTGCTGCTGTTCTTGGAGCATTCAGACAGTGCAGAGAAAAGGGGGGACCTAAGAGAAGAGGCAACCCTGATTGAGAAACTGTTATGTGCCAGGCACTGTGCAAAGGATTTTTCATTAATTTTCTCATTTATTAAGCTTTGTGATTTTAACTCATAGGCTAGCCCTCACTGGAAGCTTTCACTCATATGTCTACATATTGAAAATATCTGTGGCAGACATTGCCCATTTTGTTGGAGGTCACATGAATACTATTTATTACAATTTATATATTCTGATGGCTTGTGCACTAGAAGTGTCCATGTGATACGGATGAGGTCAATGAGAGGCAGTGAATGCATATATGGGTGAGGCTTCAGAGAATCTATTATTTTATTGATGAAGAGTCATACTTAATTGGTATGTGCCTTTTTCTCTTCTCCATTCTACCTGTTTTAAATGAGGATGTGAGTTTAGAAGAGCAGCATCAATCTTATGACCAAAAAAATGAAAGATGGTAAAACAGAAAGAAGTAAAAGAACCTAGGGCATGGATAGCAACATGGAGACGCTCCCTCAACCCCCATCTACCTGGGTTCAGTTTTCTTGTTACCATGAAAAACATCCCCCTTCCTTGTGATGGTGAACAAACTGGAAGGAACCCCCATGATCCCCATCTTCAGGTGAGTATGTCTTTATGTGATCCACTCCCCTTAAATATGGGTGGGACCCGTGCCTTGCTTCTAACCAATAGACTATGGCAAAGGTTATCATGTCCATGATAACGTTTCTTTATATAGGCTTCATCTTGTTAGCAGACTTGCTCTAGAGACTCTCCTTACTGATTTAATAAAGTAAGCAGCCATATTGTAAAAGCCCACATGGCAGGGTGGTCTATAGGAATTGTGGGAAACCTCTACAAACTTCAGGAAGCTTCTAGGAACTGTAGGCAGCCTTTAGGAGATAAGGTGGCCTACAGTAAGCACAATGCTAGGGCCCTCAGTCCTACAGCTGCAAGGAAAATAGTCAATCAGCAACGTGAATAAACTCAGAAGTGAATTCTTCCCCAACCAAACCTCCAAATTAGAATGCAGCCCAGCTGCGTTGCAGCCTTGTGAGACGCTAAGCAGAGGACACACCTAAGCCATGCCCAGATTCTTGATCCACAGGAATTGTGAATAATAAATGCATATTGTTTTAAGCTACTAAGTTTTTGGCAGTTTGTTATGGAGTGATAAATTACCAATACACTTATTTATACTATTCTGGTCAGCTTTCTGTTATATGCACCCAAATCGATACACAGTTGGTGAATATGCAGATGTGCAGCTAGGGAGAACCCCCAAAAAGTGTTGAGGGATGGGGATTGACTCTTAGAGAGGGTAGAAGAGCAGGGGTTGTTGGCAGATGAAGAGAAAGCTGAGGTCTTCAATTTTTCTCCAAATAGAAGAACTGAGTATTCTCATTCAAAAGGCTTTAAGCTGCTGACCATTTAGTTGTTTCTCCAAATGTCATAGGTGACTAAGAACTAGAAACAAGGAAAATTATTAAATAACTCTTTGGGGTAAGTTTTTGACTGAATTAAAGGTAGGAGAGCAGATTATATATTCCTTTTTTTAGTTTTATTGGAGAGGGTTCAGCAATCTGAAAATAACAATACTAGCTGGCATCTCTTGAGCACTTACTGTGTACAAAGGGCTGTGTCAAACCCTTCACTCTTTAGTGTTCACAGCCCAGAATGATGATTTCTCCCACATGACAGATGAGAAAACTGACATTCAGAGAAGAGGCAGGTCAGTAGGCAACAGGGTCCGCTCCCTACCCAGTACACTATACGTTCATTCAGTTGAAAAGATGGGAAATATCAGAAAAGAGTAATGAGAGGAACAGAACCATTTTCCATATTCCAAATGCCTGGGAAAAAGCAAAAGCATGAATAACTTTTTGATGTATTTCCTAACAACACAGAGATCAGACTACATATACAAATGTGTATCCTGCAATCCTGCATCTTTGTTTTTTTCAGGGAATATGCCATAAGCAGTTTCTCATGTTCTTCAAAGCTCCTTGTAAGCACTGGCTTACCTTCTATTTCATTAACTGGATGTGCCATAATTTACTAAGGCCCTCTCCTAATACAGACAATTTGAGATGCCTTCCATTTAGGACTATTATGAATAAAGCTGCAATTAACGTCTTTGTGCCTAAAGATTTTTTCCACATTTTGAGTTTAGGGTAGAATCCTCCAAGTGGTGTGACTAAATCAGAAAGGATGAATACAATTAACATTACTGACACTCCATGCCCAGTTGGCTGTAGCTCAGAGATGCCACTGTGAGGCTTGGAGACAAGAGAGACATATATTTCTTGAATAGGACTGGCCCCTCCCATGAACGTTACTGTGACAGTCTCAAAAGTTACTTGAGAGGCTATTTACTTGTAGAAGGCCAGATTTTTTATTATCATCTGGAATATGGTGCATCTTCTAGAAGTTATAAAATTCTAGCCTGAAATTTGGTAAATTTCCCTGGTGTTTGTGTTTTATAAACTGTCTCATGGCCAGTTCCTAAACACCAGGTCCTCATCTGCCTTTCTGATGTGAGCCGACCCCTGCTACATTCTGATTGGTAACCACCAGATTAACCATTTTTTCCAGATTCTCAAAAAAAAAAAAAAGTCTCTGATCCCAGAGACACAAAAAACATGCTTTATTTTGGAGGTAAAATATTTAAAACTTTTTAAGAATTTTGCCGTTGTGGCTAAATGACCCAGGAAAATGAGTTTCTCATCTGCTGCAGACATATGCTGAATTGGGGTGATGGAGCCATATTTTGGCATGGAAAAGAACCTTAGGCACCTGATAATGAAAAGAGCTAAGACTTGCTGGACGTTGACTATGTGCCAAGCACTGGGCTAAGCACTTTGAATAGACTGTTTCTTGTTACCTCAGCACAATTCTATCAGATAGATAGACTTATTCCCACTTTGCAGTTGGGAAAATGGAAGGATAGAGAGGTAATAACTTTCCAAGCCCACAGAGCTATTCAGCTAATCATTAGAAGAGATCTTAGAGATCGTAGAGGTCTTATCCTCTGCTCTGAGGCTCCAGGGACCTCTGTGGAGGCAAGGACACCCCAGAAAGGGAAGCCAAAGAGAGAGACCTCTACCCCCTCCCCAAGTCTTCTCTGCCATTGTGGTAGGCAGAATAGTAGCCCTTCAAAGGTGTCAATGTCCTAACTCCCAGAACCTGTGACTATGTTGCCTTAAAGGGCAAAAAGGAATTGCACAGATCTGATTAAATTAAGAACCTTCAGATGGGGAGATTACTGAGATTTGTTCGAGTGGGCCCAGTCTTGTCACACAGGTCCTTAAAGTGAAGAACCTTTCCAGGCTATGGTCGGGGAAGCTGTGATTACAGAAGAATGGTTAAAGAGATGCGCATTGCTAGCTTTAAAGATGAAGGAAGGGCTATGAACCCAAAAATGTCACCTCTCAAAGCTGGAAAAGGCAAGGAAATGGTGTTCTCCTGGAGCTTCCAGGAAGGAATACAGCCTGCCAACATCTTGTTTGTTGCCCAGAGAGACACCTCTGACTTCTAACACACCAAACTGACAGATAATAAATTCATGTTGTTCTAAGCCACTACCTTTCTGATCATTTGTTACAGCAGCAAAGGAACTTGTACTATGGCCCTGCTTCAGTCAGAGCCCCTCCCCTATTGTTTTTGTGATCAGATTTCAGCATGATATTTCATTTGGAAAATTAAACAAAGGGGAATTTTCCTGCTTTTTTTTTTTAAGTTTAAACTAATTCATCTCTCTCTTTTTCATCAGTTTCAGGGGGAAAAAAATGTTGGTGCTCAGAAAAAAGACATGCTTTGCTCACAGTCACACAGTGACAGGGCAACTGGCCCAGTGTTTATTTTCAGCCGCAATGAGTGCTCAGAGATCCCCTCCTCTGAACCAGGGCTGCAGCTGCATGCTCTGCTATGTGATCCGGCACTAAATATGTGATGAATAACTTTTGTCACTCAGCCTTCAACAAATATCTACCAGCATGGATCAGCACTGAACCAGGCACTTGGCAAGAAAGGAGTGAATGCAACCAGGTCCCACCACTGGGAAACCCAGGAGTTGCACTATAGAGTGACTTAGAGCTGTGTCACACAGAGTGTGAAAGAACACAGAGAAAGGCTACTTAGCCCAGTCCTGGGAGCCAGGAAAGATTTTCCAGAGGAAATGACATCTAAGCTGAGGTCCAAAGGATGAGTGCAAGTTGGCCAGGCACAGAAGCGAAGTGTTCTATGAAGAAGGTTAACAGTACAAAGGTATGAAGAGAAGAAATGGGCAGCTTCTATGAGTTGAGAATAGATAAAATGTAGGATTCAAAGAAAAGGCAGTGTGAGAAGTGAGACAAGAGAAGTGAGCCTGGGTGAGAACAAAGGGCCTTGTGAGCTAAGTTAAAAATTCACCTGACTTTACCTTCCATGAATTCCCTTTACCTGATGACAATGAAAAGGTCTCTCCTGAACTGATGCAGATAGAATATCAAGCACAGGACCAGGTCAATCCAGGTGTGTATAAAGTACAATGGGAGTGAAGAAGTACTGGCCAACTCTGTCTGGAGGGGGCTGGAAGGGTCACAGAGCAGGGGAAGACCAGGGATTCAAAGGATTATTACAACAAAGGGCACATTAAGTAATTTATTTTTTTCTGCAATTTTCTTTTGGCATACAATGACAGTCTTTGGAATCCATCACATTCTGTCTTGAAAATTCTGTCTTGAAAATTCTGCAAATTCACACCTCTATCTCTGTTTTTTTTTTTTATTTTATATTAATGAAATGCCTTCATAGAGTAATGTTTAATTAGCTTTCTAAGGGTATATGGCAGAAACCATTCTTCTATCCCCAATAAACTTCCTTGCCAACAGAATATCAGTTTTACTCAAGATAGCAAGGTATCCAGCCCTGAGGCAGTTGAATTATGTTTGGTCTAAGTCAGTCATGGCTATTCCATTAACATTTGCCAGACAGTTTCTTTCCCAGACTTCTTTGCATTTAAGGATGGACACGTGATCCAGTTTGGTTAATAATATTTTGGTCAATTAGATGTAAGTATAAGTTAGCTTGGAGGACTTCTGGGATATTTTTGTTCCTTTACTGATAAAACCACATAGTCATTCAAGGAAAAGGTTTATTTGCTACTCCTTGACACCTTTCTATATATGAACACTGTTGTGATGTCTGGATGTGTGGCAGCCATGTTGTAGTAATGAGGCAAACAGCAGAAGAATCAATGACCTATATACATATGGAGGATGAAAAGGTAGAAGGATGGAGAAGTTCCTGGCATCTTGATAACACCATTGAGCTGATGTTCTCACTTTAGAATACTTACCTCCAGACTCCTATTCTATGTGATAATCAAATATCTTCATAGCTTAAAAACCTATCACGTTTTTCTGTTACTGGTAGCCAAATATATCCAAATATATTCTAAATTATATATATCCAGAATTATGAAGCTCTAAGACTCTTAACAAAGTAGTCTATGGCACATGAAGATGTTCCCCCAATCCTGGGAGCAGAAAATTTTCTTCCTCCAATCCTCCCTTCTCAACAATGACTCTTCCTTGGCTGGGAAGAAATGTTTGCTCTTCTGATTTCATGCCTCCAAATATCACTCATTGCTTCATTGCCTCTTGCACTTGGCCAGGTCTTTGTTCATGGTGGTCCCTCTGGAAGGCTCAGCTGGTTAGAAAAGTTGAACTTGTCAAAAATCAGAGTCAGATTCTCCTTGGCAACTGCAAAGGTAAGCTGTCACCAGCCCTGTCAACAGTCACAGCAGAAAGAGAGCTATTTATTCATCCAAGACCTTCATGAGTCACAGTCTAAACATTCTGTGAACCCTCCTCTGGCAAGTCATACCCTGCCCCAGTCACTCTGTCTCAGTCTCTGGAGAGAGTGCTTCCCACCCAGTGCCACTTCAACATAACAGACTCTTGGCTTTTGGCTGTCTAATCTTTGGGCTGCACAAGTGGTCATGTTATTAATGACTCTGAGTCATTATTTAGGGCATTCCATCTGGAGCATGTGTGTGTGTGTGTGTGTGTGTGTGTGTGTGTGTGTGTGTGTGTGTGTGTGGAGAGTAGGAGTAAGTTAGAGGTCTACTGTGTTCCAGATAATATGTGAGGCTCCCCATGGCTCTGCCTTGCTTTACCATATACCTTTCAAAATACAATCTGTTCCTTACATGATAAGTGTTAAAGTCTCTCCATCTCTTGGTGATCCCTCTTTTAAACACTCCTTTTTGTCAATGTGAATTAGGACTCAAATAATTTAATCATACCTAGGTGGGTCTGCCCAGCACTAAGGGTGAGTCTTTAATCAGAAGTTCTCATCTTTGTTTTAATCTGCTCAGCCCCAGCTTATACAGTAAATATGACTATCCCCTTTGGAGTAAAAAATGCTCCACTTGATCACACAATTCATAGAAAACTCCTTACCAATTTCTCACAAGTATGGACAGAGTTTGGATGTTACGTCTTTCAGGAAATCTTCCCTGATCTTGTTAAGTGGGGTTCATTTACAAGTCCCTTGGGGAAAGTGCTTGTCATATTGGCAGCTCTCTATTCTTATATCAGTTACACCAAGGGATTGCAAGGTCTATGAAAACAGGGTCTATGCCATGTTACTAGAATCTAGAACATTCCCTGACACATAGGCACCTCAACTAATGTATATTGAGTGACTGAGGTATATGGAAAGAACCACCTTCTACAACTGGGTAGATACCAAAACTAGCCATAAGGCCCCTTAAACTTGGAAGAAAGTATGGGGGACAGGAGTGACCAGAGGGAAGTTACTGATGTTCTATTCATCTATGTCCATGACAATATCAAAGTCCTAAAGACATGGACCAAGTCTTACACTTTTCTGTCCAAGAAAAGAAAGTCTAATCTTACCTCCTACCTCTAAGTGGCCATTAGAGTATTGCCTGAGGTGTTCTGTTTGCATGATAACCCACAAGACCTTGAGTCAAACGTTATAAGGACACTGAGACAGACAGGCTTCCTCCAGAGCCATGGGATAAATGCTGTAGAACACCGATCAACAGACAAGACTTTTCAATTGGCAGAGACATCATTCAATGGAAAGAGAAAGTTCAAGGCTCAAGGTTCCATCCTGAAATGTCATTAATTGTCAGCAGGTTGGCTAGGTTTGTGAGGGACCCAGCATAGTGCTACTCAGGGTCCTCTAGCCTAACCTCAGGAAACTTGCTCTCACCTTGAAATCCTTACACCATTGAGCAAAACCCTCCTTGGGATTAGGGGATCAACACAGGTGGGGAGAGAAAAGGTGTACCAAAACTTTGTTAAGAGCCCCCAGATGGGAGGAATGGCAACTGTCAGCAAAATGTTTTAGTTACCAATTAGACCACAAGGACCCTGCCAGGAAAAAAGAAGGGATATGGATGGAAGAAGTCAGGAGCCCAGAAGAAAATGCTCAGAGAGGAAGTCATAGAGTCAGAAATCACTGTTCTAGCCTCCTGTTTTCTATTTGACCAACAGTTAGTCACACTATATTCCTGAACCCCAGTTTACTCATCTGTAAGATGGAGAAAATAGATCCTAATATTATAGGCTTGCTATAGAGATTAAAGGAAATTACATGTTCACAGCACTGATCCATAATAAGTGTTCAATACATGCACCTAGGTAGGGGCTGAGGACCAAAGACCTTTTTTTTCTCTGTAATAATGTTATCTCCTCACCAGGATGAATGTTTGTCCCCAGGCTGGTATAGCCTAAGAATCCCAGGTTTTATTTGGCTGTCTTCTAATACTGAATACACTACCTAAACCTCATCTTCACCCTCTTCCTCTAAACTAATACCTGACACTCTCACATACTAGGTCCCCTCCCTCCCATAAATTAAGGTCATATATATCTACATGGACTTATATAAAACCATCCTTATTTGGATCTTGACCTTCTCCAGATCCAATGCAGCTTTTTATTTTTTAGATATAATCGCCAACCCGAATGACTGCAAGTAGCCATCATGGACTTTGGTTTTGGTTTATCTGTGACTCTTCTGGTTTCCTGCTTCCTTATGAGAAAGCTCTTGTTAGGTCCTAAAATCCCCCAGCCAAAACCATAGCTAGCCAGCTGGCTTACTGGTTGAACAACCAAAGTCATGGGTTTAGACATCTGGCACCGAGACCATGTCCAAAGAAAGTTTATAAAATCCATTGGTCTCATGTTTCACGTTCATTTTCAGCCCATCACTGGAATAGTGCTGAGACCCTACCCCAACAAGGCCAACATGTCATCGAGAATTGTCATCTGCCTCAGACCAAAGGAAAAGGAAATTGCCCTTCAATAGACAAATATAAGTATGGAAGTGAACCTGAAAACTTATCAATTACCCTGACCTGAAAAACACTTTCAACATAAAATGCGGGTGCTCCGAAGAACCCAAAGAATAAATAAATTCCAAAGTAGTTTTGGGGCATGATTGACACTAAATAAATTCATTTCTTGGGACCATGATATATAGGGGGAGGAAGAAACTCATTGACCACCCGCTATGTGCCAGCCATTTTCCACACAACACCCCGTAGACTTAACAGTGCCATTTTTCAGGTGAACTATAAAACTGAGATCAGATTAATAACTTCCCCTAATAGTCAGTCATACATCAAGTGGCCAAGACTGGATGGAAGCCCAGGGTCTCAGCACTCTCATTCCCCAATACTAGCCATAAAAAAGTAAACCTCACCTTCTGGAAGGGCAGTTACCACAGAGACGTCCTGTCTCTCCTTGGCAGCCACTCCACCCATCTCCTTCTCACTAAGAACTCTCTTTCGAGATCCTGGCCAGCCAGCAAGCAATTGGGCTTTATTCTTCTTGAAGCCCTTCCCAATCCATGTGCCCACTACCTAGAAAGACAGTATGGTATCATACAGTCATTAAACTGATTCCAGAGCCAGACAGCCTGGGTTCAAATCACGGCTCTATCACTTACCAGCTGTTTGACCTTGGGCCGTCCTTATCTGTAAAATGGGGTAATTATAGTAATCTATCTCACAGGTTACTATGAAGATCAATGGAGGGAGGCCATAAACGAGCTGACACATAGTAAGGGCTCAATGAGTTTTAGCAACTGTTATTACAAGCCAATTTTACAACATTTGGATGAAGCAATTTTTTCACTCATTGGGCAAATGAAAACTGAAGCAGAGAACAGTTACTATTATGCCCGTGGTCACACAGATCATGAGAGGTTTAGGATAAGAAAGAAAGGTCCACGATTCCTCATCCAGAGCTCTCTCTCCTCCTGTTCACTGAACCAAGAGGCAGAAGAAGCAATTAAGCTGTTGATTCAAGGCGTAATCTCCTCTCCCCTCTCCCGCAGTCTGCCCTGTCACATGAACCACAATGAAGTCACCACAAACATCCATTTATTTATAAACCTACAACATTAACCTCTTCACTTAAAAGCCTCTTGGAAACTTGCTGGTTAAAGCATTTCAGATTCTGTCAGAGAAACAAGCTTCTACTGACATCTTGTCTCCATATGCCTTTGAAAACGTGTTCAGAGCCTCCTAATCCCTCACCAAGGGACGTTCCCTGGACTACATTCTTCTAAGGTTTCCACAGTTGGGTGTGGGTATGCTCTAAAAGCTTTTGTGAAAAATTCCCGTGCTTTGAGTCATGGCGAAATCTGAGGGAAATGAATACAGCCAAAGTTTTCAACATTTACATAAGCTTTTAATCAGCCCTTCGGTTCATTACTGTGTGATGTATCGATTACACTACTGTCCAGGCAAAGGAACGGGGTCTTGGAGTCTGTTGTTCTGACTTAAAGAACACAGAGGGACCTTGGAAAACTGCTCTGTGAATGGTTCTTGGACCTTAGGAACAGGTTCCAGCTTCTCCCTAAGAGTTTACTCTTGCACTGCGTTCTTGTTTATTCATTTATGTAGCAAACATTTATTAGTTTGCTTATTATGGAGTCCACACTAAGTGCTGGAGATACAATAATAAGTCAAACAGATATGACCTCTGGCTTCATGAATCTTATAGTCTAGATAGGAAAACAGATGTGAATCAAAGCAAAGGGTACTATGAGAATGTGTGGCGAGGGAACATAAACTTGACCGTGTCTGAGGTCAGGGAAGGCTTCCCCGGTAAATGATGTTTCACCTACGATCTGAAGGTTTGGGAGTGGATCTTTCTAGGCAGTGTATATACAAACAGAATAGATGAAGTAATGAGAGAGAAAGATGAAGACAAGAGCTGAAGCCAATGAGTTAGGCACATCTTTATTCTAAAGCAAAGGGAAGCTGCTGAGAAGGTATAGACTCCAAAGGCATCATTATCCTGGTTATTAAAAGATAGTCTCCCTTATATTGTTGTTTCCCTTTCATTTTATTACCAATGATCATAATAGCTACCATTTTTTCTAATGTTTTTTATACACTATTTACTTCACATATATTATCTCAGTTAGGACTCTCTCTAACACTCTAAGGAATACACTATCATTATGACCATTTTACAGATGAGAAAAGTGAGGCTCAAAGAGGGCAAATAATTTGCCCAAGGTCACACAGATGAGATTGGAATCCAAGTCTCTCTGACTCCAGATCCAGGTTTTTAACAACTCAATACTGCATGTTGCCTGTAGGCAGAAGTTGGGTCTTTGTTTTTCTGCTTGGTTCACTAGAGTTCATTCCAGTTGTGTGAAAATGCTCACTTCTCCAAGCTTCCTGTCCATCATTCCCCACCCAATCGTAGCTGACATTTCTCTAACAGTTACTGCATGCCACAGATAATGGAAGCACTTCACATGTATTGGCTCATTTTAATCTTTATCACAACCTATGAAGTAAGTACTATTATTTTCTTCACATCCATTTTACAGAGAATGAAAGTGAGTTACAGAAAGGTTGATAGCTTGGGCAAGGACACTCTGCCCAGCAAGGATTGTCACTCAGGTGGGCTGAAGTCTAACCAGGAGACTTACTATTCTTCTCGCATCTGGCCGCATGGAGCTCCTTCAATTTCTTGGAAAACCTGCATTTCTTTTCTCCTCTAGCCTCACATACGCCAATATTTCTTCCTATACACTCACCCACCCCACAGCCTAACTTCGTCTTCCCTTGGGCCTTCCCTGTGTCCATCATCCAGGACTCTGATCAGGGTCTGCTGCCCCTCCTGCGCGTCACCCTAAACTCCCCTTCACATAAACCAGCCATGTCAACTGCTGGTGTACTTGTTTACCTCCCACACTGGGCAGGGCCCGAGCTGCCCAGACATCATCACACCCACAATGCCTGGGACCCGGCAGGGGCTCTATCACTATTATAAAATGAGTAGTAAACACATAAGTGAATAAACATCAAACAATTCTTTCTTGTACCCCATTGTGCTTGGCACACAGCAGGCCTCATTTAATGTTGCCAAATTAATAACTGGATGTATAGTCTTATTCCAGAATTTATTTTTTCCTTTTGGCTTTTTTTTTTCTTTTTCTCCCTCTTTGTTTACGAAGTGCAAAGAAAGATGACAAAAGTACACAGATCCAGAGTGAAGCCATTGGTTTACAAGAAGGTTAAAGAAAAGTGAGAATCCAGGAATTTTCGTCTTGCTCCAATGTGGAAAAAAGTTATATGTATATGTATACGTGTGTGTGTGCGTGCGTGTGTGTGTGTGTGTGTGTGTGTGTGTGTGTGTGTGTATCAAGGTCTGTCCTAGACCCTTTAGGCATCTGAGCAGCCTGAGCCTTGGCCTCCTGCACTTATCTCTGCCTGTCCCTCCTGGAGATCAGAGCCTGTAGCAGCTGGCCTAGGGGGCTCTGCCCAGAGTGCAGGAGGCCCCAAAAAGGAGGCGGAAGCTAGTGTGAACTGTGATTGTTCCTGAGCCACGGGGACAGTGGCTGTTCTGGGCACTTCAGGAAGTACTTGTTCCAAGAGGCCCTTCCAGCTATTGTTGTGTAGGCCAAGCCTGCTGGGCTGGCACCAGGACAGGCTGCCTCCTCCAGGCCAAGGGTGTGTCCAGGGCACTGGGGGCAGGAAGGTAAAAGGCAGGGGTCAGCAAAGGGCACTCAAACCAGGAAGGAGTCTTGGGCTTGTGCTTCTCCTTCCTTCAGGCCATTAGTGTCAGGAGCCACCTGCCTCTAGGTTTAGTTCTGTCTCCTCTTGCTGTGTTTGGCATTGATTAAAGATAAGCCAGATGTTGCCAGTGGTGTCATGGCTAGTCCAGTAAGAACTACCATGTACCATAAAAGGAGCATGGGTGTTGGAGCTGAGTCTCCAGGTTTGAATGCTGGTTTTGCCTCTCTCTGTCTCTTGAACACTTCCAAATCTCCTCTTTGTCTTCCTCTTGCATAAAGTGGAATGATAACCAGCTTGAGGGGTTATGAGGATGAGTTGAGCTAAGATTGATGACCTGTCTGGTACACAATGGCAGTGGGAAAATGCTAGTTTCCTTCCTTGTCCTAAGCAGCTGGACAAGGCCAGGCGGTGTGGGGACGTGGTTGGGCAACAGATGTCACGTTCCACTGCATTCCTCCCTATCACAGGCTGCTGGCCTGGGCACTATGCCCACTGTAGCCTGAATTCTCCTGACAGCTGCCCTGCTTTACTGTTTGGCCTTGCCCATGACTCCTGTTTGAACCAGGAAAAGCCTCTGCTCTGCTCCAGTCACAAAAAAATAACAAGAATGATGCAATAAGTCGCTCTCACAGCCACCAACCACAGACAAAGTCCAGACTTCCAAATCTCTAGCCCAAATCCATGCTAAGATTGCAAATCAATGCCCTCCTGTTGCCATGAATCCTGGGTGCCTCCCATGCAACTGCTCCACCTGGCAGCTCTGCTACCCCCTTATTTTCTGACCAAGGCCCCCAATCCAGCCCCTGAGGCACAAATTAGCTGGGGACAGGGAGTTTCCAACTACCTTGTCCCTGCAACCTGACCTAATAATAATAACAACACTGATGTTTATTGAGTATTATGTTCGCAACACTGTTCTAATCTCTTTATATTAGCTCATTAAATCTTCACCAACGTATTTGGAGATAGGTATTGTTTAATATCCCCCCTTTTACGAAAGAAAAAACTGAGTCTTGGGCAGTTCATGGTGGCATAAGATGTTCCTCCATTCTCTCCCCAAGTTTAACAACTGGTTACACACCCATCCTTGAACAAAAGTGCCTCAGTGGGAGCTGTGAGACTCAGCACTATACGCCAAGGGACCAGGAGGACTTGCCCACATGGGCCTCCAAAAATCGGTGGAGACAGCTCGGAAAGGGCTGTGGAAACTGAGTCTCAGAGAGTTTAGTCACTGGCCCAAGCTCGCAGAATTGATGGTTACAGGCAATATTTAAATCCATTTCTGCAGCTACCTACTGTGATATTTTTTGTGTTCCCACCGTGCTGCTGACTACCAACCCAAACAAAACTGGGAGCCTGGACTCTTTCAAAGCTACACTGCAAAATAAAAATTTTCTCCAGCAAACTCAACCTCTAAAACCCCAAACTAAGTTGATGAGCCAAACAGGACCTAGGGGTTCTTCAAAGGGGGAGCAGACAGAAAGTGTTATGTGGTCAGTCCTCTCTCTGCCACGAGCTAGGAGTATGATTCTGGATTAGCCACTGTGGCTTCAGGCAAGATCAATGCTGGCATTCCAGGATCCCATGAAACAGTTACCAATCACTGAGCATTTCCTTGGTGCCAGGGCCTGGGCAGAGTGTTTTATATAGTCACAAACTAATTGTAGCTATTTACTAGGCTTTGCTATTAGTACTTTCCCCTGTATTTCCTCATTTAATTACCAGAACAACCCTGAGACAGATATCGCTATCTTCTCCCAAAGACTCCGAACAATGATAAAAATTCTCCCAAAGTCACCCAGCCAGTAAGTGATATTGGTGGAATTTGAACTCAACTGGTCTGAGTCCAAAACCCATGATGTTCACTAGTGGACCACTTACAGTGCCTCCTCCACCTCAGGCAGGGACAGATGCCAGAAACAGGCACTGTTGTTTTTCGCTTATCCCGCTGTCTGCCCATCGGCAGTTGCTTTTTTTTTTCCCATTCCAATCATCAATCACAGTGTGACTTAAACAGATCAGGGAGAGGGGGTCCCCTAGCTGCCCATGCATAGCTGCCGTAGCCTGCTGCCTACAGAGTTCTTCCTGTGGGATCCATGGCGACATCTGGGGAAGCCCTATCTTTGAAAATAAACTCACCCAGTTGGGGGAGGGGTCCCCCTTATTTGTTTAGTCACAGCCCCAAAGCTAAACTGGTGGCCTGGCTGCTCCAAGTACTTCTCTGTGCTGACAAGCCAACTCCAAGAGCTCGGCTGAGCAGGTCTGGAAACCTGAGAACCACACAAACATCAGGGAAAATTCCACCAGTGGTTGCCTGTGGTGAAAGGACTATACGGTCCCAAGTTCCTTCTCCCAGGGACATCTTGCAAGCTGCCCCTCTTTCCTTTCCCTGCTTTACCCACAAACTAAGTAAACCAAGAAACTCTAGGAAGTCTGTAGTGGGTGCGAGGCCCAGGAGCTATTTGTCACAGGGCAGAGGGTCATTCAGAAGTCAATGACCTGCACGCCAGGGCAGATCTCGCTGGCTCAGGCACAAATCCTGCTAATCCTCTGGGCTGTACTGCCCCAGCTGAGCGCAGAGAGGAATAGAGATGGAATTCCTCCCAGTCAGAGGAAAGGTATCCTGCATGACTCCTGGAGGAACTATCTGGAAGCTGACAGAATTTGAACTGAAGAAGCTTCCAATAAGAACGGCTTTCTGTGGGGTTGCTCATGACCACCAAGTTCACCGCATTGCACTAACTGGGCTTCACTCTCTGAAAACAGTTTCTAACATTCATTTAGAGCTCATTTATCAACCGAAATTTCGAACAAATGTTTAAACAAGCGAGCAGTAATTTCTGGGACAAAATCACTTTCACAAACACTGTGGACATGGCAAGAATTTGATTTCTTACCCACAGGATGACTAGTCTTGACCCCATACTGCGTTTTGGGTTGCACGAGTCACCAAATGTTTGCTCAGCTGTACAGGGACATATCTAGACATCACTTGGTACATGCTCATTGGCCTTCAGCCACACTCATATAGTCTCATTCCTGTGCCTGAGAGAGACAGCTGGTTTTGGAGTCACGAAGGTCTCATTTCAAATTCCAGTTCAGCCACTGTATTTCTTCACAATCCTAAGCAAGTCCCCTACACTTCCTGGGCCTTGGTCTCTCCATCCACAAAATGGAGCTAGTACTATCAATTTTGAAAAATTGTTGTAAGACTCAAAAAAGATAATGTCTGTAAAAAGCAACTGGCATATAGTAAATACTCTATAAATGTAATTCCTTCTCCCTTACTTCTCACACTGGGCAAAGGAAATACTATTAGTAAAAGACAAAGAAAATGAAAAAGAAAGGGAAAGGGAAGGGAAGGGAAGGGAAGGGAAGGGAAGGGAAGGGAAGGGAAGGGAAGGGAAGGGAAGGGAAGGGAAGGGAAGGGAAGGAAAGGGAAGGGAGAAGAAAAGTCTTACAGCCTGAACTCCATTTCCCTCGAGGTTTATTGTGATTCTACCTTTATTTCCTCATCTCACTACCTATGCCCTAAACTCCCACACTCTGGTCCCTGTGCTAAGAAAGTATCTGAAAGGCTTCTCTTCCCCTGTGTCTGGCAGGATGGTAGCTCTTAAGTGTATGCAAGGAGAAGGCTAAGGGATCCAGGTCGTCAAGTCCCTACAAATGCTTTCAGCTTCACACCCATGCCACTGCTGCAGATCTGATGTCACCATGACTCAGGGCTCTGCAGAGATGGCCCCATCCCTGGATGCCAGAGCACTATTTACCAATGACCCTCTTTGGATGACCATTTCACATATTTTAAAAGATGGTCCCATGTCTTTCTGCCCAACCTCCCCCACATACCCCAAGAAAGGCATTAACATCATGAAGAATGACATCTTTTAGCAAATATGATTAATACTTCAGGCTTTGAAATGAAGTAGATTCAGTTTGAATCTTGGTTCTGTCACTCACCTGCGTGACCTTGGCCAGGTTACCTAACCATGCCAAGCAGAATCATGTCATTCACAGGATAAGGACACTATGGTGCACCTCACAGAGCTACCATAATGACATTAAGATCATTCATTAAAAATCTTCAGCACAGTACCTAAAACATAGTAAATGCACAGTATGCAATCATGTTTTTATGACAAGGCTACTAAAAATTCCTGGACTATTTGTATTTCTATAACATCAGTTTTTGCAACATATACTCCCCTACCTCACTCCACCCCCCCCCCCCCCCCCCCCCCAAAAAAAAGTAGGAGAGGGATAATACAAGGCAGAAGGGAAATTTTTCTAAGTCTTTTTTAAAAGAAAAGCATGTGGATTGACTTGTTCTGTTCTAGGCACTGTACATAAATTTTCATTAAACCTTCCTGATTCCTTTTGGAGAAGGTGTTTCCCCAACTGGAGAATTTAGAGGAATGATTAGGGACAATGAGTCTAAACTCTGACTTGGCCACTTAACTGTGTAACCTGAGGCAAGTGGCTTAACCTCTCTGGGCCAGTTTCTTTGTCCAGTAAAATGAGAATAAAGATCCTATAATGTGCTCATGAGGATTAAGCAAGTTAATGTACACAAAGCAGTGAGAAGGGTGTTATGTAAATACTCAATACATAATGGCTACTATCACCTTTTACAGAGCCCAAAACAGGTTCAAGGAAGTTAGTTAATTTATCCAAGTCACATGCTGCTAAGTGACAGGAGCAGAATTTAAATCCAAGTGAAACTGACTCCAAAGCCAATGGAATACTTATCTCACTATTCTTTATCACATACCCAGAAAGAAAATATTCAGGACCTTTTGTAGGCAGAAAAGATGGAGGCAGAGAAAGTGGTGCTTGAGCAATAGGCAGAGTCAGGATCTTTCTTGCAGAAGGAAAAAGATAGGAAAAAAGAACTGGTTTGGAGAGAAAGATGGTTAGTTACACTATGGCATCGGAAGCTAACTTTGCACATAAAACAACATTTTAGGCCATATTACTGCCTGTGAATATAGCTGGCATTTAAACCATTTTGAATACCCCATGTGAGAGAGTTCCAGACACTCTGTTTAAATTCTGATTTGAGGAGGGGAGGAGAAGGGCTTCGTGGGGGCTGTGTGTTTCTGCGGAGCTGGTTTTCCTGTGCTCAGACCCTGCTTGGGGTCCAGCCCTGGGGGAGGCATTGCTCCAGAGCACTAAAGCAAACACGCCTGTGCCTTTCTGCCAGACCCAAATGCCTTCAGTTCACAGAACGTGAAATCCTGGCGCGTGGAAACAAAGCAAACGTGAGGAAAGGCAGCAGGCTGGGCGGCCGGGGTGGGGCAGGGCATTCAAAGGCTTCGTGTGACTATCATCGGCTGTGGGATTAGCAATGATTAATTTTTCTTTTGAATGTTTGCTTGAGCATTGGGCATATATTGCTTTGGTGATTAGAGAAGAAGTTGTTGAAACAAAACAGCTAAAAAACTGCATGTGGTCACCTTTGGGCGGTGGGATTACTGGCGACTGTGTTGCTGCTTTTTTCCTTTGTGTGTTTTCTGTTTTACTACATTTTCTGCTTTGAACGTGTAATGCTTAGATCTAAGAGAAAAAAAGAACAAACATTATTAAAAGTCAAACAAGAATGATTTCACGTGAGTGTGAGCTCTAATCACCTAGGCTTCTCTGGCTTCTGTCACAACAAGTTGAAGGCAGAATTAAGTAATGTCCTCCCTCAGTGAAGAGAAAGCAAAAAACCTGCCAAGAGGGGGTGGCTGGTCTCCCAGGGGTATCGAGCACAATTCATTCATTCCACTAATAGGTAATTCATTCTACTGGCACTCACGAATTGTGAGGCCTGTGCATTTTGTTGTTGCTGCTGCTGTTCAACTGACTGACATGATTATTTTTTACCAAATGAAAAAAAAATATGTTTCCATCTAATCAAAATTCATATCGTGTTTATCAGCCCTGTTCTTTCAATCAGGAAGGAAATGTTTAAGTTCCCTAGAGAAACCTTTGAGGGCTGTTGATTCAAATATGAACATACATGAGCTCTTAGGGATATAATTTCTGCCAGTAAAGAATAGACTGGGCCAAAGTCAACGGTCCCATTTGTGTGTGTGTGTGTGTGTGTGTGTGTGTGTGTGTGTGTGTGTGTGTGTGTGTGTGTGTTTCTTCTCTGGAAAGAAAAAAAAAGAAAGGAAGGGAGGGAGAGAGAAAGAAAAGAAGGAAGAAAGAAAATGAAAAGGAGTCAGAGGCAAAAGAAGAGGAAGAGGAACAGAGTGAGCTGTGAAAATCAAGGAGAGTTGTGTTGACAATTAGAATACAATGGTAATATTTAGACCGAAAGGGGCCAAAAATAATTCTTTCCACTCCCCTCATTTTCCAGATGAAAACTCTAAGCCTGTAGAAGTTAAGTTATTTGCACATTTCAAACAGTTATGTGATGTTAGAAGCGAGAATAGAAGCCAAATTTCTCAATTCTGGTACTCTCCCACTTTCTGCTCCACACACACTGCCTTCAGGTGTAGGGAGGTAGGTGTGACCTACCCAATGTATTCCAAAGGCCTTGACATTTAAAGGGTTAAACGTGTGGATGATACTTTGGGAGTATTCCTTCAAAGTTCAACAAAGGCAGAACAAAGAAGGCTGGTGGTAAGAGGGGTCTGTATCAGCTTTTGGACTCAGACTGGCTTAAGTAATAAAGAAAAGTTTGTTGAAAGTGACACAGTTTCAGAGGTAGCTTATTCCCAACAGCTAAATTTAATTACCAAAGTTCCAGTTTTTCTCCACCTCCTCACTCTGCCTTGAGCAGTGTAATCCTCCTCCAGCTCACTCTCCTGTGGCCCTAACTCAGAAATCCTCAGGATAGATCTCTTCCCCTTCCTAGACCTCAAACCTTCATGGGGTTGGTCACTGAATGAGCTCTAAGTGCCTTTCCACCTCTAACAGTATTTCTCAAAAGATGGACCACAGCCATTTACATTAGTATGGTCACTTAGAATGTTTGTTAAACCACGCAGTTCCTACACTATAGTTCAATCCCACTAAATCATAATACCAGAGAAGCACAGGGATCTGTGGTTTCAACCAGATTGCCAAGAATAGTCTTGTGCCCATTGAAGTTTGATAAACATTTGTTCCCAAGGCAAAAGAGCCTAAAAGAGAGAGCAACCAGTGGCTGGTGAGCCCAGTCTTGCTTGAGAATTAGGACTG
Organism: Macroglossus sobrinus; assembly: GCA_004027375.1. Taxonomy (NCBI): domain Eukaryota; kingdom Metazoa; phylum Chordata; class Mammalia; order Chiroptera; family Pteropodidae; genus Macroglossus; species Macroglossus sobrinus. The sequence continues at coordinate 314,880 of PVKZ01000634.1, forward strand.
ATTTTTACATTTTTAAAGGGTTGTCAAAAAAAAAAAAAAAAGAATATAAAACAGAAGACTTACATGGCTCACAAAGGCAAAAATATTTACTACCTGGCTCATTACAGGAAAAAGTGTGCCAACCCCTGGTCGAGAATAGTGAGGTCAGTGGATGGTGAAAAGAAGGCAGGGGGTGGATCTGAACAGTTTATAGAGCTGATGAGGCCAAGAATTCCTGGGAGCAGGAGTTTTCAATGTTCCATGAGCTTCATGGAGAATCAAGCAAATAAAAAAGAATCAAGCAAATAAAAAAGTGCTGAAGTTCTGGAATCTAATTTTAAAAACATTTTTTCCAGGAGACCTCCTGCAGCCTCTTGGATGGGCAACCCAATGTCTAATACTGTCACAGGGCCAGCAGGGGTAAAGGCTCAGGAAAGATGAGTTCAGCATGCAATCCCTGCTCTGAAAGCCACCAGTCAGCTCTCAACCATACCATAGGGAGCATTTTGAAACTAGCTGATTGTAGCTTTTTTCTATGCCTTCCCTCCCACCATGGGGCAAACACTGATAAGCCAAGGATAGAGTGCCCAGAGAGCCATCCTGGGTCAAGAGGTTATTTCCCAGGGACTCGACCTAGAAGAGATCCCAAGTCCTTCTCAGACACTGGGACAGAGAGCCTCTGTGTCAGGAACAACAGTGGGCAAGCCCATGGCTTTGCAAGTCAGACAGACCTAAGGGCAAGTTCTGTCCCCGAACTTACTCACTCTGTAACTTTAGATCTGCACTGTCTAAGATGGTAACCACTAGCCTTATGTGGCTATTCATATTTAAATTTATTAAAATTAAATACAATTTAAAATTCCATTCCTCTCTCACATGTGGCTAGTAGCTATCATATCAGACTGTGCACATGCAGAACATTGCCACTATCACAGGAAGTTCCATTGGACAACAGAGCTGTAGACAATCTCTGACAATTGTTTCACATCCATCCTCTGGCTATCTTTCCACCACCCTAGGTCCTCATTATTCTAGGCTTCATTGCCTTAGGAACAAAGGTTTGTCACACTTCAACTCAAGCCTCAATTTGTGAATTTGTAAAATAGGCATAACAGTACATCTACCTGTCAGGACTATTGTGAGAATTATAGGAGATAGAACAGGTAGAGTGATCAGTATAACACCTGGCACATAGAAAGTGCTTGATAAATGGCTCTTACCATTATTGTGTGCAAAATCTCATGATGGGTTATTGCTAATACTCTGCCACCTTTCTCTAGACCAGGGGTTCTTAAACTCTAGCAAGCATAAGACTTACCTGGAAGGCTTGTAAAACCCAAGATTGCTGGGAGGGCGTACCTCCAGAGTGCCTGATGCAGTAGTTCTGAGACCCTGATGATTTGCTTTTCTAGCAAGTTATCAAGTTTTGTTGATGTGGTAATTCTGGAAACCACAGTTTGAAAACTGCTTCTCTAGATAGCTCTTCCTAAGTCATTGCTATCTCTTCATTAGGAAGTTCCTATTTCTTTGTGAATTTTGTTCTGGTCTGAACATACCATGCTGAGTTATCCACCTGCCTTCAAAGAAGCTATTCCCTCTACCTGCCAAAAGCCCCTTTCTCTGCCAGTTTTCCAATTGCAATTCAGACTCTGATAAATCTGGCCAACAGCTTCCCTCCAATTCTCCATCCCCAAGTTTGTCACTAATTTCTCTGCGTTGCCTCCTACATTTTGTTTATTGTTTGCTGTACCATAACAGTTACTTGTTTCCTTGTCTGTGTTTCCTAAAGTGTAGGTATTCCACTGGTGGCACATGAGGCCAGCTTTTGGTATATCAGTAATTTTAGATGGTACACAGAGAAACAAAGTACATTGATAAGAAAGTTATTGATTTCAGGTTTTTTTTTTTTTTCTAACTCTGATTACATCAGAGAAAAAGCCCCGGTCTGGATCTGATGTGTCTTCAGCCCTGTGCTAATGGCCCTTCAGCGCAAGGCCTGAGTTAGGTCATTTAATCACCACCACCATCATCAAAATGGCAGCTTAATTTCAACTAGTACTATCTGAGTGCCTGGGAGTGTTCTAAGGGCTTTACATATATTCTCTAGACATATACATAATTAATAAATTCATTCTGCCAATCCTCACAACCCTATGGAGTAGACAGGTTCATGATTCCCAGTTTATAGATGAAGAAACTGAGGCACAGAGAGCTTATGTGACTCACTCATGGTCACACAGCTGAAAAGCAGGAGAACCTGGATTCCAACCTAGGCAGAGTATCCAGAGTATGCGCCCTTAACCAAGAAATGCTGAGCTAAAATTTAACAAAAGTGTTTTGTTTTACCTTTGTCTTCTATTTTGGGCAAGTATACTCATCATATATTTAGATGGTGATAAAAAAAAAAGTCTCTTGTTATAGGCTATATGTCAATTATAACTCAATTCAGATAGGTGATAGATGATAGAAAGATACATAGATAAGTTGACAGATGATAAATATAAATGAAAAAGTCACTTTTTTACTCAAATTAATATGTGTAAAAAAAAAAAGTGAGGCAAGCTAAGCAGAAATATTATCATGTAATAATAGAGCTTGTCTGGGCTGTAACAGCAGCTGTGAAGACATTTGGGAAAACTAGTCTTAAGCAGACTGTGAGCTTCTCAGGGACAGGTTCCTGTCAGTGTCAGTCAGGGTCTAGCCAGAGAACAGATGGCACACTCAAAGGCTTAACTGGAAAGAGTGTAATGAAGAGGTGCAGGCAGGCAGGACAAGAGAATGGCAGGAGGTAATGGCATGCCACAGACTGGCCACAGAGGGAGGCTGTTACCACTGTGGAAGGGATGAGGGGAGAAAATGATATTACCAGATTGTGGCGAGAGCAGCCACAATGGTGAAAGGGAGGTCAGTAGACAGAAGCTATAGCCAAAGGAGAAGGGAAGCTATGAGCAGGGAGGCCGACCTGTTTCCCTCCTGACCTCTCTAACCTCCATCCTGCCAGTCCCTGTCATAGGCAGTCTCCAACTGGAGGCCAGAGAGCAAAGAGCCTGGTGACCTCACCAACAAAGGTCAACCTGCCAGGTGCAGAGCAGGGCAGAGGAAAGCAGGCATGAGCCTGGTGTGGCCCACAGAGAATAACCAGCACAGCACGGTTGCTGGCACTGTGCGGTACACAGAGGCTATGGCTTCGAATTGAACTGAACCCAATGGAGAAATTAGTTTCACGTAAAGGGTGCTGTGTGGTAAAGGCAACTGGACTCTGGGCCATCAGGGTTTCACTTTCAGCTTCTCTGGGTAAGTGAATCGTTAGATTTCAGTGACCTTTTGGGGCCTGAGTCACACACATGCAGAAGAAGTTGAGTTGCTGGTGCATGTGAAGTGTTTCAAGCTGTAATTATATCCTCCACCTCCTCACAGTGTCTAGACTAGATTGCAAGAGCTGGAAAAAAAAATGACTGCAGCTTTTTGTGACCCTTGAACAAACAGGAATTCCTGGCAGAGGCCCTTTTCCCAAAGTACACGGGAGCAGCAAATCCCAGAAGCAGCAGCAGGCTGAGCCTGAAGGATGATGATAAAAAGGGAAAAGAAGTGCCTCATTTAAGAGGCTCAATAGGAAAGAGTCCAGTCAAGACTGGCAGCAGGGATACAAAGGGATCCTGCTGGTGCTCCCCAGAAAATATTTTTGTATGACTTATTATTAGCAATATTGATAAAAATACTTCATATTTATCATGCATTTATTATGTGCCAGAAACTGTGTTAAGCATCTTACATACTTTTCTGCATTTAATCTCCAAAACCACCCTACGAAGTGATATTATCTCTATTTTTAAAAAGAGAAAAAATGATGTTTAGAAATGCAAGGATAACATGGTTTTAGTTACAATTGATTTAACAGTTATTATGTGCCTGGCATATAATAAATGTGCTCATTTCAGGGCCGAGTATCACAGTGGTTGTCAAAGTAAGATTTGTGACACAGGGGATCCTCAAGTCAAAACAATATTAACAATTACACTAAGACATTAGTTTCCATTTCCAACGTTTTTACATTTGCAACGATGGTGAAAAAAGGTAGAAAAAACTGCCAGTGCCACAGGATGAATGCAATGTACCAAAGTGCATCAGTAGTCACTGCATTCTTCAATGCAATCTGCTCACATTAGAAAAAAATGCTGTTTCACTTAAGCATGTCTTTGATGAAGCAGAATAATTAATTTTATTAAATCTCAACCATTGAGTACATAACTTTTTTAAAGTTGTGAATGAGGAAATGAGAAGATGGCATAACAGACTTCTACACACATCCAAGTACCACTGTTGTCTCAAAGAAAGGCATCTGCACAATGGTTTGAATTGTAATCCTAACTACACTCTTTTTACATGGATTACCATTTGTACTTGAAAGAACAAATGAAAAACTATGGGCATTCAGACTTGGGTCATTGGCAGCAATGTTCTCAAAAACTAATAAGTGAGCCTGTTACGTAAAGGAATACAACTAACAGTGTTTGTTGCCAATGATAACATGTGAGTTTCAAATGAAAATTAGAATTTTGGAAAACATACATGCCTCTGTTAACTTGCCAGCTTTTCAATACCTAAAACACTTTTCTGATGAGCTCTTTGGTGGTGTTCATGAATGTGATATTTTGATATTGTATTTTTAAAAAGTATCAACATTCAGATGATCTGCATAATTCAGTGAGCCAATATTTTCCAAATGTCCAATGCATTATGTTACAAAAGCATACACAGGTAAAACATTGATTCATAGTGCAAAATAACCTGTAGATTCAAGGTAATGTCATAGTATGAAAATTTCATTGATATGGTTTCAAATTCCACATTATGACTAATTTTTTTAAGATTGGCAATCGAGTTTTGACTTAGTGTCAAACAAGTCTATTAAAATACATTTCCCTTTTCCAACTACATATCTGCATGAGGCTAATTTTTTTTCTTATGCTGCGAGCAAAATAAGATATAACAACACATTGAAGGCAGAAGACGTTATAAGAATCTGTTTTCCGTTATGTAAAATGTAATCAGTTTCTGATTGTTACTTCAAAATAAATTAGTAAAAAAATAATTTTTAAATTTCTCAGTTGTTATTTCTAGTACAATAAATATTAGCAGATAAATCTGCATTTAAAAATAAAAAATAATAAAGTTTTTTGGGATCATCAATCATTTTTCAGAGTGTAGAAGGGTCCTGAAACCAAAATGTTTGAGAATCACTATTGTATAAGAACTTTTCCAGTGCAATGAGATCCCAGAGGCAAGAGCTTTACAGGGGCCTAGAAAAATGCATAAGACCCAGACAGAAAAGCAGTTGTTGGCTTCAAACCTACTCTAAGAAAACAATAAATGAAAAAATTAATAAATGTTTAATTAAATGTCTACAAAATGTACCAGCATGCCAAGCTTCATTCACTGTTAAATATAGTTTTCATTAGGATTTCATTCCATCAAATACAATTTACAAGTTCGATTTTCTCACTTTACAAATTCCCCTAAGAATATACTGTAATTGTCAGGAACGCATAGTTAATCATAAATTAAATGAGTAATATAGCACCAAATAATTTCTAATATAAAATCCCTTACAAAAATTCATAAAACAAAAGCCATATTTAATATGGGATATGAGTGTAGCTGGTATGTTTGCTGTGTTATATGGCGGGGACTTGACAAGTCAGGCTCGTGAGGGTCCTGCTTTTAAATACAGCATCTCTTTGCCTTTCGATTACATCCCCGCTGGAAACATTTCACTGAAAGGAGATAATTTCACCAGGCAAAGGCAATGTCTTCACCAAGCGAAATACTTCTCCCTGACCTTTGGACAAGAGGAGAGAAGCACATAATGAATATATAGTAGACAGGTCAGGAAAAGAACAAAAGCACAGGGAAGAGAGCAGATACCATGCTGTTTGGATCTGAACAAGGGCACGGGTGGCCAGGCCTCTACCTCCTGGTCAGGAGGGGTTAACACTGCTCTCACTCTAGCTCTCATCATTAAGTGTGAGCAAGGTGGGACTGGCAGCTTAGAAGAGGCCTGGGCTTCTCACCAGAAAAGAAGAAGTCTGACAGAAAAGGCTAGGTGCACTTTCTAAAGGATGGCCAGCTCCAGGTAAAAAGTCACTCAGTGATCCTGCCCACTACTGCTCTGGGATGCCCTTGTCCCCTCACTGGTACCTCAGAATTATGCTCCTTTATCAATGTGCGGTGTCTAGCAATACAGAGACCTCTCTTACCTTCATCCTTTTAAAAAATGTCTTCCTCACCTTTCTCCCGTGGCCTCAGCCCACTGACTGGAGTAAAGCAGAGTTGGCTGCTCATTTGACTTAGTGGTATCATGTCTCTGAGTCACTACAGTCACCTTTTAACTGTGATGAGATTTCCTGCAGTATTATAGGTAACTTATTTTCTTATCTGATTTTACTACAATCTCTGCTATAAATACATTTACTTTAATTTTTAAAAAATATTTTAAAGGATATGAGTAAAGTAACTGACACAAAATAGTTCTTCAATAAAGAGCAGTTGTCATTATTTGGTAATTAATCAATGCCCTAACATTTCCTACATCAGAATCATGAGTTCTCCACTGTAGAAAGAGGACAGTTTCATTTCCATTTCTGGAGCTGCCTAGTTTAGTATATAAATGAAATGAAAATGAAAAATGAAATGAAAATAGAAAAATGGAGAAACAAGATTATAGAACATACAATAGATTTGAAATGTTTCACTTAGATCATTACTTAAAACATGCACACATTCAAAACCACAGAACAATAAATATGTGCAATTGACATTATAATTACAAAATTTATGAAAAACAAATAATACATTGAGCATACATTGTGTAGGCAATGTGGCTTGGTAAGGAGACCAAACTGTAAAGCTCTGTCGTATACAAAGTCTTTCAATCAAGTCAGTGACGCTCTGTGACTCAATGGTATCAGTTACAGATAAAAACAAACATTTAAAATTCTATTTTGTTACCAAATTGCCTTCCTTAGGAACTTCCTCTCTTCACCAACACCAATAGATGCTCACTGCTATTAGCTTCTATTCCTTGTTTTAATATGAGCATTTTTTTATGCAAATGCCTGGGCTTCCCAACCAGAGCAAAAGGGTCGCATGCTCTGTCTGCTGTGACTTTTCATCCTTATAACAGGTAAATAACATACTAATTGAATTACTGATATTTACAAATTTTTTTAAAGTACTAGGTAACAAAAATGCACTTCTTCTCTCTACTATAAATTTATATTTTTTTACCCTCCCATCTCGTACACATCTTAGAGATCTGCATCTATTTTCCAAGCCTACTCAATCATAGTAAAAGAAGAAATCTCAAATCAATCTTTCTTCTTTGCTTTCTGTCTAAAGCCTTTTGAGCACGAACGCCACCCCTTCATTCTGTCCCCAGATGGATCTCTTGGCAGCTGCTCCTTTCATCTCTCACAAGGCAGACACCTCCTCGCATTGTTATTTCAGTCGATCCAGTTGTGAGTAAAGCAGCAGATGCACTTTCTCTGAACATTCAACCTCTGATCACTGAAAAGCAAAAGGTTTGGATGACACTCTCTTCTGGCAAGAATCTTTTCCCATCTGGTTCTAGTTCAGGGCTGGCCTTAGACAGCCCTCCCGTCTCACACCATGACTCTAAGTGGGTGTGGAAATTGCTTGGCTCTCTGGCAAGCTGAGTGGGTCCAAGGAGAACTGTTTATTATTCTAAGCAAGAATAAGGAGGGATTTGGTGTCTCAACATCATGTAGATTTAAGCTTATTACAAATTTCTCCATAACAGGTGTATGTCTTACTTGACATAAAGAAATATCTGTTATCAGACACAGAGGCCTTCTAAATTATGACTTTGCTTTAAGGGAATAACAGTAGTTTAAAAGCTAGAAGCAACTGGTATCTCCATAAAGGCTCTGAGGACATCATACAAAGATTCATCCCATCCTTGCCATTTCCTCATTCCATTCCCTTAGTTGAAGTCATTACTTCTTGTCTAGAAAACAGCAGTAGCTTCCTAATTGGTCTCCCTGAATCCTTTCTTGCCCCTTACTATCTTCCTTCTTTCTACCTGCTGCCAGAATAATTTTTTTGAAACACAAATCTAAGCGGGACCACCCCCTTTGCTCAGCTACCCACAATAGCTCCCCATTGCTGATAGGAGAAAATAAACATTCCTTAGCAAGCATACAAGGCTCACTGTAATGGAAGGAGATAAAACAATAGAAACTGGTGGAATTTGTAAATGCAATTTTTTTTTTTAAGAAGTTGGGCCACACCAGATATAGCATGGTATAAATTTGGCCCATGGTGAGAGTTTAAAACTCTCCCTCCCTCTAGGTTTTCACTCACGCCAAACCAAGTGCCTGGAAGGACCTCAGTGTTGCTCACCACTCTTGCCTCTTCTCTTAGCTTATTATTTATCTCACAGAACTGGGTTCCAATGTAGTCTCCTCCAATAATCTCTTCCTGGTGGAGAGTATAAGTTAGGTGTCCCTCCCCTGGATCTCAAAGCCCCTCTGTGACAGCAATAACCACACTGTTACCTGCCTGACATTGTTGGTTGCCTAAGCTCAGATTTGTCACATCATCATTTTCACTGCATTCTGTAGACCAAAGCAAGTCACAGAACCAGCCCAGGTTCAGGGGGATGGGAACTAGGCTCTATTCCTTGATAAGAGGGGTTGCAGAGTCACATTGCAAAGACTATGGATACAAAGAGGAGTGGAAAAGTGTGGTCATATCTGCAAATCACCACAGCTTTGGTATTCAGTTATTGCTAATCTTCCAACATATTCCTTTTTAAATAAAGTTAGTCAAAGTCAGCTTCTCTTGTCTGTGATTTAACAACCAAAAGTTACATATGCTTGGGAATGAATGAGTAAATTACTGAATGAGGTTATGTCACAGTGGATCAAACGTCACCTAAGGAAGAGTGTTAAAGAAGGTAGGGTGGAAGGGTGATAGAGCCTATCACGGAGCTGGGGGAGTTGCAGAGTATGTATATGCTGATTGCCTGTGAGCACTTCAGAAATTGGGATACTACTTTTCCTCCCTAAGTCACCCTGTGATCACAGCAACCAATAGCTTGAACTCTAAGAGCTAGACAAGGAACAATAAGCCATTCACTTGAACTGCTCTCTTGTCACTACCTAAATTGAAATTGAGACTCTGTCACTAATAGGTGACTCGCCTCAGGTGTGTATTAATATAGTCACATATTATACTTTAGATTGGCTTAAAGACATGTTTTTTTTAAGGAACGGATTATTTTAATAAGGGGAAAGTTTTAATGCTAAAGGAATCCTTACTATGGTTTGGTGTTCCCCAATTTATATCCTTCTCAACCCCGCTCCCACTCCTTTCTAATAAAATTTCCATTTACTTAAGGGCTGATCATTGGATGTTAGAAAAAAAACAAGTTATATAATTAAACAACACTGAACTGTTAATGACTGCTATCTCACATACCTCCATGTTGAGGGTAATTATAATGTTAAAGGGATATTCTTAACTCAGAAATATTTTTTATAAGTAAAATACCAGGAAATATGAAGGAGACATGTTTTGTTGTTTTTTTGTAATGGTAGTGATGATGTAAATCATGAAAAAATAATATCTGGGTATAGATATGACAGTGAATATTTGTGATGTTTAGAATATTCTCCTCTTTGAAAGGCATAATGACATTGGCCTTCAGAATATTTCAGAAATTACTCATTATGGTAACTTATAATAAAGAAATACTGATGAAAATGAAAAACTCCTCAAAGTTTTGTAGTTTTAAACTCAACATTTGGAATTTTAATCAGATAAAATGATTGCCCTTCAGTTCCATGAGCACTTCTCACCATCTGTAAGCCACAAAACTGTCCCTCAAAATGCTGAGATTCACATCTTTGTGGGTGAGACAAGGAGGAGCCATATCTACTCTCACTATGTCTCAAACTCGGGACACGTGCCAGGGCAGCCAGATAGGACCTCCAGGGCTGAGTGGGTGGTGTGATGTTCCCTGTGTGGGAGGCCTCCTGGGGAGGCAGAGAGGTGACCTCACTGGGAAAATGAAAACAGTCCAATAAAAAAATGCTTATCTTGGAAGTGATCTGTCTGAATGTGAGACCAGTGAAGGTATTGTATTTCCAACACCCTTTTAAAAAGAAAAGCCATTTTCCATTAATCCTGTATGAAGAAGAAATCCCACAGTGCTTCTTCTTGACAGAGAGATGATAATTCAGGCAAAAAGGATCTCAACTTCGGTTCTCCAGAAAGACACAGTAAGGGAGTCACCTTTAAAACAACCAATCATAAAGTTTTCCTTCTAAAACCAGAGCAGAGATGTGCTCCTGGGAAGTTCAGCTCTGGAGAAGACCCGGTCATATAAGTAACCTCGACTTTTAGCCTCTGGTATTTACCTCCCCCTCTAGGATTTGTCTCCTGATACTTCCAATGCTGCCTGTAAAGCTTTAGTGTTTCCCTGTTTCTACAGCCTAAATGCAGACAAAGGAACAAATGTTGGATATTTTAAAAGGACCTTTATCTAAAATGCAAAAACACAATAAGAAGATTAATCAAGAAAATGTTCAGACAACCTAGAAGTGACATCAGGATTCTGATTCCACCATGGTTGTCCTATCATGTTCTGTTCTGGGCCCTGTTCCTTGCCTAAAGAGATCTCTTGGCAGTTCTCAGTCCTGCAGACCTTGAGCATGTATCTTTCAGGGGACTGGGAAGACCAACTCTAGTGACAGATATTTAGGGAGGATTTAACATTCTTTCACCATTAATACAATGTTATCACCTCTTCGAATGATATTTACAGAAAATTAACCTAGCCAGACACATTTTAGTGGGCAATATCAAAAAGAGCTACCTCTCTTCTGTTTGGTTCATAGAAGGTTTGGACCCATGGCCGTGGTTTAATTTGCAAAGGATTCTGGATCGAAGTACCTAAGAGTGTAGTTTGATTTAAAAAATAAATAAATAAATAAATAAAGCTTGGGCTTTATCTGAGGTCTCTTCTCGTCTCACAAAATTTTCATTTTCTAAATCTACAAACATTTCTGCCAGTGATCTACCAAGAGATTCTTTTTTTCTGTCTCAATGAAAATTTAAACCCAAAGTCTGCATGTTTCAGAACTATCTACAAACATGACAAATATTAGGAGTCCCCTAACTCCCTCTTTGCTCTGAGAGTTAGAAAGCTAATAGTTGAATTTGCCATTTTTCTTTAGAAGTTGTGCAACATTTTCAGGTATAAATTTCTGAGTCTAACTTTACCCCTGGATTTATTCTATTCTTACTTTTCTCTCAAATTTATCTCTTTAACGATTTTTGTCCATTTCCAACTATATAGTTTTGTTAAATACCTTATTATTTTTTTTACCAACTCAATATCAGAAAAATTATCTAAAACTTGAAAAAGGATTGCTGGATGTTTTCCCAGCACAGTGCTCTTCTTGATAATCTATTGTCTGAGATATTTTATAGCCCTATAGGGGCAGAGGCTAACGTGTACATTTTTGTATGGCTGAGATGGAAATAATTTCTCTCCCATGGAAGAGATAATCTCAGAATTTATGGCTTATGACCTGGATGGACAATAACAAGTTTTGTATCTAATTTAGCACTCTTACCCTAATATTGGTTTCTGAAATGCTGTTTGGACTGGTTTTAATATCATACAATTTCCTTCTGTAATTAGTAAATTAAATACAATCTCTGACATACCTTACATTTGTATAAAAATAATGTTTTAAAAATCATACCTTAACAGCAAGTAGAAAAAATAAATATGCAACTCTAGGTATTTGTCAAAATCCATAGAACTTTTCAACATAGTGTGAATTTTGACATATGCAAATTAAAAATAAATCATTTAGGAAGTCAGGGAAATCCCAGATGAAATGCAGAATGTAACAAAAAGAAAATCTACCTGAACTACAAATGAATGAAACAAAACTCAATGAAGGGTATGAGGCAAAAGATGCTGATCTAAGTAACGAGATGCAGGGGGCACATAACTGTACAGAATACTGTGCTCTAGTTGATAAAATTCTTTTCCACAGTGATATAGGTTAACAAATCTCTAACCACTATACATGTATACCAGAATTCACAATTAAGTAAATGAAGGGCAGGTTATAGGATCCAAGTTTCTTATTGTTGCAGAGAGAATTTATAAGTAAGCAAAGAAAGAAGGCTGGATTAGAATTGGAGACATAAGTATGAATTCATGTTTGGCTTAATATAGATACAGATAGTTACATATAGATACAGACAGTTACATATGGGTCCCTATATATGTGTATATTTATATCCTTCTTGGTCAGCTGAAGCAACAACACTCCACCAGCAATAAGCACACCTAGCACTCAGATCTTGGTTTCTAATACTATTCTCCAATAAAAGAATCCAGCGCATTTGGAGAAATGGCAGATTTTAGAACTGAGGCAAGATTTATGTAGAATGAGCCTGAAGCATCTTATAGTGCCAGAAAGTGAGGAATGCTCTAATAAATGAATGAATAAAACAATGAATGAGTTGTATCAGGGAATATGGGAGCCAAGTGACAGAGTTCCCAATGATCAACGTTAAAACAATTTGAGCAATGCAACAAGAAAAGTAATATTGGATTATAATCCAAAGTATAAAATAAATGTTGAGTCTAAATTGATATAAATAAGTAGGAGAGATTAGACAAATCTTACATGCAGAAGAATTCCAAATAATATATGTAGATACTCTGCCCTAGAGAAGGTAGAGTATAACTCCCCACTCCTTAAATCCTTAAATGTGTTTTGTGCATAGTGACTTTTTTATAAGTAGTATAGTATGGAAAGGGTGGGAGGGGTAAATTTACAATGGAGGAACCTAACAAACACTTACCTTGGCCAAGATACTGAGGTCAACATCATCATTCATAAATTATGTTGATAGCATGTATCCTTTATATGATGTGATAAGAATGGCACTTTACCTCTATACCCCTTCTCACATCAAACAATAACCCCAGTCTAATTATGAGAAAAATGTTAGATAAAGCCAGCCAAAGGACAATCTACAAAATACCTGACCAGTAGGCCTCAAAACTAGAAAAGTCTGAGAAACTGCCACAGACCAGAGGAGCCTAAGGAGAAATGAGAAAAAATGACAACTAAATGTAATTTGGCAACCAGCTGGGATCCTGGAATAGAAAAAGGACATTAAGTTAAAAATTAAAAACATCTAATAAACTATGGAGTTTAGTTAATAATATATCAATATCAGTTTATTAATAGTAAAAAACATATCATAATAATATAAGATATTCATAAGAAAAACTGGGTGTGGGTTACATAGAACTCTCTGTTCTATCTTTGCCATTTTTGTAAGCCTAAAAGTACTATAAAAGTTAAAAAAATTATTGAAATAAATAGGTACATCATTGAAATGAATAGGTACAAGCCCAAATAGAGAAATATTCTGCAAAATGTTTAGCAATGTCATGAAATGAAAAATAAAGAAAAATTCAGAAATTGTCATAGATCAGAGGACTAAGGACACCTGACACCTAAAGATGTGAAATCCTGGATTGAATCATAGAACCAAAAACAAGACACTAGTGGAATAACTGGTAAAATCCAAAAAAAAGTGCGACTTAGTTAATAGCATGGTACCAATGTTAACTCCTTAGTTTCGACAAACGTACCATAATTGTGTAAGATGTTAAGGAAAGTCGAGTGAAGGTTTATGGGAATATTATACTATCATTGCAACTTTCCTGTAAATCTACAATTATTTGGAAATTAAAAGTTTTGAAAAACATTTTTTTAAGTAGATGAACCAGGAGGAATAACAGATATGTGCAAACTGAAAGCAAGGTATAGTCCCTTCATTTGGCCAAAAGAAATATAAAACAGCTGCCACTGGAACTAATATGTTTTGAAGAAGGAGATGATCAATAAGAGCATCAGGAAGACTGCCAGAATCATAGTGATTCTCTCCCCAGGGATGGAAAAGTATAATAATCTGGATAATAAATCTTATATTAGCATTTATCTGAGTATAGCTCAGTCCAAAGCTCAGGAAATTTTGCTTTTCTTAGAGCTCTTGGTAACAAAATACACCTCTCTCAACAATCTCAATAGGAGTGGTCTATTTCAGGCACTGGGTGTTAAAGATAGGGACACAACAATTAATGAGATTCCTCTTTCCTACATGATCTAATCATCAGCCCTTTCTATACACAGGAAGCCTAATAGCTATTCCTTCATGAACATAAGAACGGTTCTTATCTCACTGACCAGTTAGAAGGCCAGTCCCTGCAGGATGGCCACAAACGGCCAAGATTCTGCAAGGACTGGGAAGAGCTTCTGATCCTTGCTTGGCTGAGTTACTTCTCCAAGCTTTTCCCAAGGTAGCTAGTAAGAGGTTTCCTGGAATTGTTTATGAGGATGCCAGAAGGTCAGCCAGAGTTTCAGCCCAGAGAGTCATTCGCTCCTCCTCCCTTAATGAAGTAATAATACCATATGTTGCACCAACAGAGCTGCTCACACATATTGAATACCTGTGATGTGCCAACTACAGTGCTAGATGCTGGGAAAGAGGGAGTAGATTCATTTAAAAAATAATAATGAGGATGATGATAATTGATGACTGATGATGATGATGATGACATATATGTGATAGCACATATTTACAACAAAGCAAGCCCTATGCTACAAGCATTAACTCAATCCTTACATTAATTCAATGAGATATATTATCTTCATTTTACAGGTGAGAACACTCTTCTCCTTCCAGGAAGCAAAGATCAGAGTAGCTTCTCTAAGGTCAACTAGGAGTCTTAAAGTGGTTAAGAACATACTCTGTGAAGTCCAGCAGACCTAGAATCAAAGCCCAGTTCTGCTGTGTGACCTTGGACAACTCATATTCCTTCTTTGTCAAGTAGACAATAAATAGAGGATAAAAGCAACACAAGTTTATCAAGTGTGTTGATCCCTTAATAATGTCTGCCACAAGTTTGGGGATGGGAGGGACCTCACATGTGTCCAGAATTTGCCAAACTACACCAAGTTCCTTACAGGTATGAACTCATTTTATCTTCACAATGCAATGTGAGATAAGAGCTTCTTATTTTACTGAAGAGGAAATAGATGTTCAAAGAGGTTCGATTAATTTCTCAAAGGTCACACAGCAAGTAAGTGGTCCAGCTGTAATTTAAGTCCAGCTCTGTCTGTCCTAGTACGCCAAGTCTTAACCACTCTGCTGTGACCATCAAGAAACTCCAGACAGCTCAGTTTCCTCTAGGTAACATATTTTTTCATTTTAACTGAAGGCCTAACCCAAAAGATTCACCGTAAGTAGTATAGATCCGGCTGATAAAGTCTCAGTTGGATTAGGTGGAACTTTTAATCACTGACAATAGAAAAACAGAGCACCTGCCCTGGGAAGCTAGAATGCATTTAAAGAAGAGGAAATGGGAAGGTAGATGAAAGAGAGAAGAGAAGGAAGGTATGAGAAGCCTGAAGGCCTAGGAAAGGGTTTCTTTTGGACTCAGAAGCAAACCTTCAATTTATCCAATTAACCTTGCCTTTGACCAAGCTCCTACCAAGGAGGTAGTGCCTTCTGTGCCTCAGAGCATTTTAGGGTAAGAACAAGGATGTTGAATAGATTCCAACCTCTACACCAATCTCGATTACTGGTAGTAGCTCTTGGAAGTCTCTCATTAAGGAGGATCATGAATCCACTAATTCTTCCTCTAGGTATTTATGAAGAATATAAAAACACTAATTCATATATATATATATATGTAATATATATAATATGCATGTTATATATATATATGTAATATATATATATATATATATATATATATATATATATATATCCCTATGTTCATTGCAGAATTATTTACAATAACCGAGATATGGAAATAACCTGTGTGTCCATTAATAAATGAATGGATTAAAAAGATGTGGTGTATGTATGTATATGTATATATATATACACACACACTTACATACACACATATAAATACACACAATGGGATACTACTTAGCCATAAAATAAGATGAAATAGTACCATTTGCTACAACATGGTCGGATCTTGAGGGTACTATGCTAAGTGAAATAGTCATACACAAAAAG
This sequence comes from Macroglossus sobrinus, assembly GCA_004027375.1. Lineage (NCBI taxonomy): Eukaryota > Metazoa > Chordata > Mammalia > Chiroptera > Pteropodidae > Macroglossus > Macroglossus sobrinus. The sequence goes on from PVKZ01000634.1 coordinate 331,017, forward strand.
ACAAAAATCATTCTTTCACACATAATTTCACTTATATGTACAATAGAAAACAAAAAAGTAACAAACAGTAAAAAAAAAATCATAGATACAGATATGGTGGTTACCAGAGGGGTGGGTGAAATGTGTAAACGGGGTCAAATATATGGTAACTAATGAAAATTAGACTTTTGGCAGTGAGCAAGTAATAGAGTATACAGATATCAAATCACAATGTTGTACACCTGAAATTTATATAATGCTTTAACCAGTGTTAACCCAATTTCAAAAATTAAATTAAAAAAAGAAGAAAGGGAGGAGATCATGACTTTGCCTAGGCTTAGCTGGAAAAAAAAGCAAAAACAAAAATTGCCTTGGTACATAAGTAATTTCTGCCACAAGTTTGAGAGTGGAAGAAGCCTCACATGTACCAGAATTTGTCACTTCTGCTTTAGGGGATGTCATACTCTGCAGGAGTTAACTAGGTTCAGATCCAGGTAGGGAGCCAAAATATCCTAATGGCACTCTGCTTCTGCAGACCTCAAAACAGCAATGACAGCAAGAAAGGACCTAATTTGAATTTCGTTGGTTTTAATTATTTTTGAAAAGAGAGGCAAGCCATCAATGCCAAGATCCATTAGGAAGAATTCAAAACCAAAGAGATTCGGGCCAGCTGGAGGGGGTAGAGGAGGGAGTCCCAGCTAATTAGCCTTCCTTTGTGACATGGTCACCCTTCACCCCTCCCTCCAGAAGCCTTAATAACACTCATGTGTCAACAGGATCTCAGGAGAGGGGAAAAAGTGGTGAGCCAAACCTCAAAAGTGAGGAAAAAAATAAAAGCAAAATCTGGAGTTTCAGCTCAAAGCTGACCCTTGAATGGCTTAACTGCTGTTATTATTTTTTATAGAGCCTTCGCTGGGCTTTCCTGAACACCAGGAACTTGGCTTCAGAGCTCCAATGGCCATGTCTTCCCTCTGTAGCCTTGCTACTGGCTTGCCAAACAGGCTCCGCCACCATCTCAAAGTCCAGAGTCTTCCATGTCAGACCTCCCCAAGTGGGTCAAACTTTCCATGACCAGACTATTAAAGGGGGAGCAGTCCTCCTGTTTCCTTTAATAAGCAGTGTTTACAGGGTGCCAAATGCCCTTTAAGGAGCCCAAAAGCCCAAAGCAGTTCTCCAGGTTCCAGAAACCCCAGCCTAGCCCAGACGCAGGGGTAGGCAGTGACCTAGACCCAGTTCCAGTCCAACTAGTCTCCAGGGAATCTGCCTGATTCAGGCTGTCAGGGGAGGCGTGGGATGCTGGAGTTACCATCAGCATTGATCCAAGGCTCTGCGGGGTCCTGGCAGAAATGAGCCCAGTCTCTGCAGGGTGATGGCTCTAGAGAGTGTGGGACAGGAACTTTCTACCATCTGTCTTCAAAGGAAGGTGAAATCTGTTATATGAAAAGTCCTGTGCACTATTGAGAACCTCGATGGATTTGGATTCACAAAGGAGAAAAATGAATGGCTCCACTTACTTAATAGAGTAAAAAAAAAAAAGTGGAGTTTGGTGGAGGAGTCCAGGACATAGATGAAAGGGTCTAGGAGAGGAGGTGGCCTAAAGCTGGGGCAAAGCACCCAGGTCCTGGGACTCGGCGGGAGAGACGGCTGGGAACAGGGATACCTGATTTTCAATTTGAAGTTCTTTGCTTTTTGATAAACAGTTCTTCACTCCCCAACCACATCTCAAAATTTCAGTAAAATCTAGTAAATACCTATAAAGCTTTGTGTGAGTGGGACTTTTGTTCAAGCACAGGAGAGACTGGGTTTCACGCCTGGGTCAATGAGAAAAAGAGACAGCTTGCATGAGTTGGTACACTCAGGTTATAGGGCTTAAAGGCCATGGTGGCACTGGGTTCAACCCCTACGAACTGACTAAATCTTCCAGTGCTTCCCCCACTTCATTCTAAGCAGAAAGTGAATTGGATTGATAGTCTCCTTGAACACTTTTCAATTTTCTTCTCTATATTAAGACAGATTAGGATACTATAAAGAAATGGTAAAGAATATAAAACCCAGGATTTAAATAAATATGAATCTGAAAGCTCCACTTTCCTAACTATGTGATTCTAAACCTCAGCTTCCTAATCTATTAAATGGGAGTGAACAATGCATTTTTTATGATCATTCCTCATAAAGGATCAGTGAGATAAACTATGTGTAATGTTTGCCATGATAACTGAAACATATTAACATTCAGTGAATGGTGGTTGCTCTTATTCACCTGTTGGTAATAATGATAACAATGATAAGGACAATGATGATGAAGGTCACACTGACAATGATTATTTCTGATTGTAAAACTCCCATAGTTAAGAGAGGGGGAAAACAACTGGTTATATAGATTTTAAAACAAAAGACAGTAAATCTTATAAATCTGCTCCAAATGATCTTAATTGGACCAGGAAGTGAACACAAAATAAACTTTGCTGTACTTGTCCCTGAGATGGGAACATTGTTTTTTTTTTTTTTTATCACAATTAGCCTACATGTGCTAAGCAAGCACCACCCCACATTAACCAAGTTTGATAGGGTTATTAAAAGAAAAGAAGCTAATGAATTTGATATGAATTTATACAAAGAGACAAGTGAATAAGGACCTCTGTCCAAAGTCATATCAAAACAAATATATCTGGATTTTTTCTCATGCTACCTCATCTTTCCCCTATTAAGTTCCAAATGAATTCTTTTTCTCCATGGAAGATTTTGTGTGTGCGTGTGTGTATGTGTGTGTGTGTGTGTGTGTGTGTGTGTGTGTGTGTGTGTGTATTATTTTCCAAATATATACCTTTTTCCTTTTCCAAATATGCATTTAGTAAATTTATAATTTTCTACACTTAATGTTTCTTTTTGGATATAACCATCATTCTTTTTCAACTTTTGTCAAGATACAACTGACATTTAACATTGGGTACATTTAAGGGGTACAATGTGATGATTTGACACACATATATTGCAAAATGATTACCATGGTAGGATTAATTAACACTTCTATCCCCTTAGATAATTTCCCAATCTTTTTTGTGGTGAGAATATTTAATTCTCTCAGCAACTTTCAAGTATATAATACAGTAATGTTTACTAGAATCACCATGCTATACATTACATTCCCAGAATTTATTCCTTTTCTAACCAGAGTTCATACGTTTTGACCAACTCTCCCCATTTCCCCAACCCTCCAGCCCCTGGCAAATACCATTCTACTGTTTCTCTGAGTTCAACTTTTTTAGATTCCACATATAAGTGATATCAGTACATTATTTATCTTTCTCTGTCATAGTTTTTTCACTTAGCGTAATGCCCTCAAGGTCCACCCACATTGTCACAGATGGCAGGATTTCTTTCTTTCTCATGGTTAAATAATATTCCAGTGTGTGTGTGTGTACATACACAAACACAGTGAATCCACTACAAGTTAATTTTTGTGAGCTATGTTAGACTGGGGTCCAATTTCATTCTTCTGCATGTGATTTTTCCCCCAATATCATTTATTAAAGAGACTATCCTTTCCCATTCAGTTTTCTTGGCTCCCTGGTCAAATATTAGTTCACCATATCTGCAGGGGTTATCTTTGGGTTCTCAGTTCTGTTCCATCAGTTTATGTGTCCGCATTTACACCAGTACCACATGGTTCTGATTACTATAGCTTTGTTATATAGTTTAAAAATCAAGATGTAAAAAAAAAATTACAAAAAAATTAAAATTAAGATGTGTGAACCTCCAGCTTTGTTCTTTCTCAGAATTGCTTTGGCTATTTGAGGTCTTTTGTGATTCCATATGAATTTCAGGGATTTTTTTTTTCTGCAAAAAAAAATGCCATTGTAGTTTTGATAAGATTGTGTTCAATTCATAGGTGGCTTTGGATAATATAAACATTTTAATAATATCATTTTTCTGAATTTGGTGAGAGGTGAATGGGCCTCCCTGGCAGAGTCCTGCACAACTGTAGAAGCTGGATGCTCACTTACACACTCTCACTTTCCCCAGTAGGAGAAATCACAGGCAAGAAGGTGTCATGGCACTGAGTTGTGCTGCCTTGGGAGAAGAGTGACAGAGTGAAGTCAAACTGTTCCTATTACCATTTTCAGTACTTCCAGACTCTTTTTTTTCTCCCTTTCTTTTCTTTACTTTTCTTTTCTTTCTTTTCTTTTCTCTTCTCCCTCTCCTCTCCTCTCCTCTCCCCTCCTCTCCCCTCCCCTCCCCTCCCTTCCCCTCCTCTCCTCTCCTCTCCTCTCTCTTTTCTCTCTCGGCTCCAATGGTGTGTTGTAACTTCTCTTGGGGATCTACAAAGCCATTCTTATCCACAGGTGATCACCTGAGACAGTGTTCTCCAGGGCTCCCAGCTGGAGATGGTTCGTGGGCCTCTGCAGAGTCTACAGCTGGGACAGAGGTCCATATGCCTATTCAACAACACACAGGTAGGCAATACTCCTCACAGGTCCTTTGGCATATGGTACTGAATCCCACAGTACCCACAAAGGCACTTTTGTCTGCAGATGAATGCCAAATTGTTGTTCTTGAGGGGGGATACAAATGAAGGACATTGTATTCGGCCATCTTGCTGCTGTCTGCAACCATCATTCTTTCTGACACTGCTACCCTGCATCTTCTCCTTCTAGTCAAGCTGCCACAGAGGAGACTGTCTAATAGAACTCGGCACACATATTTTACTAGGTTATCTCTGTCTGAGGTCCATCATTCTGTTTTCAATCTGAAAGATAATACCTCCCCCAAGCTATAGAAGCCAAAAGGAGTTTATTTCTTTCAAAAGAAATTTCAGGAGATGCTGTATCACTGGCTTAGTCAAATCCAGTTTGATTACATCCATTGTCTCCTTGTCTCCCCTCATGCAACAGTCAGCTTGTTAAGTGAAGGTTTAATGTGAAACTGAGCCTTTCCAGTTTCACTTTTTCATCTGACTTTCAGTTTAAAAGCCCTGCCTTGGAAAATGAGAATAAGAACTATTTCTTTAATCACATGATTTCAGGTCTTTTCAGTGGGCAATGAGGAAGATGAAAATAGTCCTTTGCCAGAATTAAGACTTGAAGACAAAAGAATACTAAAATGGAAAGGTCCTTGAAGGCAAAAGAAAAATCAACTGTCTTAAAAAATATATAAAAATATAACTGACAAGTCCTTTTGGCGGGGGGAGGTGGGTGGGAATGCCATATTTCATGGCATGATTGTCATGACATTGATAAATGTTCTTATACTGTCCAAAGTCACTTCTAGAAGATTGGTTCCTTTAAAAACAAATCTACTGAATAGTCCATCATTACTAGAGTATTTCAGTATGCATTTTACTAGCTATTAATCTTACTATGTATTCTCTCTTCTTTAACTATGTGAGAAATCTCATTTTATGTAATGAAGTGAAAAAATAGCTTCCAAATTTGACCTGGTTTTTGAATCATAATTCTGTTATCAAAATTTCATTAGGCTTTATTTTTTTACATATGTAAAATAAGGAAAATGATACCTACATTATTAAGTTGTTTTAAGAATTAAATGAGAAACTTTACTTGCTATCAGTGCAATAAGTGATATCAATACTTATTATTACTATATTACTTATTATATGCAAAGTACTATTATATATGTTAATTTGTTTAATCTCCCAACTTTCAATCCCATGTGGCATACAGTAATAACAACCCATTTTGCAGATGTGAAAAGAGGCATGAAACAGTTAAGTGTTTGCACAAGGTCACTCACTATAACAATTAAGGAGGCAGAATTAAGGGGACAAATATAGTAAAGGATCCAGTGACTACCCAACAAAAAGTCATTACCATCTCTAGGTTTGAAGGAACAAGAGAAGAGACTGATACAGTGAAGCCAGGTGAGAGCTGTACACATAGAGAGAGAGCCATAGATAAAGAAACCCAGCCAGTACCAAAACCACAGCATGGCAGGAGAGGAGAGAAGAAAGTAATATTATGATCTCTCTTTTCTCCCATCCTCTAACCTTCTGCCAGCACCTTCCATTTCACTGATTAAACTCAACTGGAAGTCAGAGTTTGGGGAGCTCAAGTGACATAAAACATAGAGATCAGCTTTTCAGGGCACAGATGAATGCTGAGAAGAGACCAGGAAAAGCATAGGGAGAAGAACTAAAAAATGGTAGAGCTAGGATTCAAATCCATATTCTTAATCACTCTCTATTCCCCCTTGAGCATAAACCAGTTTATTAGCCTTTCTCCAACTTATTTGCAAAGCCTGAGTGTGTAAGCTAGAAGTCCACCTTGAAACCAAACAACATTTTCTCTGAAAATCATGATTCATAATTATAATAAAGAGTTGTCAGCACAAGGGCTCACAGTATAAGGAGTATAAATGATTCCCTTGAAAGAGTACCCTTTAGACAGGTTCTCAAGTCCTTCCTTCTGGTTCAAGCCATGGATGTCTCTTCTTCCCTTACCTACTACATACAGCAGTTCTTGGATCTTCTATAACCTCCCTTTTATCTCACTCACAAACACAGAAAGTCTCCCTTATTTTTAAACCTGAGAATAGCCTGACACCTCCACCTCCAGACCCCAGAAGCTTCCTTCCACACTTAAGTGAGCTGAAGAAACTTTTCTGCAAAAGAGGTCTCTCTCCACAGAGAATTCTCACATCATCTACTAAGAAAATATCTGTCCTTTATCAATGCTTATGTATGTATAGGGCTTGGTATAGTACTTGCATAAAACAAGACTCATTAAATAAGAAGTGGTAGTAGTAGTAAAAGTATTAGCAACCTCTGACACCACAATGCATTTCTACTCGATCTCTTTACTGTGGCTTTTAGCAACATTCTTTGGACTGCTTTTCTCCAGAATCACTCTCCTAAGCACCTTCATCAACCAGGAGATCTTTTAAAACAAGTTACAGATGTTTCTCTTTACATAAGAAACATCCCAATGCATATTATTTTTCAAAATGTTGAGTTTCATACCGTGAAAATTGTATTCCTGGTCTTCAGTTAGCATGATACAAGAAACTTGAATAACCATGACCTATGACAGGATAATCTTTTGTTTTTTAACTTTTAAACAGACATGTTTTGAAATTGTCCCTAAGTCTTCTATACTTTCAGACATTTGTCTGAAACAAAGTGTATCTGACCATCCAAATATATAGCAAGTTCAAGTTTGTTCCCATTACATCACCTTCATTCGTCTGTGCAATCTATCAAAAATGTTAAACAAAGTAGACGTATAAGGTAAAAGGGACTTGTTTGCAGGTTATTAAAGCTTCATTCATCAATTTCTTTTCTTTAAATGGTAAACTTTGATGCCCACAAAATGGATCTGTCCACTTCTCACCACCTTACCACTGCCATCCACATCTGAGCTCCCATCATCTCTCATGGCATCTGCTTCTGTATCAGATACCTCTTGAATGTAAACTTCCCTCAGCTGCACCACAGAACTCTTGCTACTGGCCCTGACTTTTGGAATGCTGTGGGATGCTTGTGGGAACTATTCAGTCACTCTGTCTCATGTACAAACCTGGAAGTGCAAGGGAGTTAACATCCCAGTGGGTAACCTTGGACCAGAGGGGTACAGAAACTTTAAAATTCAGAGGTAAATTCCCACTTGGCCTCTTAGAAGTCCCTTGTGAAAAATAGCCCCAGTTGTCTATAGAATATATCAGAATTGTCCACACCACTAACTTGATGATCCCTTCTTTCTTATCTTACACTTCCCAATCCTCCACTTCTGTTCCTTGGATCATTTCCCTGAACAAACTACCTACACACAGCCCTTGTCACAGCTCAGCTTTATGGAGGAACCCAGACTATGATGGTCTCCTAACTTTCCCCATCTTTGCCTTTAACCTCTACAATCTGTTCTAAAGTAGCGAAAGTAATCTAAAATATTAATATACTGTGTCATTCCTCTGCTCAAAAACTTCTAATGGCTTCCATCACATTTAGAATAAAATCCATAGTGCCTCCAGTGTCTCCCAAGGCTCAGCATGATCCAGCCACTGGTCCCTCCCCAGCACTATTTTTTCCTCCTTACCACTTATACCACATGACATTATATTGTGTATTTATCTGTTTATGGACCACCCCATTTCCTCCATCGGATGATCACAAGCTCCATGATAGTAAAGGCTTGTCTTTCTTGTTTACAGCTATATCCCCAGTGCCCCGCTCAGTGCCTGACCATGTAGACATCAAAACATATTTGCCAAATCAATAATAGGACATGTGATTTTCATTACGCACATTACATTATTGTAATGCTAGAACTAACATATCAGACAAAGAGAAAAAAAACTTGCTGTCAGCTGCTTTGAGTGATTTTGTGATATGTTTATACAACAATGGGTGGAAACTGTGATAAAAATGGCTAAAAAGGCTTCTACCGATGATAGTCTTGGTGAGGATTGAAAAACAAAGGCCATTCCTCTTGATCAAAAGCTAGATGTAATCAAAGCTAGATTTGCCCAGGGATATTTAGCTTTATAACTATAGACTTAAAGCTATAAAAACACCAGTATTATTGAAATGCCCACAGGCAAAATTACTCTATTATTGTGAATCTAAATGATCCAGCCCCAAATCCCCTATTTTCTCTTTGAAATAATTATTTTTAAAGTGACTTTTATAAAGAGCCTTCTTAGGAATGCAACTGTAACACTATAGCATAGAGCATACCCCTGTCACAGTGAATGAGAGAGAGAAAACTGAATCTAATCTATAAGAAAGCTTTCCTTGACACATAAAGGAGTGTCTCAGACAGAGTAAACTATGGCAAAGCCTCAGAATTCATGACTATAATCTTAAAAGGAGGGACCAGAAGAATATGTCACCTGTTGAGGCAATAATTTTTTAAGGTAAGCATGCATGGCTCACGACCTCCAGAGGGCAATCAGGCATTTGATTGGCAGCCACTAGGGTGACCAGCCCTCAGATATAGCCCCAGATCTAACATAATGACTACCTTTGTGAGCCTGAATAAATCATGTAACCATTGAGTCAAATGCTCCTGAGGGCAAGGACTACCTCATTCCCCCATTGATCCCAGCATTTACTACAGTGCCTGGCACACACACACAAAAATGTACTCAACTGATAATGTTGTATGCATGTGTACTTTTAGCAAGAATCAAAGTGCAGCATAGGGAATATAGTCAATAATACTGTAATAACTGTGTATGGTATCAGATGGGTACTAGACTTATCAGGGTGATCACTTTGTAAGTTATATAAATGTCTATTCACTATGTATACAACAAAACAAATATATTGTATGCCAACTGTAATTAAAAAAATATTTTAAAAAGAATCAGTATGAATTATTTCTCTATTCCTTTTGAAGATATCTGTATATTTGCCAGCATTTTATTTCCTGGGCTCAGTTAGTTGTTAATTTCCATGAACAACATGGCTCTTATGAGATAGTTAAATTATTTCAAATTAGAAAAGAATCATGTCCAGTCAGCAGAGATTGTTATGTGAGTAGATAAAAACTGTTATTTATAAGTTGAACATCATGACATGATTTCGATTTGAAATTTCCTTTGAGACTGAAGATATTCTGAGGTCTCTTTATGAAAGGTACATTGGATGCTGATTGGAAGACCAAAATGAGTGATTTTGGACAAGTTACTTACTCCCTCTGAGCCTCATTATTTCCATCTATAAAATGAAGACATCTGAGGAGATGTATAATCTCTTCCCAGGCTACAAAAAAGGCTAACTACTGTAAAAACTAAGATTTTTTTTTTGGAGATATATGCTTTCAGTTGGTCTGTCTATGGGTCCTGAAGGAAAGGAGGAAAGAGACTATGTATTAATTATCTATTGTTAATACACAAACTACCCAAAATTTAATGGCTTGAAATAACAGTGTATTATGTTTCAAGTTTGTGGGTTGACTGGGCTTACCTGTGAATTTTATCTGCTCCTTACAGTATAGCTAAAGTCACTTGGGTACTGCATTCAGCTGAGCCCAGCTAAAGCAGGAATGTCTAAATTGGTTCTCATCCTTCAGGGTCTTTTCCCACATGTTCTCACATTATTCAGTGGCCTATCCCGAAGCCTGAATTGTAAGAGGAAGTATTTCTAGAGGATGTGCTCCCACATGCAAGTGTTTATCAAGCCTCTGCAGCTTCATATTTATGAATATCCTATTGGTCAAAGCAAGTCAGTTGGCCAAGTCCAGAATCAAGGGGCAGGGGCAGAGGAATGGGGACAACACACAAGCATGATTAGCAGGAGATTTGATATGGCTCGCTGTAAGAGCAAGAAGTGCAAAATGGGGACAGGATTTTATAAATTTAAGATATTTCTGCAGAGTTTGATCATTTTCTCTCAAGGAAACTGTTTCCTTCTTCCTTCTTCTCCAGACTCCATTGGGCCACTAGAAGTCATTGCTCTGGTTGAGGCAGATGGACTTCTTGAATTCATTATTTCCTTCCCAGAAATATACCCATTACATAAATAGAAATTTTATCATCATAGGAGTTATCTGGCTTCTATCATACATGAAACATTTTTGCCACCATTAATCAGCTTCACTGTAATAATCCAGTGAATAATGAGGGAGGCAGTATTGTCTGAAGGTCTAGAAGAAGAATGAAAAAAATAGATTTAAATTTTGTCTTTAGAAGTGCACAGCAACAGATATTATTGAGGCCCTGCATTGTCTTCAGATGTGCATTGGGCAATTAGACTGTAAAAACAGAGGAAAAGTAAATAGAAGATTTGATACACTAAAATATAACTAGAAGGACTCTTAATTTACTGGAATTACATACTAATAATAATAGCAAGTATTACAGAGATTACAGCTATTGTTACTATTTTACTTTTTAAAAATCACTGCACTCTGCATTTTACATGCATTAGCTCATTTACCCTCACATACAATCATATAAGGAAGGTACTAGCATTCTCATTTCACAGATAAGAAAACCTGGTCTTAAAGAGATTCATTAGCTTTCCAAGTCAGTCAAGAAATTAGAGGCAAAGGCAGGGTTCAAACCTGTGTAGTAATTTATCCAGCCACCTGATATTTATTAAATGCTTTCTATGTGCCAGACTTTGAATCTTTATTCTACATTTTTACATATTACATGTTCAACAGTAGCTTCTCAATCATATGCCCAGAGAAATTCAAAGAAAATGAATAAATAGATGTTGGGGATGGAGGGAACTGCAATGAAGGAAGTTTCTGCCCCTAGTTAAGAGTTGAGCCTGTGGGACCCAGCACCTCAGTGCACCACCCTGTATGTACCGCATGAAAAATTGCACATGATCTACACTCTTCCTTGGAAGCTCAATGCATCAAACTCCCTGATCTGGAGCTGCTGCCATGCTATCCCTCCTAATCACATGAGAAGGTCCTGCCATAACTTAGAAATGCTCCTGCTTCACTGACATCATCTTTCATCACCACTTTCATCATCAACTTAGACACCTTGAGTGCTATTGATGACTAAAGGCCAAATCTTGCAGATAAAGAATGACAGAAAAGATAAAAACTTGGATCCTATATTCTTGCTTCAATGGTCAAATTTTGGCAATAAGAACCTTTTCAGAATGCTGAAACTGTAAGTATTTCAAAAAGTATAAAAATTTTTATGATATTCTCTAGTCTTTATTATTGCAACATGAAAGAAAAATCAGTTGTCTTGAGTATATTGTGGTGGGGGGAATCTGATTAGTTTTGATTATACATTTACAGTACAATATACCAGCTCTAAAGTCCTCAAGCATTCTGCTTAAATATCAATTTTCTGTGTAAAGCACAAATTTGGCCCTTGGAGTCAAGCCTGGACAAAAGGCAGGCCTCCTTTTTAAGACACAACTTGAGAAAAATACATGGCTGGAAAAAGGCAACTAGAAGAGACAATAAAGTATAATAGGGATTCAAAGAAGATTTAGACTAGCTGGGTGGCCTGCCCTAATAAACATCCCTGGGAACTGGAGAGCTGCCTAGGAGTGGAAAGTGAGGACCGAGATGAATAATTGAATGAAAAAATAGGGGAAGAGTATTGGGTTGCATCTTCTCCACATGGGATCTTGAAGAGAAGAAATGCGTTTTCAATAGGGTGGAGTAAGCAGTTGTCTTTACTGGTTTCATCCGAAGAAGGAAAACAGACTCCCTAAGGAATTGCTCTGGCCGCCCCATTAATTACAGCAAATAAAATATCCACCAATAAGCCATGCCTTAAAATTCAGGAATTTAAAGACCAGTTAGTTTTGAATGAAAAAAGAGTTACCACAGAGGAAAGAAAGACTAAGGCATTATCATCACCTATAAGCTCCTTCCACCAAATAGATTTATGGGTTTTTTTTAATACAGGGGCTTTTTCTGGGTGATTGTGCAATGAATGAGTGATGTTTCTTCTTCTTTATATTTTTATGAACTTTATAAGTTATTATAATGATCAATATTACTTCTGGAGTCAAGGAAATATTCTTAGTGAGATAGAGATATACACTATGAAGAAATAGTACACAAAATACGTAAGTGTTGGTGCACGTCAGGAGAGCTGAAAAGGTGGTCTGGAACTTAAAGGCATGGCCGTAGTGGGGACAGTATGTAGTCATTACCTGAGGACAGAGAAAAGAAAAAGGGAGATTAAAAAAAATTTTATTTCACATTTTTTTCCTAAAAATAAGCTTCATAGATAAAGCATCAGTACCATTAAAAAGAAAGAAACATAAACTTAGAAAATAAAATGCAAATATATTACTAAGCACTCTGGGTGATCAAATAGGAGGGAGTTGATTCAATCTCGAAAAGATTGTGTGCCTTCTATTACCTACAGGACATCCCCTAATTCATATTTCTATGACAAGGGGAGGTTCTCTAATAGAAAGCACTGATTTTTTAGAATAAGAATATAAGTAAAGTCTTCCTATAAATATATGTTTTTCAATATAAATGCAAAAACCACATATTTCAAAATAGAGGAGAAAATTTACTTATAATTTTGTGTTGTGCTTTTTACATTAACTTTATATTACACAGCAGAATAATGATTTTGTGTTTCTACATAGGTTTCAAAATGACCATTTAAATGACCACTTATTATGTATCATAATTTATAAGTTTCTTTTCAAATATGTGTATGAAGCAGGCAATACATCCAACTGGGAAAATCATTTAGACAGCTGTGGAAAAATCTGTTTCTTGGTTGAAGTCTTAAACTCTTTGCTATCTGTTTACATACAAGGATCTCTCATTTTTTCCATGGGCTCATTAAGGTTTCAATGCCTGAAAAAAATAACACTCTCTGGAGGCATTCAACATATTTGCTTGTGAATTGGATGAAGGCTTAGCTAGCATATTTATCAAATTTGTAAGTGGCCCAAGAGATGGGAGGCATAATCACTGTGGTAAATGACAGACTGAATCCAGAAAGAATTTGCTAGGCTGAGAGAACAAAAGGCTGAATCAAACAAGATGGCACTTCACAGGGTAAGAGTTAAAAGAGCTGGGGATGTTTTGACTAGAGAAAATAAGTCTTAAAATGAATAATAAAATGTTTTTCAAATACCTGGGGGGTAGGGAGGTGGGTCTTCATTATGAAAAGAAAATTCCAAAAAGAACTGTAATAAAAGGTAACCATAACTATAAGGTTTGAATTTAAAAATTATTTTATAGCAAAAAGTTACTACTGCCATTTGTTCACTTATTCCATAAATACTTATTGAGCACAACTACTGTGTGCCAGCATTATGCTAGGTGATGAGGATACAGCACCAACAAGACAGTTAAGATCCCCGCCCTCAGGGTAGTAACATTTTAGCCAGAGAGAAGGGCTGAAACAAAACAATCAAATAAACTAATTAAAAATTATAAGTTGTGTGCTATGAAGTAAGTGGGAAAAGGTCCTCAGATAAAGATTAGTAAGAGAGACCCACTGTAAATAGATGGCCAGGAAAAACTTTTCTGTGTAGGTGACACTTCAACAGAGATCTAAAGAATGAGAAGGAGCCAGTTACATAAACAGTCATGGGAATTGTGTCCCAGGCAACAGCTTTGAGGCAAAAAAAAAAAAAAAGAGTTTGTGTGTCTGTAAAAATGAAAGGAGGCAAGTGGTACTGGACCATGTGTGAGAACAACAAGAGAGAAAAGATGGAGAAATAGAGGTAGAAAGTAGGACTTTGTGGGCATAGTAAAGAGAAGGATTTTAATCAAAAAGCAATGAAAAGCTGTCGAAGAGGCTCAAGCAGGGACTGACTTGTCTGACTTTTGTTTAAAAGTGTACTCTGCCTGTCACGTGGAGGACCAGTTAGAGAGAGGCTGAAGGGAAAGCAGGGAGATGGTGGCTAGGACCAAAGTGGTGGCACCAGAGACAGAAGCGAGCAAAGGCAGGACAGAACACCAGGAGAGACTGTCTTCGAGGTCCCTAGAAGCATTCAGAGCTGGGACAACTATTCCTCAACAGACCATAGAAGAGATTCAGATCTCCAAAAGCCCTTCCAACTCTGTGACTCTGCAAGAGAAAGACAAGAGATTCTAGAAGGGACTTCAGCATATGAACAAAGCCCCTTGTGGGTCCAAGACATGGCCCTCACTAATTATATGCCTGTTTATCTAAAAACTTTAGCAATGAAAGACACTAGGTTGGGCCAGGTTCCTCCAAAGAGTTAATTTCTGGCCCGGCCCTTGGAGGATCAGAATAAAACAGGAGCATGTGGAAGGCATCAAGCTTACAATGTGAACACAAGCAGCACTAATGGGAACACTCTATTGCTAGGCTCCATCCCCATCATTCTACAAATTAGCCAGAGCCTCTGGAATCCCAGTTCTGCAGCTGCTACACAGATGTGTGCTGAGCACTGGGATGAGAGTAGAGAAACAAGATTGGAGCATAAAGATTTATCCAAATCAAATAGGGACTCTTGGCATTTAAGGAAAAAAACACCATTCCTGTCTCCAAAGTGTAACTGGAAAGATCTTTTCAAAATAGAAATGTGATCGTGTGCTCATTCTCATCTCCAATCTTAAACCCTGCTTAGCATTGCTTTTAGGATGAAGATCCAAATCTCTAGCATGGTCTTTAAGTCAGAGGAGCATATGTCCTGGTTTTCCCAGAATAGTTGGGATTTATGCCAATTTTGGTTGTTAATGATTTTTTCACTCTCACAAGTGTTTTGGTTTGAATGATAAATGATGTGATCACCCAACCTACCAGGTCCCATGTGGTCTTTTCATTGCTGATGCCTCTGTTCTGATTTCCTGCTATGCTTTAAGCAGCAGTTACACTGGACTTCTTTCTGTTCCTTCGACCCTGCTGTAGGGGCTCTACACATCCTGATCTATCCCTCTGGAAAGTTCCTGTGCTCCCCTTTCCCTCATCCAACCACTGCTACCCTCCTTCAGATCCTCCCTGACCAGGAAAGTTCTCCTTTAGACTGTTTCCTAGCTCCATTATGTTCTTCTCCTCCATGGCACTTATCACAGTGGGCTTTGTTCTGTTGACTTTTACTTGGTGATTCTTTGATTAATGTTCAACCATCTCTCTCATTTGAACAAGGGCAGCGACCATGTATCCTTTGCCCCTAAAGTCAGATACCAAGCAGATTTTGACAGACTGAATAAATTTAAAAATACCAATAAATATCAATAAAATATTAATAAATATATGTTTATAAACAAATTACTGGTCACTTATTGGCTACTCCTGCCAAAAATAAAGAAACAAAAACCGTGTAATAATACACTAGGGAAATGGTAAAAGGTGACCTGATTGAGATCTTTGTAATATATTTATTGTTGTGCACGGGTGTGTGTATATTTCAGACAGGTATTAAATTCTATAATGGTCACCTCTTCAGGCTGGACTTTCATCCCAAAAACATGACAATAATTCAGTGAGTTTCTAAAACCCCTCTTTGGAACTTGCTTGTAAAGTCTTAGTATATTCTATTGAATATACTATTCAGTAATGACAAGACTACAACCTTTGAAGGGAACTTTTGATTTCTGTAAAAGCCAACTGGCATTTTGTACCAAGTTTTATGAATGAGCCTGCCAAACAAGCCAGACAGGGGTGTTTATGTTAAATACGAGGTAAAACTTTACAAAGACCGAATCTCTCACTTGTCTCCTAAACTGGCTCTGAAGATAATTCCAAACACTTTGAGTCCTGGCAGCAAATGTGGAAGAAGGAGATAAGCCTACAATAGGAGTTCTGAAAGATAAGCCTTGTTTGGTCATTTGAAAACATTTGTGGAAAATCAACCCAAACAAACTCCTTGGAATGACAATCCCTCCTCCCAATTATGTAGCGTTTTTGAGCTTATAAAGTGCTTTCCTCAAACTGATCAGAGACATCCTCTTCAACTAGGACCCACTTGAAGACATTTTGCTATTTGTATTGTGAAAAACAAGGCAAATGGAGTTGAGGAGGTAGGGAAGTGGAATCTGAACTCTCCTAGGGTCATGAGTCATGAGGCTTTAAAGAAATCTAACACCTCTCAGGACTAAGCATGACTGGAAAAACAAATATCAGTTCCCCAAGACAGCACCAAAAGTGTTCCAGCCAAGCATTAGACATCCCTCAGAGCCCATCTGTTTGTGCTCCCTCACCCCAGATCTGCCAGAGCCTGCCCCAGATTGACAAATAAAACTTGTCTCTGAAATGTCATTAGCACCACCAGAATGTTCGCCTAGCAGCTTCTGGGTGGAACAGAAGAGAAAGCATTTTTCTGAGCCCCACCTTAAATATGCAGGAGTCAAGTTTGAGAAGGAGCTACAGAACCTAGAGTTGGGATCATGTAATCTGCTTTATGGCCCTTGAATGTGTAGGCAAGAATTGAGAACGAGTATGCTGGAGAGTACTGGTAAGCTTGCATATTGAGGGCTCTCCATTGTTCCAGTCTTAACCAACTAATGTTGAATCTAGTTTCTGTTTCAGAATTTCAATGCAATAAATTTATCTCAAAATGTTTTGCCTACTTGCTAGCACTTAGAGATTAGCCTTCTACTTCCAACCTGGAGTACAAGGCTTTTCTGCTATTTGGAGCACCATATTTTTCTATCCTAAATATAAATCAGGAGACATAAAGACCAAAGAAGCCATCTAAGATTTACAGAAATACAGTCTTCATTGTATCACTGGTGGCAACAGAAGTTCAAGGGAGTCAAAAACAGTCTGGTCCTAGATGAAAAAAAACATAACCAAAAACACAACCAAGACTAGAGAAGTCAGAGATTAGACTAAGATGACCTATGTGATCTTAGAACTGGCACTAAACTGGGAATTGCTCAAAACAGGCCAGGTGACCAACATGCCCCCAGATATCTAGTACAAGGGTCACTTATTGAGGGAGGATGTTTTCCTGGCTTTAGGCCTTCACAACAAATAGAATGAGGGGTGTTTATCTCTCTACCTTGTTAGATTAATTTTCACCCAGTCCTTAAGAGAAGTCGGCTCCCCACTACAATCTATCATAACCAGTGTGACAATTTATTGTTCAACTTGAGACACATCTGAACATGAAAGTAGCCACTATTAATAATTTTTTTCTGGGAAGCAGGTGTTAACCTTGGATTGTCTTGTAACAGATTCATTTTCAGTTGATGATCTCCTACTCATTCCATGTTTCCAAGGAGAGAAAAAAACACTAGAATGATGCCACTTTCTGAGTCAACTGAGACCAACCAACATGTCCTCAGACTGGCATCTAACAACATACAACAGGTCCTGAAAACACAAACCATATCATCTACCATTTCTGGACAAATGGCCTGATGTTTATCAAGACAGACACACATTTGCCTCCATAACTGAATGTCCTTTGTCAGAAGGTCAAGGGAAAGCCATGACCACTCCATCTAGGCATCCTAACCCTCACATTTCCTTACCTTTCCACCTCTAATGTCATCTATTTTCCAAAGGAGTGAAGTTTCTTCTGTGACCATGTCGATATGAAGTATCTGTGGATAATTAGGTTTAATGGTTTGAAGACAGATTTTTCGAAAGGTTGATTTAAGATGATCAATGCTACAACAGTGCTTCTCACACTCCATTGCTCATAAGAATCACAGAGGCTCGTTAAAATCTAGATTCTCTTTCAGTGAGTCTAGGGCAGGGCCTGGGATGCTGCGTTCTAACAAGCTAACAGGTGATGCTGAGGTTCCTGGCCTTGGGCTACACTTTGAATATAAAGTGTCTACAGCATTTAGTTTAAGGGCTTAATGATATCTTAAATATCTTTAATGTGACATGAGGGGAAGCATGCCAATTAAATCTATACCCCCAAGGCAACATGGTGGAAGGAAAGGGAAGTAGAGGAGAAAAATAGAGGAGAAAATATAGGGGGATAGATTGAGAGAATAGTAGAAGGGGAAGAAAAAAGAGAAGAGAGAAAGAATAGAGAAGAAGAAATCAGGGCAGGGAAGAATACAAATACCCTAAATTAAGTTAGGCTGGAGAAGAGGAGACTCACTAAGGGCTAAATGGATTCCTTTGGCAGCAGTTTCACTCCTATTGCCTCGTCCCAGGGAGAAGCTGTTTCCATCCTGAAGCCCTCTGCTATAAAAATCTCAAATTCCTTTATTTTCACAATTGTTGGCCAGTTACTTACAGATGCATCTCATAGAGTCTTCTAGTGACTTTCAAACTTTGGTCATGGGTCACCTGAGAAATATGTTTTCCAATGTGACCCACTAAATACTGACAATAAACACTTCCTAAAGAACAAAAGAGTAAATGAATGAATAAGAAGGTATAGCACAACCAGAGGTTCATATTATTTCCCTGAATGTTTCATTTCATTTTATTTTTTCCATTTAGACTCCATAGACAAATGATTATCCAGCAAATTGTATTTCTTACAAGCACTAAAAGGATAACTTCATCTGCTGCTTGAGTCACAGGCCAGGAATTCTGTCACATGGATGAATGTCCAGGATGTCCCAGGAGATTTAGCTCTGGTGAAAACAACAAGCTGTTTTTCCAAAATAAATAATTCCCAACAGTAACATTTATTTCATTTACTTTTATTTGAAATTTTACAGAAGGAAGTCAGATTGCAGCTCAAGGTTCATGTTGAATTTTTTTGGTCTAAGATCTTGGGTTAAACAAATCCTCTCTAAAAAGTTTGCCAGGTTCGTATGTTTTAAGATAGTTTAGGGAAAATAGCTCCTGCATTAAAAAACAAAAACAAAAACAAAAACAAAAACAGAAACAAACAAACAAAAAAAAACAAGGAACAAACAGCCTTTTTATGAAGATGGTACCAAAAGCAAATGATGAAGCCAAAGCAAAGGCTTTGAAGGAAAAGCAGACACACACACACATCTGCACATTACCCACTTTCCCATGGCCTGAGACACTTTGGATCATAAGGCAGCCCATATATCTTCAGAAGAGTGCCCCCAAAAGTAACAAGCTTGATCACTATGCCATTATCACGTTCCCCTGACTACCAAGTCAGCCATGAAGAAGACTACAATACACTCTTGTTCATTGTGGATGTCAAAGCCAATAAGCACCAGATCAAACAGGCTGTGAAGAAGCTCTATGATATTGACATGGCCAAGGTCAACACCCTAGTCAGGCCTGATGAAGGCATTTGTTCAAGTCGCTCCCAACTATGATGCTTTGGATGTTGCCGATAAAATTGAGATCATCTAAACTGAGTCCAGCTGGTTAATTCTAAATATAAAAATGTTTTTCACTGAAAAAAAAAAAAAAGAACAACCAACACTAGAGGGAACTACAACAAATGATGAGGGTGGTTAGCTCAGTGTTGTTTTAATTATCTTCCTTTAATATTTTTCGTATGTTTCATTTTTTCCTAAAATTAACATATATTAGAATAATCATGAAAAACATTTACATTATTTTTTCCTGTCCTCTCACCCCTAAATAGCTCCTCCTTTATGTTTTCTAGTTCAATGTATAATACCATTGTCCACACACTTTCCCAAGCCCAAAATCTGGGATCATCTTAGCCTCCTCTTCCACAGCCAATGGAGCTGATCTGATTGTTACTAATTGCCTTACTCAGCTCGGGCTGCTATAACAAAATACTGTAGACCAGGTGGCTTAAACAACAGACATTTATTTTTCACCATTCTTGAAGCTGGGAGTCCAAGAACAAGGTGTCAGCAGATTTAGTTCCTGGTGAGAACCCACTTCCTGGCTTGCAGGTCGCCACCTTCTCCAGGTGTCTTTACATGGTGGACAGAGAGGAGCCTCTTCTTTCAAGGACACTAATCCTATCATGGGAGTCCCACCTAATTACCATCTAAAGGTTCTACCTCCTATTACCTTGCATTAGAGATTAGGTCTTCAACTTATAAATCTAGGGAGGAAGGAGACACATTCAATCCATAACAAATAGTCCCAGAATTTAGTGTCTCAAACATTTATTATCAATTCTCTTGGTTCTGTGGGTTGATTGGGATCAGCTGGGCGGTTCTCATTTGGGATGTCTCATGCAGTTGTAGTCATATATCATCTGGACAATGAAGATGGTGCACTCATATGCTGACAACTGATGACATCTATCAGCTGGGAGCTCAGCTGGAGCTGTCAACAGAAGTACCTGGATGTAGCTGCTCCATGTGGCTTAAACTTCTCGAAGTGTGGCAGCTGGATTCCAAGACAGAGTGACCCAAGAGCAAACATTCCAAAAGGCCCAGGTGACAACTAAGTGAACTCTCTATTGCCTATACATTGGTAATTAGATACAGATTCTCGATGAGATTCAGCTTTTATCTTTTAGTAGGAATAATTCCTAAGTGGTGTAGTACTTCCAGTGTGAGGAACATGATATCTGATTGGTTGTCTTTTTATGGTAACATCCATTGATAATCACATGCCTAGGTAAAGAAATTCATCAGGAGTTCAAATTTGCTTTTTTTTTCCAAAAATCATTTTGGCTATAGTACAAGTTATGTTAAAAAGAAAAAATGTAACAGTTATGTGCAGCCTCATGAGAATAGCTATCAGACCAAGTCATAATGATATGAAGATTTATAGGGTAGTATCCTACTTTGGTCATTTTAATAGTCTATAAAAATAAATAAGTTCAAAGGAAGATGAAAAAGAGGAATACATTGCTCTAGCATATTTTTTTACTGATACTGCTCAAATATTTCAAAAAGATTTCCACTGAAAAAAAATTAAATAAACATCAGCTCCTAAAGGTTAACAAAAAATTTGTTTACCCGACAACCAGGATGGATGACTGTCATCTTAAAATAAACACCAAGTTTCCTCAAATGCTTGCCTTTTCTTTCTTCTCTCCTTTTTTCCTTTCTCTTTTCTTTCTCTTCTTCCTACCTCCCTCTGCACCCCAATCTCTCCCACATTTTTTTTCAGGTAAAGAAATAGCGTGAGCTTTTTAAAACAAAGATAAAATCAAAATGTAACAAGATTACAAACACTGTGATTAAAGCTGCTTTTATCCAGAAATTTCTTGAACTAAGGACTACATACCCATGGTCAGACTTCTTACCAGAAGGTCAGATTGCATTTCAGCAATAAATCAAATCCTATCTGCATTGCCTGAGAGGAGGCAGAGCAGCAGAGGGGAGAGAACATGGGCTTGGAGGCTAATAAACCTCATCTGGAATCCCAAGTCCAACACATACACTGTCATCACTGTTACAGTTCCGGGTGAAGTGATGCTTCTCGAACTTTAACATGTGTTCCAACCATGTATGCATTTTGTTAGGATGCAGAAGCCGAGGTAGTAATCCTGGAGTGGGGCCTGAGATTCTGCATTTCTGACAGGCTCCCAAGTGATATCCATGATGCTAGACTGTTAGGGAGGCAAGGATCTAGAATCCACATGAGCCACTGTCTCTGCCCTGAATGAAAGTCAATCCTTTGTAAGTTTTTCCTACATGGAACAGTATTCTCCCTATTGGATCATGAGCATATCAAGTGACATTGTCATGGCCTTAATGATCCCTATTAGTTGAAAATGTTTCCCAAGTAACTTTGTAATAAATGGTATCACTTACTCCTTGACCACACGGTATTTATGGTAACTTACTCCAAGTAATGATGCATGTGAAAAAAGAGACCTGGCACTGCCCTATGCAAAGAGCAGACAGAAAGAGGGTTTGGAAGCCCACCAAGAAGCAATACTCTTGTCTCAGTCCAAAAGAAGCCAAGATTTTACCACAGGGCTAAAATCTGGGTGGCCCTTTGGGTTTCTATTCTGCATCACGGGAACACATTAAAAATGGCTTTATGATAATTAGGCTCCACAGCATGCTTTATTAGACCCATGTTAAAGGTGGAGAAACTATAGACATGGGGAAGTTATTTTTCTTACCCAAGGCCACCCAAAGTGTCAGTGATGAAAATGAGGTCAAGAACCAAAGCTATGGGCAATCCCTCCTCAGCATAAGCCATGAAATATTTTCTGTGAGGAATGTTTATGCTCTAGTTAAAAAGGTCTACATCAAAAGAGAAGGGTAGAGAAACACAAAAGACTCTAGATAAAATATTTTGGTAGTTGTTATAATTTGTTATGATCTTGAACATATCCATTGCCACAGATATTTTTCACAGTCATCATTTCTTGAATGTCTTTTATTAATTTGCCTGTGTGACTTGGACATATTATTTAACCTCTCTGTGCCTTCGTTTCCTCACCTGTGAAAAACTAGAATAAAAAATTGGGATACTTTTCTCACCCATGAAAAATTGAGATCCTCTACGGATGAAATGAGTTCATACACAGAGGAAACTTCGGCAGAGACTGTGGTAAGCATTATACACATGTTAGTTATTTCTACACAGACATGCGATACATCTCCTCAATCATAAGGTGAGCTAGCCTTTGACAGGAGCCATGGGCTTCACCATTCTTCTGTTCTCCATGATGCTGGAATGATGGTGAACCTAGCTAGAGTGGGCTTAAAAAATGATTTCCTGTCTGAATCCCAAGGGCCAAGTTCTGTGTGACTCCATTTCCTTCCCAAGCTTCATAATGGGTGGACATACAGAATATTTAATTTCCCAGAATCAATATTTACCATTATTTACATGAGATGCTCAGTTTCCAAGAATATTATTTATCATAATTTCCTCATATTTTATAATATTATAAGTGATTCTACAAACATCATCTCATTTAAACCTTACAGAATGCTGTGAAGTATGCTATAACGTGTCCGTTTTATGGATAGAGAATCTGAGACCCTCTAAAGTAATTCTCTCAAAGTCATACTAATAGTAATAACAACCCTTACTACCACTAACATTTTTGAAGACTTAATATTAGGTTAAACACATGAGATTGATGATATTCTATCATTTTAACCCACACAAAGTAAGAAATTTTATATTGTTCAACCTAAATGATATGTGTATTATATCATTTAAGCCTCATATCAACCTTATAGAGTAAGAACAAATTCTCATTTTATCAACGAGTAGAATAAAGACTTAAAGACAATTGCCCAAGATCAAATAGTGGAGCCAGAATTCAAACCTAGGCCAATATGACTCCCAAACCCGTACTAGTTACTCAACCTTGCCTCCTCTCTAGTACATGGCTAGGAAATGGTGCAGCTTGCACTGCTACTCAGATCGCTGTTGATGCAACATTTTACATGAAAAAATATAGCATATTTATATCCTCTGTCAACCACATAGGAAAAATAGATCATTCCCATATTAAAGATGAGAAAGCTGAGGCTCAGAATGTTTTCACAGTTCATCAGTCACACAGCTATTAAATGTTGGAGTTCAGACTCAAACCAGAGTTGTGCAACTTTGATGTACTGGCTCTTAACCACCAAAACAGTGTCTCTAAATGACCTGAGGGACATTTGAAAATTTCCAAAGTCCAGGTGATTATGCAGACCAATTAAATCACATTCTCCTGTGGCAAAATACAGGTAAGAGTAGTTTTTGACGCTCCCTAGGGGATCCCAGGGTGCAGATGAGCTTGGGAACCACTACTACTCTCCACCCCTTCCCACCTAGCCTACTGCCTCTTCTACCATATGGCTCCTACAAATTTACAAAATCTGGCCCTGAGGTTCCCCTGCCAGTTTAACCCCACAGTAGTAATTCTAATCAAGTCTCAGAGTGAATACCTATTTCCCAGACTCACATTTTTCAAAGAGCTCCCACCAGGCACCAAAACAAGCCACAGCAAAGGGCCAACCACAGTATCTTCCCATCGACAACCATCAGCTGTCACTGCGGCTCAAATGGAAAATGTTTCATCAAGAAAGGCGTCCTCTCCTTGAGCTTTTAGCTTTCCCTCAGTAGGCATCCTGAGAACCAAGACAGAACCAAGACAGCTAAACCAAGACAGCTGAGCTTGCTATCTCAGGGAGCAGAGTTGGGAGGTCCTGGCCAGGCTTTTGGAGTGGCAGAGCCCTTCGTCTTCGTCATGACTCAGATTCACCATAAGCAGGGTCAGGGCCATGCTCCTAAACATAAATGAGGAGGTGTGGGTTCCTTCCCGATGTGTCTAGTCACTGTCAGTTCAGGATACTTCATCTTTACAAACTTCACTTATTCTCAAAACTATGCTTCTTTGACTCTTGCAAGCCAAACCCATGGAAAAATAAAGGAAACCAAACGCCAGAGAAATAGCGCCAAGGCAAACACATGTAAGCCCTGAAATAACAGGAGATACTGTGGTCACATCTGACCTTCTGAACTGTGCTATGGGTTGAAGCAAAAACAGCTCTTGCTGCTGCTTAAGGAGTGCACGGTGATAGTTTATTTGTAATGTGGAAGAGCATGAGTTTAGAGAGATCGCCTTTTGAAACTGCAGAGATTCAGCCAAGGGGCTAGAAATAACATCATTTTAAGAAATGACTTTTTTAAGCCACCCTTCACCTCCATGATCAACATAAACCCAGATTCTTCTGATTTTTATCTGTCAAATGATGACTAAGACCTCCAGAGCTTCTATAAATATTTCTCTTCTGGTTACCCCAATATTTTGGTGCAGTCTAACTTAGAAGCAAGAATACAAGTTCACTTGTTTCTTTCAGGAGCCTGCAAGAGACAAATGTGGAAGGACACAGATGGAAAAGTAAAATGATGACACAGGGTCAAAAGTTGAGTACAGAAAAGGCTGCTGGTTACCACACTAACCCGTTCAGCCCCCAGCAGTACTGCATTGTCAGACCTGCTGGGGGAGGGGAGACTGCCAGCAGTTACATTCTTATGAGACGCCAGTAGCAGCATTCTCAGGCACACAAAACAAGTCACCAGGAGGAATTTGTTCCACATTAACATTACCAAAAAAAGACCACAAGCCACAGAGTTCACGCAAATGAAGATTGGTTCCCATGAAACAGATTCCTATATTTAAAAAATAGCCGTTTGTCTAAGAATGAAATCCTTATTTTCATGTTGTTTTTCAGAAAACATTCTTTCTCATTTGTTACATGATTTGCTGCATATCTAAAATATGTATCTTAAAGAGAAAAAATACATGGTAATCATTGTGGGGAAAAATACTCTCTAAAAGAAATAATAATGGTAAATACCTAGTACTAAGCCTTAAGTGCTTTTCGTGTATTAATATATTTAATCTTCACAAATAGTAACTGCTGTTAATACCCAGAAGTTTTATTTTTACTTTAATGGTGTTATATTTATTTTTTCATCTGTCCTTTCTCTTATCTAAGAATCAAAAAACTAAAACATTCTTTAAGAATAAAAGTCTTCCAAATCATAAAAATATTTATCCTGTATTTTCTTCTACAAGTTTTAAATATTCAATTATCATATTTAGGTTTATAATTTATCTAGAATTTATTTTGGATTAAGGCATGAGGTAGGACTTTAAAATATATATATTTTTTCAAATAGATAACCAATTTTCCTAGGCTCACTTAACTCCCCAAACCCCCATTTTTTACACACTAGTAATGGCATATGTCAAGTTTACCTATCTGTGTGGATTGACTTATTGTTCTGTCCATCTCTATCATGACTACACATCTTAATTACTAAACTTTTATAAGTTTATATCTGCTAGAACAATTCTAATACCCTCCCTACCCATCTCTTTATTTTTATGTTAACCTTTGCTCTTTCATGTCAATTTTAGGATCTTCTAAGTTTCAGGAAAAACTCTATTAAGATTTTTATTGTAATCTGCAAGCTAATTTGGGGAACTTAATATCTTCTCAAAACTGAGTCATCACATCAATGAACATGGTATGCTTCTCCATTTCTTTAGCCTTTTCTGTACCCCACTGACAGAAGGAGTCTCTGTCTTGTACCTACATTCAAAGAAAAATAATTTAACATTTCATTCTTAAAAATGTTTGCTGTAGGTTTTTAGTAGACACTCTTTATTAAGTTTCCTTCTATTTCTATTTCGCTAAGAGTTGGCCAGGGGTGTGGTTAATCATAAATCAGTATTAAATCTTATTAAATGTTATTTAGATAATCACATGGTTTTTCTCCTTTAACCTTTTTAATGTCAAGCCATACTTGCACTCCTATGTTAAATCTAATTTATTTTAATATTTATTAATTTTCTAGCATTTTATTTATGCACATATATTTATAAATGTGGCTGATTTATAATCTTCCTTTATTATACTCTCCTTGTATGAGTGGAAAATGCTCCCTAATTTTCTATTCTTTGATAAAATTGTCATCAGTATAAAATTTTCTGTTTCATGCACGATTATCCAAACTCATCTGGTCCTATGGAGGGGCAAGGGGTAAACTTTAATCAACTGATTCCATTTCTTTAGTTGTAAAGTTTGTACTCCTGTTTCCATTTCTTCTTGGGATGAGTCATATTTTTCTAGGACATTGATCATTTCTGTGTTTTCAAGCTTATTGACATAATACTATTTTTTAATCTTTATTCCATCTGTAGTTATGACTCCTTTTCCACTTCTAACACTTTGTGAATGCTGAGTCTTTTTTTCAAAAAAAGTTTGCTAAATGTTTATCTTTTTTTAAAAGAACCAATTGGAGTAGATACTGTTCCTACCCTCCCCCTCCCCCACCCTCAGATTCCCTAGGGTCTTTTTACCCCTCTTCCAGATTCCTGGTTGTCTTACTTCCAATGGCCAGGATCTAAAACTATTCTTCAGAAGACTGTCCTCAGGCCACTGGAGTCACTTTGCCCACCTATGTAGAGAAATCAAAGTGTCCGGGGATTCACATCCCCTCCAGTTAACACTTAGCCAATAACCAACAGCTGTGGGAATATAGAAGCCCCACCCCCACCCCTGCCACGTGAAACAGTTCCAGAACTAATTCGTACTTCAAAAGCCCACTGTGGGATCAGGTTGAGGCTGTTTGCTGTGAGGCCTGGCCTGAAATTATGCCATTGCTTACCTTCTTTTGCTCTGGCTTTCATCACCCCCTTACGTGCTTCTCTAGGGTGAGGATAGATAATAGGTCTATTAATCAGAGATAGATGAACAGGTCTGGGACACATTCATCTTCATCTCAGAGTCTGCTTCTGAAAAGTCCAATTAGACAGCAGTTTTATTTTTTCAATTCTCTGCATTGTATTTTGTTTTGTTTTCTGTAACTATTCAATTAATGTATCTCATCTTTATTTTCTTTTTTTCCCCCATCATTTTTGGGATACTTTATTTTTTTATATAGATGGTTAGCTCCTTAATTTTCAGTTTTCTTTCTCTAATATAATCATTTAAGCCTATAAATTTTACTGTAAGTACTGCTTTAGCTACATCCCACAAATTTTAACATGCCACATTTTCGTTCTTTTTAGGTAGAAGTGTTTCATCATTTTCATAATTATTTTCTCTTTGTGATAATCATTAGTGCCAGCCACTGATCTGTCCAGTTCTCTTCTTTTTGGTCAGGTTCTTACCCTCCTGAAGTCAACCATAACAGTAGATGTTATTTGGCCAACATAATATTAGTGAAAGTGATATGTGTCTCTTTGGGGGAGAAAACCTAAAAAGCTAAGATAGGTGACTGGATAAAGAAGCTGTGGTATATATATACAATGGAACATTACTCAGCCATAAGAAAGATGAAATACTGCCATTTGTGACAACATGAATGGACCTCAAGATAATCATGCTAAGTGGAATAAACCAGACAGAAAAAGTTGAAAATCACATGATATCACAAATGAACAGGAAAAACAAACAGAGACTCATGGTCATGGACTATAAACTAGTGGTTACTGAGGGGAGGAGGGTGGTAGATGGGGTAAAAGGGTCAAATATGCAGTGACAGAAAGAAATCTAACTGTGGGAAGTGAATACACAATGTGAATATATATATGCCTTACTATTAAAGTGTATAGGTGAAACTTAACTGGATTTTGTTAATCAATGTCACCATTAAAAATTAATTAATTAATTAATTTTTAAAAATAAAATAAAAGCCACATAGTCTTCCCTCCACCACTGCAACTGGTAATGTTTCAGGTGGTGGACATTCCATCCATTGGGATCTTAGAGTGAGGAAAACATGGAGTGGAGCCCCCATTGGAAATGTAACATGAATAGGAAATAGATCATTATTTTAAGATACTGAAATGTTTTAGGTCTGTACATTATTGCAGAGTAATTTATACTATTCTGACTGTTGCATTGACCAAATAGTCTTTAGAAGTATCTTTCCTCCTTTCTGTTTTCAAATATATAAAGTAACTTCAAGTATCTTTTTCTTTTCAAGTTCATATTTTATTGGAGTGTGGTCAGAGAATATATCCTGTATGTTACTGAGTCTTTGGTATTTGATAAGATTTCCTTTGTGGTCTAGCAAAAAATCAATTGTTGGCTTACAGATACATAGACTAGATTAAGCTAGTTGATTGGGTTGTTCAAACCTTCAATAACTATACTAATTTTTAATTTTTTAGTCTATTAATTACTGAGATTTCTAAAAAACCTACTACATATAGGTTTTCAAATGTCTCTTTATAAATCAATTGATTTCTGCTTTAAACATAATTGAGGTCATGTTATTAAATACAGTTGACCTTTGAATAATGCAGGAGCTAGGGGCAATGACTCACATACAGTTGAAAATCCATTTATAACTTTTGACTCCTCCAAATATACTTACTACAGTTGTCCCTCAGCATCCACAGGAGATTGGTTCTGGGATTCCCGGAAGATGCCCAAATCCATAGATACTCAAGTCTCCTATATAAAGTGACATAGATCAATGCATATATTTGGTAAAGTGTAGATTTTTTTCTAGACATGCTTTAGTGAAGACATAACCGCTTGATAGTTCAGGTTTATAAAGGGGTCTCAGTTCCAACTGTTCACCTTAGGCAGGCCCATGGCCTCATCTCCCATCCCCATATGTAGCTACAGCATCGACTTATTCTTTCTCCTTGGTTTTCATAGTCTCTCTACCCCACTCTCTTTATTCTCCCATGGGGAGTGTATTTGTTGCAATTAGTAAAAGGAGCTTTCTAGTAAGAGGGCTTCAGGTTATTTAGTATCAGCAGGACTGAAAGTTTTCTAAATTTTTCTTTATAACTGCATGTCATTAATGCTTTTGCCTTTCTGAGCAAAGAGATCAAAAAGCTGAAAGCAGGATTTACAATAGGATGGAGAAAAGGGTAGTGTGTTCCTTTTCTTTGGAGAATATTTGAATTCTACCAACTCTGAAGGGGAGGATGAAAATCACCATGATACCCTCATTTTTTATATTCTTTTTGCTTTATTTTTTTCTCATCTCTCTATTTTTTCCCTGGAGGCAAAAATCAGGGACAGGAGATTCAGGTAGCATAAGAGAGTAATCAGTGAAAGAACACTGCTAAAGATAATAATGGCATTACTAATGATTCTACATTTATTGACATTTAAATAAGCCAGCACCTGAGCAAAAGCTTTACAAGTGTTCTCTCTTTGAAATCTGAAAAATCTATGAGGCACTGGATGTTAAAATGCTAAGCAATTTGCTCAGGGACACACACCTAGGAAGTGGTAAAGATCCCAACATTAGTCATCCAAAGCCAGAGCCTGCAATAGCCAGCACTACCCCTCAAACATTCCTGGTTGGATGTTTAAATTCCTATTTTTTACTTAATACTCACATTATGTCTTCCCACTCTCCACATACATACACAATATCTATTTAGCTTTTTCATCTAAATTGCAAAGTGATATAATGTAAACATATAGATTTCTGGAGGATTATTCCTGATTATGCTTTAAGAAACAGCTGAGGTGATACCTCCTCCAGGAGGCTTTCATGAATGCCTACAGGCTAGTTAGGTGACCCTCTCAGGGTCTCTGTAAGCACACCAAACCACAATAATTTCATTCTATGAGTCTCTCCTGCTGGTCTATGAATTTCCCAAGAATAGAGACAATTTCTTCTTCCTTTTCGTATATCAAGCACATAGGACAGGTTCCAGTGCAGAAGTGACTCTTGGTAAATATTTGATAAAGGAATGAATGAATGAATGAATGAATGAAAATTGTCCTTCATGGAGATTAGGGCCTCAGCTAAACATATTTCCAAGTATGGAGATGTATATTATTCTTATAAAATAGTAATTTATTCTACCTTTATTCTGAAAACATGCAACCACCTCTCTGGAGATGCATATTTTTCTGATTTATGTGTAAGTCTGTTTCAAAATTACTAAGGTGTCACAGGAAAAATATGGCTGCACCTAGGGTACTATATATAGCCTTACTCAGCTCAGCGTTTTCCTGGGCCTAGGGAGGTCTGTTGCCTTGTGGCTTCAGTATAACTACGTGTCTTCCATCTAGTTATAAGGAACATTCTGTTTTGCCCTGTGCCCAAGCATTGCTCTCCCCTGTTGTGACAGTATGACAACCAGATGTTGCTGCCTCTGTGGGTGGCCACTCTGGGAAACCCTGTGAAATTTTTGCAAAATGATGCATTTATCCTGAAAACAGCATTTTGATGTCTTTTTATTCTTTGTCCCAAAAGGAGACTTTCATGGGTATGTCCTTTTAAAAAAATATATAACAAATCCAGGCACAGGTATAAACCCACCTGCTAAGGCTAACACTGTAGCAACTTTGTTTCCAGTTCGTTAAAGGGATGAACCATCTTGCTTTTTCAGAAATAACACCAAGATGTCTCAGTCACCTGAATCCTATTAAACCATACCATGCTTCATGCACCAAAGAGTTGCTGGAACTGTTCCTCCCCCCGTTCACCCCCCCCACACACAAAAAATAACCCATATACTCGGGAACACAGTTCTACAGTTCTTTTTAAGTAAACCCAGATGGGATGTGTTATTATCCCTTCTGCCATTCTATAACAAATCTTTGTAATTAAATAACAGATACTTATTATTCTTGTGCATGCAGAAGACAGAAGCTTTTCTCAGCATGGAAAAGTGAGAGAGTTGAGAGCTGAGAGGATAGGGCTGAGCAGAGTGGTAGTTTTTCATACTTAGGTGAAGTAGAAAGGTTATATTCAAGGTGGACACAGCAGAAAAGATTCCCTTTTCTGGGGAATCTCACTGATCTTAGGCTTCTGCTCTGTTAGTTGATAAGAGAAAAGGGGGCTCATGGTTTAGAGCACAGACCTCAGTCAGACCTTGGTTTGGACTCTATCTCTGCAATATCTAACTGTGTGATGCTAAGCAATTACCTGACTTCTCTGAACTGCGGTTTGCTCATCAGTAAAATGAGAATAAGTATTCCTATATCACAGAGTTGTCATGAACATTAAATGAGAAATCTGTTAAGTCCTAGGTACAGTACGTGGAATATAGTAACTAACTATAATTAATAATCACATGCAGTAATAGCTGTTGTTGTTATTGTTTATGTAAAACAGAAGTAGTCTCATATAATGAGGGGATACATTTTTGTGAAGTGGTACTAAGGAACCCACAGATCAAAATAATTTCTCTTCCATCCCTCCCCACTAAAAAGCCACTATCTAAGGGCCATCTGGAGACATGTGTTCGACTGGATTAAGGAATTACGATGCTGAGGTAGGCAGATAGCAAGAGGTATCTTACATATTGTCAAGGATTTATTAAGAGGACTAAAACCCATTACCAGTCAGTGTCACATTGGATAAAGCCAGATGCTAAGAGAATCAGACAGAAAACAGGTGAGTTTTGATGAAAGAAAAGGGCCAGGAAGAAGTAATGAATGGCCCAAGGCATAGAATGATACTGCAAAGGGAAAACCTTGGAGCTCAGGTCACCCATGGAGCATAAAAATGGAAGGAAGAATGTTTCTGAAAAGGGGCTAGGAGAAGACTGCATTACAACTTTGTTAGCTTTAAAAGTTGGCTTTAGGTGAGAACAAAAGAAAAGAAAAATAATTTGGGAATTGGAGCCATTTCTAAGATTCCTATTGAATGATTTAGTTGTGTAAAAATTCATGAGTAATCATGAATCCTCAAGGATGAGGATTCAATTTCATTTTAGGATTAAGTCAGGCTGCATATAAGAACAAAATGCAGGAAATCTTAAGCCCCTGCAATGAACTACGGTAAAATCCTGAGAGCAGTGACTGTCCCAGCCCATGCAATTTCTTGAAGTGCACCTCTGGACCTTGCCCCAGGTTTACTCATGTCCAGAGCTGAAAGCTATTCTGTTGCATGAGGAACTGCCATGTAAGTCTGGGCCTGAACAATTTGTTTGCCCAACAATAGGTACTATGTCCATATCCTGTTCAAGACAAAAGATTGACCCCAGTGAGTAAAACTGAGCTTGTGTGCAAAAGCCACAGAGAGATAACTCTTAGCCCAATATTAAGAAAGGCCTCCTAACAGAGCTGTTCAAAGGATAGAATATAAAGTAGTAAGATATCCCCATCACCAAACGTTTCAAGTAAGAGTCTGGCTTATAGAAATTCATACATTAAAGAGGAAATTGGATTCAATGAGTTTAAAGTTCACTTCGTTTTCCAGTACTATAAAACAGAAGACATGACCAACAATTATAATACATTTATATTTTAACCAAAAAACAGAAATTATAGAAATAGCAGATCCAAAGCAACATATAAAATGAGCCAAATTAAAGGTCTAAAAACCCATTATGGCCATTCCAAAAAGCAGCTGTCCTGAAGATATTCAAGAAAAATCAGAAATTTCTTCACACCTGAAGGAGTCTCATTCTTTGCATAAGCAATAATTAGACTGGGATCCCAGTAGTGAGGGTAAAGGCAAGGTACACAGAGAATTAAGAGCCAAAGGAATTAGTATACAAACTTTCATGCATTCCCCACCAGATTTCAACTTAAATATAGTACTTGTCATAATGCTTGCCATAAAAATAATAATGATGACCTCAAATAAATCATTGCTTTGCCATCTCATAAGAAAAATCAGATATGCTTGAATTCTGCCCTGTGCATTTGTGCACACTACGGGTCTATTCTCAATATTCTGCTTTGCTTTGCAATAAATTAGAATTCAAAGTCGTGATTTGCCAACTTAATTGCTAATTCAAAAGACAGAATCTGTGACCTCATGATTTCCTGTGGGCTTTGAAATCATTACTTATTCATTTGTCATTTCTGACAGTGTCTGAGAATCAGATTAGAAAAAGTATTCTTTGTCCTGCCAACTTGTATCGGCTGAAAACAGGAAATAGAGATAAAAATTAACTAGGGTCTTGCTACTCAGTGTGGTCCAAAGACCAAGCCACATCAGTATCACCAGTTCCTCCCACTTCCAGATCTACTGAATCAGAATCTGCATTGTAACAAGATCCCAGTGATTTGTAGGTACTTTAAAATTTGAGAATCCTAAACTAGGGAACAATGATTCTGTTGTTCACCTTCTGACCTTCACCACCTGAAAGCTTTCAGAAGAATCAGCAACCTCTGAAAAACAAAAAGGGGAGGAAATCACTCAGATTGTAATCATTATTGAAATCATCGATCAAGTGCTGGCATTGTTTCACAAAATGTCCTATTGCTCACATGGTACACCCAGGTTTAGAATGGGCTGGTAGAGCCACTGGCATGTTTTGACCCAAATCTGCTGATTGGCCTACCTTACTTATTAGACTTCAAGGAAAGGAGTGGTCAACTAGTGGTCAATGGCACCAATTCAATGCCAACAGTAATCCCCAATTTGAGGTGTAGGGAGGTGGGAAACTTTATTCAGTACAAACAGCTCAACAATGTTACAGCTTAATTACGAAACAGCATGCCTGGAAGGTGGCCCTGGGGCCAGGCCCCTCTCTGGCTGGACTGCTCTGCTCTGCTCCACCTGCTCTGGTCCACTCCACTCTGCTAAAGTGAGACATTTTAAGTGCTTTACCTTCCATGTTTCAGCTCCAGATGAAAACCAGCAGTGTACAGCCTTGAGTGAAAAGGGAGTTCTCTGAGCAAGAGAGGAGCTAATTTATATAAACAGAAGTCTCCATCCTAGTCCCTGATTGGTCCATCCCCATGCAAATGAGGACACCAAATCCTTGAAGTTTGTTTGGTCCAATAGACACTGTCCTGATTGGTCAGAATAAATTTGGTCAGTGAAGAAGCTGATGGGGATATAGCTGCTTCAGCTCAGATTAGGGAAAGCCTTAGTCCTGTTGGTTGAAATATTATTCCAGGAACTCCTTTATAAGGGCTGGCTCAGGTGGCAGGAACACAGTGCAGGCAGTTCAGTGCAGGCTTCTCCCTAAAGTGCAGTTTGTGTGAGAGGCCCCTGTTTAAAAATGGCTTCTAGGTTCTGTTTTTAAATTTGAGTGGAGTTAGCCATCAGGAGTCCTTGGCAGCTATCTTCTTTCTCAGGGTCCACAGAGCGGAAAGCCTTCAACAAGTGTCTCTACAAGGAAAGGCAGCTGTTTCTCATAAAGTGCAATGAATGAGCCTAGCAGGGCTTCAGCCTTTATAACTTGAAGCCTCTCTGTCAGCAGAGAAGTCCCTTCCTGTGGAGGTGACTTATGAGCAAGTACTTTTCCATGAGCCCCAGTGAGAGCATGAATGTGGCAACAGAGGGGAGCTTTGTGAGCCTCCAGGTGTGAGAAAAACACAAAACAAAAATAAAGTATTTCCTAGTATACTTCCTTAATTTAAAAAGGCTATTGGTTGCAGGAAATACCATAGGTTTAATAAATAGCTTTTCACGAGAGTTGCTCAACACTTCTTTAAATAAGTCACAGTACAGATGTCAAATTATAATGCACACCTGAAAATTACATAATTGTATTAAATAATGTTACCCCAATAAACTTAATTTTTTAAGAAAAGAATCTAAAAAAAATAAATAAGTCACAGACGTGTTCCCATTTCTGAAAAGTAAAATTGAGGGCAGGGGAAAACCTCAGAAACAAGAAAATTTGGCAGATCTGCTGGACAATTTAATTGGCCAGTTTCGCTAATGGATATTAGCAATCAAGTCATTCATTACATGGATCCATGCAAGTGTATGTGAAAAAATGATTTTTACTGTTTTCTGCAGGCATCTGTTTTGCTTCAGGACTGAAAGATGACCTGAAGGTCTACAAAGACAAGAAATAAAAATAAATTTGAATTGAAAATCTGATAAATCTAAGAACTTTGTGCTCCTGCAAAACTTTGCCTTTCATAATCTGGGACCTGATTCTGGTCATCTAAAGATCATCTGACCATGGGCATATATATGTGGGGCAGAGAGGATGATAGTGGTCAGAAACAGAGAGAGAGAAACCGTGGTCCTAAAAGGGGACAAAAATTGTCTCCTAAACACATAGTGTCAGTGAAATTCTGCCTCCCTAATGGCCAAGTGGGTGTCTTTCACTCTCTCATACCTCCTTTACACCATTCTGAGTCCTCCAATGTAACAGTCAATCTCTTTTAAACAAGTAAGATTCCTCTCACTCTAGCCCTAACATGAGAAAAGCACACCATTTGAGAACTACAGAGAGAGCCACCAGGAAATCCAAAGAGTTCTAAGTGCATGCCAAAGCTACACGGTGTACTTCCCCATCCTGCCAACTCCTGGAGCAATCATTGCTGTGTGTCAAAGAATTCACCATGAATCGTTTTTGCGAATGGAAAACCACTTTCTTTCCAGGCCTTCTGGAAAGTTGTTTTCTACCTTTTTCTTTTAGAGTGATTCTGCATAAATACTAGAATGTTCCATAAACTAAATTTATCATAAAGTCAGAAGGAAGAATCCTATTGATTAATGGGTGGGGAAACGGGTGTCACAAGAAACTGTGGTCATATTTGCTTTGATGTAAATTTTAAAAATAAAGTAAAATCCAAGTGGCTATTTTTTAAAGGGCAGAAGTTTTTTCACGAATTCCTTATAGAGGCCTCAAACTTTTAAGGAGATATCCCTAGCTTCTCTTCCCCCTGAATCCTAAAGCTCCCTCTAGTGACCAAGATCATAACGCTGGCTACAGGTACAGACAGGAAATATTTTCTAAAGCCTCTTGCTTTTAGATAGCACCTTGAAGTTTTTATAGCATTTTTTTCACATACATCTAATCCTTTGACACAAAAACACTAAGAAGTAAAAAGTATCCTTTCCCCCATTTAGTAGATCAATAAACTGAGTCTCAAATGTGGCCCAGACTTGTACAATGTCACACCGCTGGTCGTAAGGAAATGGAATAGAGGCCAGGCCTTCCATGTGGTTCTGCCTCACTGTCTCATGTTCTGTGATAATTATGTAAAGTTCTCCATGAATATTCTCACAGAAAGCACTCATGGAAGCATTTTCAAGGGATTTATAGGATTCTTGACTTAGGGGGCTCTTTTGAGAATCCGATGAGGGTTATGGGCCCACACCTACACATTTGTCCATACCACAGCAGGACATCCATGTGCCACCCTGAAGGGTAGCTACTGACCCTCTAGGACTCCAGAGACCCCAAGTTAGGAAACTGTCAATATCTATTGGATATAATCTTGAGATGTTAAGAATTCAAAGAATATGAACTTTGGAGTTCTGTACTTTCTCTTATGTTTTCCATGCCTATCCTGTTGTTAAGAGTATTTAAAAGAATTGAACGAATTAGTACATATTTGCTAACATTTAAGGAAAACCCTGTGGATATTACCATCAAGGCCATTTAGCATTTCCATAGGCATGCCTGGGATTAGTGGCAAACTAGGATGGTTCTAGAAACGTAGCAATTTGGGAGCATTTTTTCAAATATAAGAACATACCACAGTCTCACCAGCTGGCTCCGTGGAGAGTCTAAAGAAGCAACATAGTAGACAAAAATTTTTTTCAGTGAACAAAAACCAGTACAGCCTCTAAATTCCAATGGCTTTTGAAAATGCTAAATGAACATGGATGGTTTGCTAGTTCACATAAGTCTCTTACATGGAAGCTCCATGTCTATTATAGATCAGTCACATTCCCAAATAGCACTAATGCACAATCAAAAGATATTTGATGAATGAATACATGAAGGTCCTTCCTCCTGAATCAGTCCCTCTGGGAACCTGCTCGCTTCTCTAATTAATCAGTAGTAGCATCTGGTTTCCTGGGCCACTCTCCTAGAACACTCTACATGGGCAACCTCAGGTTCCGAATACATGGCTGCTCCTATGAAAAATTCTGTCCTCTATTCTGTGACCCAGTCAACATTGGGTTACCAACAAATGTAAGCATGATAACACCTTCCTACCTTAACCCTCACAGAAAATATTTCGTGGCATTAAAATATGAGTAAAAATACATCACTCTAGTGACTAGAACAACATTTATCCATCAAGGCAGACTAGTAAGAGTTCATCTAGTTAGGAAGGCCTTTTTGGATCATCTCTCATACCCTCTACTCATCACACCCTTCCATGCCTCTGAGCTTTTGTCTCATGTAACTTTCCTGTCCACCTGGTGAGCCATCACCTCAAGTGTGTCCTCTCCAGCTCTCCTCGTTAGCAACTCTCACCTGTTTCCATAGCAGAGTTCATACCTTTATGACTGTGCTATGATACTGTTAATATCACACATGCTGTTGTCACCTCCTTTCCCATATGTAGCCCAATGAGAGGCTAGAGTTGCTGAATTCAAGAATGCACTGTTTCACTCTCCAACTTATTTTGCTTACCTTCTGGCAAATACAATTTTTTTTTTCAGAAGTTATGGACAACATCCCCCATGAAAGCACAGGAGCTTCTCAATGAAGAGTTATGGTCTGAGCCACTGCAAAGCCATGCTTTAGGGTACAGTTGGGGTCTTAGCACTAGTCACCAGTCTTTTCACTTATGGTGTGCCTCTTTTCCTAACTGCCCTACTGGATATTTTACTTATGAAAATTTCCCAGAATTTTGAGCATCACCTTTGGGATTTTTACTGTATCACAACTCAACAACAAAAAAACAATTCTATTAAAAAATTGATAGAAGACCTCAATAGATACTTCTCCAAAGAGGAAATAAAGATGGCCAATAGACATAAGAAAAGATGCTCGAGGTCACGAATCATCAGAAAAATGAAAGTTAAAACCACAATGAGATATCACCTCACACCTGTCAGAATGGCTATCATCAATAAATGAAAGAACAAGTGTTGGCAAGGATGTGGAGAAAAGGGAAGCCTCATACACTGTTGGTGGGACTGCAAGTTGGTACAGCCACTATGGAAAACATACTGGAAGTTTCTCATTAAATTAAAAATTGATATACTTTTGACCTAGCAATTGCACTTCTGGGTATTTATCCAAAGAAAACCAAAACAATAATTCGTAAAGATCTATGCACCCCTATGTTCATGGCAGCATAATTTGCAATAGCCAAGATATAGAAGCAACCTAAATGCTCATCAACAGACAATGGGATAAAGAAGTTATGGTTCAAATATACAATGGAATATTACTCAGCCATTAAAAAAAATGAATACCATTTGCAATGACATGGATAGACCTAGAGGTTATTGTGCTGAGTGAAATAAGTCAGACAGAGAAAAATAAATACTATATGATTTCACTTATATGAAGAATCTAAGAGACACAAAGAACAAACTAATCAAAAACAGACTCACAAATAGAGAGGACAATCTGGTAAAGGCCAGAGGGGAGGGGAATTGGGGGTCTGGAAGAAACTGGTGAAAGGTTAAAGAAGTACAAATTAGTAGTTGACAGATGGTCACGGGGATGGGGAGCACAGCACAGGGAATGCAGTTAGCATTAATGTAATGGCTAGGAAGAAAGCCAGAGGGGAGAAAGAGCAATTAGGGGGATCTTTTTATGAACTATATAAATGCCTAACCAATGTACTGTATACTTGAAACTAATAAAATAAAATTTTTTAAAAGTAGCACCTAAGCTACTTACTGAATACCTTTCTTCAAATTAACTCAGTTTTTAAACACCACTTTTGCTTTATAAGTAATCTCCAAGAAATATTTAGTTATGCTCATTGTTTTTCCCTAATATGTAATAAAATTTAAAATCAAAATTAAAAAAAAACATTTGCATTAAAATAAACTCATAACTATTAAAATTTAAAAACGACTCCTCCTAGGTAACCATGGAAATTCCCTCCAGGTGTCATTGGTGACATCTTTGCTCCACTGTGAAATTCTAAGTCTTTGCTACCCTTGCCACGCCTTCTACCCAAACTGATCTCTTCATTCTCAGCACTCCCTCACCTCCTATGTCCATGAAAAGAGAATCAATCAGACAACTCCCTCAAGCTTTGCACTGTATCTTCCCACTCAGAACACACACCTGAAAACACACCTGTCTCTGCTCCCATCTTGCCTCTTCCTGCTCTTCTTTCAGAGGATGCGTTGCCCTTCTTTCTGTTTAAGAAATGTCCATTTGCTTGTTCTGAAGCCCATCCTGATGCATTGCCTCAATAATCTTAATTAACTTCTCTCTTGCTTGTATCTATCTTAGCTATTTTAAATTGTGCATATGAACATATGTGTTTAGATTAAATAATAATAAAAATACAAGCACATGTATGCTTATCACTCAGGTTAATACAGCGCTATTGGCACCTTCAAACATACTTTGTATATATCTCTCCCGCCCACTCAAGAGGAAGCTCTGGCCTTCATATTTTTATCAACTATGTATGTAGATTTAAGCAACATATTTAGTTTTGCTCAGTTTTTAATTTTAAGTTAATGGAATCATACTGATTTATATGCTGTGACTCACTTATTTTAGTCAATACTATGCTTTGAGATTAACCCATTTGGGATGTGTATAGTGGTGCCTTTATTTTCACTTCTGTTGAGTATTTAATTTCATGACTAATATACAAGTTTCCTTCATTTTTATTTCTGTAAAAGATTCCATTATATGACTAATCCACAATATATTTATCATGCAACTGTTGTTGGATATTTGAACTGTTTTCAGTTTTTTGTTATTATAAGCAATCCTCTTAATAATTAATATTTGTAATTGTGTCTTAGTGCATATAAAGGATGCCTTTAGGGCAGTGACTTTCAAAGTTTTTAAAACACAACTCATAATAAGAAATACATTTTACAACACAACTTAAAATGATTAACAGAATAATATGAAACCTTACTATTAGCAATCCAAAAATTTAACAAAAAGTATATAACATTATATATATTCTGATTGTTTATATTTCTATTCTGTTCTATTTCTAGCATATCCTGCTCTCATTTATTTTTTTTTAAAAGGCTATTTCACCCACTAGTGTGTTATGACCCCAATCAAAAAAAAAAAAATCAGAACTGCTTTAGGATACATACCTATGAGTAACATTGCTGGATTGCAAAGTATATGCATGTTTTAACTTGCCTAGGTAATTATAAACCACTTTCCAGTGTGACTCTCTCAATTTCTACATCCACCAAAAGGTCATGTAATTATATTGCTCTATGGCCTTGATAACTTGAGACAAATGAACTTAAATTTTTTTTCAAATTTGTTAATATTACATGGTAGCTCTTAGTTTGAATTTGACTTTCCATGGTTACTAATGAAATGGAGTATATTTTCCTGTTTATTGGCCATTTGTGTTTCCTCTTCCATGAAACCCTTATTTATATATTTTGGCAATTTTTCTGTTAGGATATCTACATCTCATATATTCATAGAAGTTATTTATATTTTTGAGGTGTTGATCCCTTGTTGGAAATGAGTTAAAAATACGTTACTTAATGTCTTGTCTTTTGACTTTATTATGTGCTTTGATAAACTGAAGTTATGTACTTTAGATGAATTTATTAATCTTTTCCTCTACAATTTGCATTTTATTAGTTTAAAGTCTTAAGAACCCCTTCTGTATCAAGAGGTTCTATTAAACTACATAGTCTTCTAAAGCTCTGTGCTTATGCATAAAGTAAAGTCTTTGATTCACCAAAAATTGATTTTCATATATGGTATAAGGTAGGTACCCAATTTCATTTTTTTAACAGTACATGGGTCATGCCAGCACCATTTATTGAATAGTTGATCTTTTTCTTCAGTGATTGCAATGATCTCATCATGAATCACATTTGCATGCATCAGTGGGTTTATTTCTAGGCTCTCTATTCTGATTCATGGATCTATTTGTCTACCTGTGGGTCAGTATAATGTCTTAATCATTATAGCTTTATAATGAGTCCTAAATCTTGATAAGGCAAGCCCTTCCACACTTTGTTCTCCTTAACAGAAATGAGGTAGGTCCCTGTTACTATATCTTGGCTGGAAGCAAGTCTTTAACAGTGTCCTTATGTATTTTGTGACTTTTAATTGTGAGCTGGAAATTTTCCCTAGAACTTTGGGGGTAATTGAGGTTTGTTTTAGAGTCGATTTCCATCAGAAAAAAATATATATATTTGCTTTTGTCAGTAACTTGGAAACATCATCAGTTAAGAACCACTTTAAAATTAAATTCCTCACTTATGCCATACAGACAAGTGTATACTTACAAATTCTCAGGTGGTATTCTCCACCTCCATTCGGCACCACCGTTGAGAGAGGGAAATTTTCATTCTGCCTCCTTCTGCATGGCACAGGTCCTTTCTTGTTCACCTTTAGATGAAGTCTTTACTTTTTGGAGTCCCATCTTCATGCTTGTTTCTTCTATTGGGAATGCTGCACAGGCAGGACCTCAGTGTTAGGTCTTGTACCCCATGTTCAAGGCAGCCTTCAAAAGAGAAACTTGGCTTCTCCAGGGTTCAGAAAACCTCAGAGCAGAAGCCAGCTTTGGTGCTGGATTATCATTAAGGGTTCCTTCTTTCACATTGTTTTAGGTATTCGTAGATTTCTTCATTTCATGGCAATTCAGTAATATTTTTTTTTTCAATTTTACTCCTTAATTTTAGCTGTCACAATTTCAGGATGTCTATCCTGACATGCTGACAAAATCAAGACTCTGATGTTTATCTTCATCCTCCTCTTTTCTACATGCTCCTTCTCACTACCCAATAACATATTCAAGTATTTGTCATCTTTAAACATTCACTTAATCCTGGATTCTCTCACTTAGCTACAGCCTTCTCTCAGACCTGCCACATTTTTAAAAGGTGTTGTCTATACTCGTCTCTGTTTTCTCTTTGATTCATACTTTAGCCCATTGTAGTCTTTGTCTGCCTCCACAACTCCAATAAAACTGGTCTTTAGAAAACCAAAAGTGATGACTTCCACCTACCAAATCTAATGGACATTTCTTATTTCTTATATAATCTCTGACACTTTTTCTCTCATCAGCTTCATCACTTTGTCATTCCATTTCTTCCTCCCCAATCATTCCTTCTCACTGGATCCTCTTCCTGTTTATTTCTTTTCATTACTCTGCAGAAGATTTTTTCATTGATTTTCTCTTTGTGGCATCATCTTTCACCAAGTCTCATGAACCATATACTACTAGATGCCTCTCTACCTGCCTCCACAGTAAAAACCTCATTTTTGCCTGGCACAATGCTGCCCAGAATTCAGCGGGGAGGGCCCATCTCTATGCTTCTGTCTTTCTTCCATCTTCTGTCATGCAGCATGGACATAGTGTTGGATGACCAGAGCTCAAGCATTCATCTTGGAACAATTTGTGACTTTGAGGTTGGAAGCTATACAGTGAGAGAATAAAGTAGAAAGTATGAGCATTAATTCTAAACCAGTCTAAA
This sequence comes from Macroglossus sobrinus, assembly GCA_004027375.1. Classification (NCBI taxonomy): domain Eukaryota; kingdom Metazoa; phylum Chordata; class Mammalia; order Chiroptera; family Pteropodidae; genus Macroglossus; species Macroglossus sobrinus. The sequence goes on from PVKZ01000634.1 coordinate 373,902, forward strand.
CCATCTATCTACCTCTGGACTTCTTTTCAGGGAGAGAAGTAAAACTGTTTTAGACTCTGTCATTCTGGAGAAAGGGAGAATGTTACCTGCACCTAGTCTAGATGTAGGTAATACCTCTCCCAACTCTAAAACCTGTCATCCTAGATTCTTTTCTCTTGCCCTCTACATCAAAAAAAATCCTGCTGATTTTGACCCCTAAAAATCTTCCCTCACCTCTTACTATATACTACCTGAGTCTAAAGTCAAGGCCTCAAGTGTTTTTTGCTTAGACTAACACAGTGACTATTATATTGTATTGAGTTTCCTAAAACATAAACCATTTTTGTCTCTCAACCACTGAAGACCCTACACAAGCTCATTACCTATGAAATAAAGTCTAAACCCCTTACTACTGCTTCCTTGGCCCTTCACAATCAGATACCTACCTTCTTTTCCTTCCCTTCCACTTCAAACTTTATTACCAATAATATATATATGATATACTGGGTTATTTATATCATATGTCAAGTGTTTTCATGCCTCTATGCCTTCGCACATGTTGCTTGCTCTCTGTGGGATGCCTTTTCCTTTTGCTTATCTGATTAACTCTTTTTGTCCTTTAACTTCTAATTCACCTAACAGCTCATCTAGAGTCTCCTTTGATATCCTTTTTTAATATCCACATTTCCTCCTCTCTGCTATCTCTATAACTTACGCATTTCTATCACTGAATTTATTATGCACTAATTTTTGTGTATATTTTGCCTTTCCTCCTATATATATGAGCTCTGAGGATGGGGAAAATACCCTATTGATCACTGTATTCCCAGCAAATAGTATAGTGGGAGTTTCTAGCTCATAATACGTCTAAATTATGAAATAGATAAAAATGTTTATGAAAATTAAGGAGAAATTAGTAAGTAAAGAATAACAATTATGACTTTCAAGAAAGAATGTTTTCTCTAAAAACTGAAGAGTTGGGTAACAGCGTTTTAACCAATTTTATACAGACAATAAGTCACCAGTAAAATGAGTATAACAGCACCTACCCAGTGGAGGTGTTAAATGAATTCTGTGAGCTATGCTCATAAAGGGCTTTGCAAGGTGCTTGGAACATAGTTTTCCCCACTAGTTTTAGCTATTATTATTATTATTGTGTAATTGTGTCACAAAGCATCAAAAGAAAGGTTATGAATGTTACAGAAATCCTCAAATAGTAGGAAGACATCTAAGATACCTTTAAGACACTGCTTAAAAATTAGTTTCACGAATGTAAAAAATGGGGGTTTCCTTCCTAAGAATGAATTCACTACATAGCCTCTCGAAGTGGTAGTTATTGCTGGGTGTGGAAGGTAGTCATTTATTTGCACAAGACCATTTGGTTGTTGAAACTGGAGCCATAAAGCTAGCTATGTAACCCACCTTTTTTTTTTTTTCTTTTTTAACCTGTATAAGGAGCCAAAACTCTGAAATTCCTTCAAGAACTTAAACCATATTTCCAAGAAGTTGAGCTTGGGTATTTGCTTGCATTTTATACAACTGTATGTATAAACAAAGCAATGTTTTAGCAGGATATAGGAGGAGCGTGTATGGGAATTTAAACAACGGCACACTGTCTAGGTTTTCTTTGGAGGGAGAGATTAAAGGAATGATCACAGGTTCACATGTACAGCATATTTGTGCAGTAATTATGCTTTACAATTGGTTCTGTTTTCTCCATTAATACCAAAGATTCTTTTTTAGAATGTGATAAACCTTTTGGCTCCAGCATACTGGTTCCAAAAATTCCTTGGCCTTTTTATACTTAATGATGGGAGTTTTAAAAGCTATAGTTTTTATAACTCTAGTGCATACGTGTGTGTGTGTGTGTGTGTGTGTGTGTGTGTGTGTACTCACGCTAGGGCCATGAATAGGGCTGGGGATACAGGAGAGGTAAAGAGAAAATTGGGCTTGGAGGACTGACTATATTTTAAAAGTAAACTCACATAGCAACCATTCATAGTCAGAAAAGATAACAAAATGTGCAAAAAAAAAAGTTGTAAAACATAATTTTAGGATTCAGACTAAATTCACTTAGTAATAACAAAACCTGGTTATGCACAAATATGCAGATACAGATCTAGATATGATCGTCTATTCCTCTTCATACTTTGCCTAGGTACAACTATTTGATTGGCCCCAATGATAAAAAAGTAGTAGCAATTTTTTTAATGTAAATCATGCAATAGGGTTGAAATTAAATTTGCTAAAAATTAATTTATTCCTTTTTGATTTCACTCTGAGGCACAGGTTTAGATCACCCTAAACAGGCACCATGATCCTGGTATTGTTTCTTCTCTTATCATCCTCCAATATTTATTAGTAAAGGCATCATGAAAAAGGGGAGAATTACTGTTATTCTGATATATTGCAAACATGTCCCTTTCTCTACGTATCAATAACGTGGTTACTATTATCAATGCCTATCCTCTTACTTTGAAACCCAGTTCCACTATTAATTAGCAAGTCAGCTTCTTTACACTGTTTCCTTGAGAATAAAAATGGAGATAATAAAAGTACCTACATAATGGAGTTGTTGTAAAAATTAAATGAACATAAAGTGCTTAGAATAATGCCTAGCACATAGTAAATACTCAATAAATGTTCCATATTATTTACTATTATTTAAATACTCAATACCATCCCTCGAGCAAATATTATAATCCCATTTTACAGATGAGGATGTTGAGTTTCGGAAGATAAAAAATGTGCTGAAAAATGAATAAGCATCGCAGCTGGAATTTGAGCCCATTTCTCCATGACTTTGAAGTTCATGTTCCACACTATGTCACATTGCCTCTTCAATCTAATAACTTTTCATTTTTACCTTAAGCATATGACCACACTCCCTGTATGCTTCCTCATCTGTAAAATGGGGATAATAATAGTATCTACTTCCAAGGGTTGTTAGAGTAAGCATTCAATAAATATTATTCTGATACTTTTCCTAGTGATGACATTCCTTTGTAAAATTTAGGGCTACCTTGAGACTTTCAATGCAAGTTAAGAAAAAAACATGACTGGCTATACCAATTTATACTCTTTTGGAAGAACCTTAACATCTTTATGTGAAAATAACAGACTCAAACCACCTGAAATAACAAAAGTGAAAATTTTTTAAAGGGGATCTGTTTGTTCTGGAATATCATGAAAGAAGTCAGCTAATTCAGCGGATTACTAGCTTCAAAGCAGTTCAACTTGACCAACTTGGAAGCCAAAACGGTCCTCATGGTCAGTGTACAAATGTGAATTTAGCAACTGGCCTGACAAGTGCATTATGAAAGTTGTATGTAAAGGAATAAAGTGGGGGGATAGGGAAAGGGTGGATGTTTTGTTTTGATGGGAGTCTAGTTTATGATTGCTAACTTGTTATTCTAACAGCCATAGTTTATATTTTATGTTGTTCAGTCTGTCATAAGTTGTTACTCCCAGTTAGACTCTTTTTTTTTTCCTGAAACATGACTTAGTCTTCCTTCCCTTAAATATCTAAGCATTTCAAATGACATTCTATAATTCAGAGGACTTAATGGGGCATTCTTCAAAAATAGGCACGTCATAACCAAAACTTGTAAAAACAAAATCCCCTACAAGGAATTACGCATTACATTTTTTCATCAAAGAATAGCTTATCATATGTGGTATCTATCATCAGCTCTAGATTAAACACATTAGTGGAGAGGACCCAGTGACCCAGATAATCCAAAAATCACTTATTTGATTTTGGAAAGTGTTATTTATATTTATTTTGATCTTGGGTATACCTGAAATTCTTGGGATTGGAAATAAAAACAAAATAATAAGGTCACACTGTTTCACTCAAAGAAACAGGAAAAGCAATCCAGATTCTCAACCTTGAACTTGTCCCCAGCTCTGCTTTCAGTTCTAACAGGAGTTAAGACTTGATTTGCCAGACTACCAACCTAAGTAGACCTTCTTTTTTTCAGCATGCAAATGTTTGTAGCTTTATGTCATCCATTAAGGGAGGGAGAAAATCGAGTTTGCGAGTAGAAAAGCCTCCCTTCTCCTGTCAACAGGGCCACACGATATACAAAACAAAAACAAAACCAAAAACAAAACAGATATTGGATGATCTTAAACTGGTTACTACACTCTGTCCCCTAATTTTCCTTTCCATACAAGTTGATTCTAGTGAGGGTTAAATGCGATGGTGTGACAAGCCACTCAGCCTTGGTACATATTCAGGTCTGTATAAATGACAGCTCCATTTTATTAGCTTGAGATTGAAGGAAGCTCTGCTTCTGCCAAATCACATGATGAATAATTCATCTGTAGAGAATTAAATATAATCCCACGAGAAAAATATATTGTAAGCATCTTTGCAGAATAAATGAAAGACACCATTGCTACACTACACAAACAGAACCTACATAAAGTAATATGTTTAAGAAGTACAGAATGGTATGTCAACTCTAATTGGGAAGTTAAAAAATATATTTAAAAATTTTTTAAAGTGCAAAATGTCAAAAGGTCAAGAGGGAAGAAAACATCATAATGCAGATAAAATAACACAGCCAGACAAATCCTGATTTTTCTAACAAAAAACCCTTGCTCAATGGCTTGCCTTTATTCCCTTATATTATCTACATTTAACAGACTTATTTCATTTTGATTACTTGCTACCATCAGGTAATGTACTCTGTCACTTTAGTTTGGTGATCGGTTCATTATAGTGTTGGATTACTTATTAATGGTTTGTTTGTTTAACTCCTAGGACACAGATAAAGTCGGCATTATCTGAAGGCAATACCTTGAAAAATCTCCGCTCAACACATTCCAGACCCTCTTCACAATAGCAATAAATGATGCGGGATTTTTAAAATATCAATAAACACTATAACTTGGAGGGCGTCATGCAGTAATTTTTCAACTGCATTTTCAGCTTTTGAAAGAGTAGCATTTCATTAACCAATTATGACCCAGGAGTAACCTGTGTTAATCATATACAGTGGTGTTTCTCAACGATTTTGTTTCCTCTCAGTATTTCTCAGGTTAGTTGGGAATTGGTAAATTTCTAGGATTTTAATTCCATGCCCTTAAAACTATACATCAGTAACATTCTTTGGTAGACTTGTGTTAAAAAATTTAAATACTCAATTCATCAGATTAAAATTATCATTCATTAAATACACAATTCCATTATTTATTGTACCCATATATCAACTTAAGTTGAACTTCCAATCCACCTGAGTTATTTATTCCGAATAAAGGTATCATCTTCTCAATGCCATTGGTTCTCAAAATTTAAAGGACATAAGACTCCAGGAGAGCTTTCTAAAATTCAGATTCATGGGCTAAAGCATCAGACTGTATTAGTGTATAAATTCAGGGATGAGATTCAAGAATCTCCATTTTTAACCAACAGTACAGGCAATTCCGATGCAGGTGGTTTGCAACACACATTTTTAGAATCATCAACTTATACTAATACATTGATTAGATTAAACATTTAGTTTCTATAACTTAATGATGAGTATTATACTAAAAAAATGAATTTGAACACTTTTAAACTTGCTCAACTGAATGATCCTGAGAAGTTAGGCATACTCAAAGGGGCATTTCTTTGATTTGGTGAGTCACTAGTTCAAATATTTATTGCATGCCTATTACCTATGCTCTGCAATGAAGCATATAAAGAATAAACAAAACTAGATTTTGTTCAGCGGGGCTTTATAATCTAGTTAGGGAGGCAAGACACAAGCATAAAGTTAAGTCATATTACTTAGAGTGAATGATTAAATGGCAAATAAGGGGGAATCAGAGGGAGCACTGATAGGGATTGAAGTGAAAAAGAGGTATTCCCAGGAGTGTGGGGGCAGGATGAGGGAGGTAACACCGACCTCGAGGCCAAGTTAAAGAAAGCCAGAGGAGTGACTATACATTTGAGTAATTATACTCATGGACTGCCAGAAACTCATGACACCTCAGCAATGCATATTTTGCCTGAGTGCAGAAATGCCAACTATAATTAAACCCAGATGTGTATATATAGTCACTTCTTACTGTAAAAGGGGCAAAGCTCTGGACCCAATTTTAGATCTTCTTAAACTGTCCAATGTTTTAATGTCAAAAATAAGAGAAAATAAAAACCCTCATCCATAATCAGTATTTATCAGAGAATGACCAAAATTGAGGAAGAAAAGGCCCAGAAATCTAGCACATAGGTAAAATTTTAGAAAAATTAGAAAAATTTTTCATTAATCAGTTCAAGTTTTGTGCTGGAAGAAACTGAAGGAATGGAGGGGAAATGGAGAGACCCAACCCTATGACATGAACCAGAAAATGTAAATACAAAAGCTGATAGGACAGGATGAGAAAGCAAGTGAGTAAAGCAGGTCAATGTCGGGGGCAGAGTAAAAACTGTGGCTGAAATAAGTGTAGTGTCCACAGAAAACATCAAAAATATGATATTTGTTCAAACAAAATCTGGTACATAAATGTTCATAATAGTCAAAAGGTAGAAACAACTAAATATCCACAGGAAATCTATAAACAAAATCTGATATATCCATACAACAAAACATTATTTAGCCATAAAAAGTTCTGATAAATGCTACAACAATGATGAACCTTGAAAACAGTATGCTAAGCGAAGGAAGCTAGACACAAAAGATCACATATTGTGATCCCATTTATTCAAAATATCCAGGATAGGTAAATCCAAAGAGAAAGAAAGCAGATTGGTGGTTGCTGAGGGCTGTGGGAGGGAAAATGGGGAGTAACTGCTTATTTGGAATGGAGTTTTATTTTGGGGTGATGAAAAGTTTTGGAACTAGATGGAGGTGATGGTTGCACAACATTGTGACTGGATTATATGCCACTGAATTGTTCACTTTGAAATGGTTAATTTTATGTTTTGTAAATTTCACCTCAATTTTTAAAAATCTAGATACAACAACAAAGGAACTATGGCAAACTGAAAAGGACACATCTTATAACAGACATCTGCTACCTCCCATCCTTGCCAAGTGCTGTCATGTCAGATGTGCTCAGTGTTGTCAGAATTTTCTGTGTAAGAGAGAATGGAAACTCAGCTCTTTGTGTAAAAACTCACTATTTTAAATAGTGACAACTAATTAAAAAAATTTTAATTGTGCTAGACAATAAAAACATACCCCAGGGTTAAATACAGCTCATGAGCCACCAATTAATGAATTCTGGCATAGCCCATCCTAATTTAAATTGGAATATTTTAATAGTCTATAAGCTATGTTATTTCATTATTTCAAATTCTTAGAGATGGTTTAAATAAAAAAATTGTTTTACTTGAATATATATAGTTATATATAAATATATTTTTAATAGAAGACACTAGGACAAAAAATAGGCTGAATTTCTCCCAATGAGTTTCCCCCTGTGAAATTACAGTTCTTTTTTACATGTTTAATCTGAAATTATATTTTTCTCTATGACATTCTATTGGGAATTTTCCAAACATGAGTTCTTCTCTGATCTGTAAAACATTATGTCGAATGAAATGCAGCCATCCGTGCACGTTCATAACCTAGGTTGCCTTAGTTTTGATTATTATTCAATTTGACTTTTGTTCTGTTTAAGATCTACCAATAAAGTAGAGTGAAGCCCTTACTTTAAATAAGTTGCAAGCATTTATATCTATGTCTAAATGCTCTCCTACAGAACGACAAGTCATGTCAAAATAGAGTAACTTAATATTCAGTATTTATAAGAATAGACAAACAAAGCCTCTGAATTTGTAAGTATGAATTTCAGGGGCAGCATAGTTTTTAGCTTTTTATTTTAAAATAATTTTGAATTATAAAAGAGCTGGAAAAGTAGTACTGAGAGTTTCCACATACCCTTCACACACCTTCCCCTCAGATGTAACCATTTATCAAAACCAAGAAATCACATTGGTAAAATACTGTTAGCTAAACTTTCATCTCTGTTCAGATTTCTCTTCCAGGGTCCCATCCAGGGTACTACACTGCACTTGGTTGCATCTGAGGCTTAGCGTCGTGGACACTTATCTAGTTCCCACCATGTAGGTAGCAGAGCACATATTCGAATTCCGGAGAATGTCTGCTGCTACCCAGAGCCAGGCTGCCTCCTGGTAGAAGCTGGGCCTGGTCCATAGAAAGGCTTCTTGAAGTTGGTTGTTTTACATCACAGTCTTAGAGGGAAAGGATATTGCCCTCACCATCCGTAACCAGGGATAAGCAGTGACCTAAATGCACATTCTAAAACTACAAAAGTGAACTACTCAGAATAATAGAAACTTAGAGCAGAAAGGGGCCATCAAGATCATGTAGTTTAATGTCTTCGTTGGACAGTTAAAGAAATTGGTAAGAATTTTCTCTATTTCATTGAGACAGATGCCTTTTAGATATACCTATGGGGCACTCTGCATCTCAGCCTACACCAAGAGAGAAAACCCTTGGCTGAGGGATGGTTGTTTTGGTAAACATTCCTCTCCCACGCCACCCTGGGTTGCCGCCACCAAAGACAAAGATCGTTTCCATCTCCCTCTGGCCCTCAGGTGGTTCCCAGGACCATGAAGCTGGCGAGAAGGGAGAAGGCACCTCTTTTTATCCAAGTTCCCATGCTAGTTGTTCTACCAACTGAGAGCACACTAACAAAATAAAGGGCAAGAAGGAGGCTCTGGTTTCTGGGGGAAAAAGGGCAGTGTTCCTCCTGCACATAAGGAATAGCATTCTCCCTACTGACAGAGAATTGAGTATTTTTCCTTGAGTATCCCACCCCCTTCTAATTTTAAGAAGAAATTCAAGATACCACTCACTGCCCTTTCTGAAAATGTTTCTCTCCCAGGCAGATTGCCATTATCAACAGCAGTAGGTAAATATTCGCTGTAAAGTAACTTTGTATATTTTATTTTTACTCAAGGGAACACATGAATTTAATTTAGAATACTAATCAGCACCGTAAACACTAGAATATTATTTGCTGTGTTTTCTTTTGAAGGTAGAAACATTAGTTTTTAGTTTAAGCCATAAAGTGTAATTCGTTAGTGTAACAGATACTACTCTATAGTTTGTTATTCATCTGGGCTGTGGGTATGCAAATAGGCAAGTCTGTGAAAGTCCAACCTTTGAGTTGCTCATTAGATCACTAGCAATTTATTCATTAAATAGCCCCATCTGTATTACTTCAGACCCTGGGGCCTCAGATGGTCTGTTCTTAGCATCAAACTTCAAAGTTTACTTCCCCATGGAATTCCAAGATTTTCTTTAGAAATGACTAAGATTTTAGAAATTTCCCTTGTAACTTTGTAGCGGTGTGTCATGTATACAAGCTGTCTGAAAGTGCTTTTGACATCCAAAAGCTGTCTTATCACCTTGGTCTTTGAAAGAAAGGTTACACATGGAACCACCACTGTTTGAAGCTCATTAACTAGGCTCCAGCCTCCCAAATGATCAGATGCTGTTTTGTTTATTTGGGTGACTAAAAACTAGTCAGCTTAATCACTTCCTCCTGGAAGCGTTTCCTGACCCCCAAAAGCTTAGTTTCCTCCTGATATGCCCTCAGAACTTGTGCTTTAAGGTTTGTACTGATTTAACGTAAACCCTATCAAGCAAGTTTAAGATAGGGTCAGTCTTGTTGACCACTATAGCACAGTGCTATAAAGTCAATAAATACTAGTGAAATAATCAAAGAAAGCTTCATTCATTCCATTTGAACCCTTATGCAGCATTTGATATAACAGAAAACAGTCCACTTTCCCTTCCTTAAGACTTTCCTCTCATAGTAGAAGCACTCTCTTCTTATCCTCTTCCTCCCTTTCTTACTGTTCTTCCATTGGCTTCTTTCCCTGTATTCCAGCCTAGTCCATCTTCTCCCTGCCAGGATACAGTAGGCACTTGATAAGTATGTGTTGAATGAATGAATGTCACGCTTCCAACTCCCCTTTGGAAATGTTATCCACCTCCATAGCTTCTATAATTGTGTTTAACTGAATATCTATACCTGACCTAAACTTAAATATCTATCCCTAACCTAAATTTCTCACCTGGGCAACAAACCCGACCCTCCATGAGCACCCTTATGTCAATATGTTCACAACTAAACTTATGATTTCCAATTAAACACAGAAGAATAATCACACATGATTGCCTCTTTTCCCTCCCCGATCTCTCCTAAACGATAGCAAAGGAATTTCTTTGAAGAAAAAAAAAAAGTACAAATCTACAAAGGTCAAAAACAAAATGAAAAAAAAAAAAAAACAAAACAAAAACCAGAAGAGAATATAATAACTAAAGATTTTACTGTATTTTTGGAAGGTGGAAAGTGAATAGAGGTGAACTGAGAATACTGGGGTTAGGACAGTATAAATGTAGTACTCTTTTCTCATTTCTGGGAATATTAATGATAGTTGCAAATCTTTTTTAACTGGCTGTTTCATCCAATGCCTTTTATCTTTCCTTCCTTTTCTCTTTTACCATTTAAAGGTTTCTAAATGCTAAAATAGACATTCGTGGGCGGGAGAGGACTGACTCAGCTTACAGAACCTTGGAAGGGCTTAGCATATGGAGACACAGGTACCGAGGGGAATAGGATTTATGCACTAACTGGATTGAAACACAGGTAAAACGGCAGTTTACATGACGAACTGTGATATAGAGTCACCTTTCCAGATTCTTAATCAGGAAAAATGGCACTTGGCTTATATCTATCTCTCAGGAAGATTAGATTTTTCTCTAGGAAACTGAATAGCCTAAAGAAAAGACTCTCAGGCATGTGGAAGTTCCCTGGACAACCAGATCCACCATCATCAAGCCTTACCCGAGTCCAGAGCTTCCATTCAGTTTTTTGTTGCCCTATTCTTAAGTATGAACAGACAGGGATTCATATTATGAAAAGAAATGTCACACAGGGATGAAGAAACATTTGAGGACCAAAAAAGAGAAAACAAAGAAGGTAAGAAAGGCACCTGGAAGAAAGAGAGCCAATTAAGAAGAAGAAAAAAAATGTAATGTCCTTAGAGATGAGAAATATATATTATATTCATGAAATATAGGATGCTATGAAAAAGGAATAAATAGAAAAAGAGCACTTGAAACTGAAAATAAGATAGCCATAAAATTTTATTCAAGAATTAGAAGATAACATCAAAGAAATTTCACAGAAAGTAGTCCCTCTCACCAGGAAAAGTTTTAAAAAGATTGGAGGGGGAAAAAAAGCACTTAAAAAATAGAGAATTGATTTAGGGAGACTAACAATTATTTAAATGAATTCCAGAAAAAGAGACTAGAGAATAATTGAGTAATTGTGGGCGGGAAATTAGCAAAAAAATAATACAAGTAAATATTCTCCTGGGAGCAGAATTGTGAGTTAGTGAGAAGTGAAGCAAAAACAGTTTTCCATCAAAAAACTTTTTGTACTATTTGATTTTTTGACTTTTGGCATATGGCTGCTTTTGTAAAGAATTTAAAAGGGGGAAAAAAAACCCTCATTTTCTTACACCCAAATCTGTTTTCTGTATTCTTTTTCTCTGTTAATATTACCATCACCAATTAGCTTAAAAAAAAATCTTTACGAGTTCTACTTCGGATGGATTTTTCACACATTTCCTCTTCTCTCTATCCCTACTGTCCTCATCTGATCCTGTTGCCTCTCCCTGGAATGGTTCCACAATATCACTACTGGTGGCTCTGTCCTTGATCTCTGCCCATCTAAGCCATGCCTGTAATGCTTTCTAAAGCTCTTCATGTCTGCAATAGATTCTACCCTTGCAGACCTCACCTGCAGGGTCTATACCTGGTGGCTTGGAGGAAGCAGGTAGGTATTTTCCCTACTACCACTTCCAAACCACTTTATCTCCTACCTGCTTCAAAACCCCAAGCTCTTCTGGAGAATATTCATCTGACCGCACTAACCAGTACTGCTCTTCTTAACTGTCATCTGGCTAATAGGTTACCTTGGTTCACTGAAATTCTAGCACTCAGCTCACCATCTTTCTTTCTACCACTACCTCTGTAATAATTCTTGGCAATTTCAATATGCATATTAAAAAATTCAATATCCTGGCCTCTTAGTTTCTTAATATCTTCAACTCCATCGATGTACTCTATATGGGCCACCCACTGCCAAGGCCATGCTTTGGACCTTGTCTTCACCACCCTCCAACTATAAGCTCCTACCTCTCCAGCTTTCCTCATGTACACAGGACCCAACATTCTCCAAGAGCACTGGAAACATGCATCAGCTGAAGGCCTCTTCATCACCATCTATCACTCATCTCTTGTTAAGTACTACGTTTCAAAACTAAAATTACTCACTTGGAAACACTCTTTAAATGCTTTGTTCCTTTCTCCTTCCATCCTACTGCCCTTCTTGTCCATCCCTAATTAAGCCTTACTCTCCTCCTAAACTCAAACAGCTAAACTTTTATCCAGAAGTGGTGAAAAACATGACAGAATTTGGTTCCATTTTAAACCAAAGTAACAAAAAACAAATCCTATCAAGTCAGTCCCACTCATTTCTCTGGTAAATTTGTTATCCCCTCTCCAAGATGCTTATTTTCCTATTACCTTTTTCTTTTCTCTCCTACTTGTAACAACTTATTCTTCTGCTAATGACCTTGCTTCCCTTTCATACTTCATCGAGAAACCATAAGCTATCAGACAAGAACCACCTGTGTCATCCTCTAACTACCAGTGCTATCACTCCAGCTACACCTGGACCTACGTACTATGTGTTCTCTCCTGTTAAAATGGAATTTTTTTGCTTCCACATAAGCCACCATGTTTTTGCATTTTACAAAATGCATTCCAAAAACCATCTTTGGTCTCTCCTAAATCTTCAAGTTCCATCTTTCACCTGGATCATAGACATCAGCAAAGAAACATGTATAATATCACTGGTCTTAAGCAAAACAAACAGAAAATGTCCTTGATGTATTCTTCTAGCTCCAATTACATTTATCTTCTCTTTACTATAAAACTTCTCCCAAGGGTTGTCTGCAGGCATGGCATCTACTTTCTCACTTCCCATTCTCTCTTCACTCGACTGACTGTGGTTTCAAACCAGTTTTGCTTATCATATATACTGTACAGGAGGAAAACAGAATACAGTTAAGCTTGGACTTAGACATCTTCAGTTCTAATCCCTCTTCTGTAACTCACTAGGTATAAAAGCAGGATAACTTTTCTGCATTTCGGTTTCCTCAACTATAAAATGCAGATAGCAACTATCTCACAAGGATTAAGAGTTAGCACATATACCAGGTAGGTATATAGAAAGCATTCAATGTTTGCTATTGAGGTCGATAATGACCTTCCTTCACTGTACCAAATCCAACAATAAAGGCTCTTTCTTGCTCTTCTCTCTCAAACAGCACTGGACAGAGTTCACTACTCCTCACTTCTTGTGGTTTCTGCGACATCAAAACCTACTGGCTGCTCTTTCTCAAAATCCATATTGTCTGCTCGATTTCTAAATATTGAAATAGTCAAGCCTGTCTTTTTACTATCTAAACTCTTCCTAAGCAACTTTATCTAGTCTTATGCTTTTAAATACCACCTACGTACTGATGTTGTTTATATTTTATCTCCAATTCTGGCTCTCCCCTGAGCACCAGACACAAATATCTAACTGGCGTTGCCACTGGGATATAAAGGTGGTAATATAAACCTAACAGATCTAGGAAGAACTCTTAAGGATACCCCTCTCCCCGCCTCAGCCCACATACCTGTTACCATCACATCTTCTAATTTGTTATTATCATTCACCCAGTTGATCAGGCCTAAAAACTAGAAATCATATCTCATTTTCCTCCTTCCCTAACACGACATCCAGATGTTAGCAGTCCTGTTTGCTCTACTTGCAGTACATATCCCCAAATCACCCTACTTCTTACCATGTCACAGCTGCCATCTTAAACCAAAGCATCATGATTTCTTTCCTGGAGACTGCAAAGTCCTCCTAATGAGTCTCCTTGCTTTGATTCTCTGTCTCCAACAGCCAATTTCCTCACAGTAACTGGAGTATGTCAAACTATAACCCAGATCATATCAGTTCCCTACTTAACACCTTCCAGAGGCTTCCCAATACAATTAGAATAAATTCTGGACCACTGAATTCAGGATTATATATGATCTGGCCCCACCTGATTTTCCAACCTTAACTCCTACTGTTTTCCCCATCACCATCTCCACTCCAGGCAAGCTGGCCTTTTTCAAACACACCAAGTTTGTTTACGCCTTAGGGTATTTCTATTAGGTGCTCCCTCTTTCCTCAGATTTTAGCAAGACTAGCTCAGCATATGTCACCATCTCAGAGAAGGCCACCCACCTAAAGTAGTGGACTCTTCTCCACGCAGTCACTGTTCATCCCAATATTTTCTTTATTTTTCTCCTGTTTTATTTTCTTTATAGCACCTCCACCCAAATAAATTGTTTATATGTTTAATACCTGTTTCCTATCACTGTCATTGATTTTATAAGGGCATTTTAACTTGCCCATACCAGGTATTTGATAAATATTTAATGAATAAATTTAAAGGAAATTAAAACAATAATATTCCCTTTTTAGTTTTAGGATAAGAATAAATGAAAGTCCACTATAAGCACTGAGAATTTAACTTATTTTTGGAATATCATCAGTCAAGATTGGTATGTTAAAGTCACTTATGACATAAATCAATTATCACTAAAAGAAAAAGAATATTGGTATCTGTTATCAAATTATCATCAGATAAAAAAGAAACAAATTTTCATTTTAGGTACTTTCACTTATCCTCATAAGTTTCTGAATTAGATAAGGTATTGAACACTGAAAACAATGACGTACCTTCCAGGTAAGCAGCCATAAAGCCAAGACTCAAACACAGACTCAGGTCTATATTCTATGTCCCTTCCATCGGATCACAAATTTGCTGACATTATAGGTTACCTAGATATTTTAGAGCAGTTCCACTCAAAGTAATAGTAGAAGTCAAAGAGATATTTAAAAACCACAACAGAAATTTCAAATGTTGTAATGTAGTTTGCAATGCCTGAAATATCGGGTATATTGACTTTAAGAAAAATTGATTCAGGTTAAAAACGTTAATCTGATAATTGGGTATGTTGATTGGTTTGAAGAAAAATGAGATTTTAATAATGAGTTCAGTAGTTCACATCTTTTTAAAATGTCTCATTGAGGTAGCAAAACAGGACTTTGTAAGCCTCCACACAGGACCAAGTCCAAATTCTGCAGTGTATATTGCGTGTTCTGACCCCTGCTTCTCTCCTAGCTATTTTTCATCCTATCTCCATGTGTGGTCAGCTTCATAACTATCTAGAAAATTCCTGTTTAAGTATTACCAGCTCAAATGTCACCTCCTCTTTGTAGCCTTTCTTAATCCCTTCACAGGCAGATTTCTTATCTATATTCTCAGATGAACTCTGAACATAATTTTAAGTACAATGTATTACAGCATTTATTCTGTTACATATATTCCTGGCTAGGCTATAATGTTTGCTGAATTAAAGAAATATATAATTTAAATTCCTAAATCAATATGCAAAACTTCTGTTGCAGACTAAATGTTCAATTAATATTGGTCAAACTAATTACTGATTAAATGAATAGTCTTATTAGGATTATGGCTATAGCTAAAAAATGCCTAAATGACTCAATCTACTGTGTGAAACTGAATGTGTCTTGGATATACTATATCTAAAACTCTTGGAATTTAGGCCTATGTGTGCTATGTTTTTTACACACAAGTTTACTGCTACCCTGACAAATTCTATATTCTCTCTACATAGGTGAATTTGCCCAAATAGAATGATCATCTGCAAGGTTCACTGTATCTAAGAGGTTCTGAGAAAAATGATCAGGCCTCTAAATCTCACCAATATTTTGGCCTAACAACCCCTATTGGCTCTTCCCAAATTGTTCTCTGCTTAGAATTTTCCTAGATTTCTAAAGACATATATTCCCTTTAAAGATCCTCTTTCTGTTTTCCTTGCATTGATTAACAACTCCACTGCATTTTAATCACAAGAAATTGGCAGATGACTAAAATGGTATGAAACATGGAATATATTCTAAATAGAAATCGCTTTTAAATGAACTTACTGACTTTACATTGCCACAAATTTTCATTTCTTGATGATCCCCTAAAAAAAGATATAGACTTTTAAAATTTAACAAAAAGTGCTGAGTGCTATTTTAGTAATCCTTTGAATATCCTTAACATTTATTAATAAGATTGGTGATCTCCTCTTCAGTAAAATATCATTTAACAGTTAATATCAAAATATAATGCACTGATAATCCTAATTTCAAAATTAACAACCTAATTATAATTACTACTTGTACAAAGTACAGCAAAATACTATTAATGTCTCAAGATTGCTAATAACAATCTAAGATCCAGAGCATAAACAATGTTTTAAATTTTCCTTTTAAAAATTCAACTATCATTTATTTGTTACAAAACATGCCTCCAGTTAGTTAAAAATATTTACATAGGAAAAAATATACTGAAAGTCATCAAACAAAACTGTTTTTGATTACTCTAGGATCTAGATTCTTCTAAGAGTTATCTTGAGCATGTAGTTTAAAAATGCTTTTTTGAACATTTTAATCTTAATTTTATTATGTTCATAAACATAAACACAAACAACATAGAGTACGAAAGAACACAAGAAAAATTGTTGGTTTTATTGGTATCACAGTAGCTTTAACACAAGTTAAATACAAACACAATTGTTAGATATCCAGTCATTTAACCTGAGAAAAAAATGCCAAGATCAACCTTGAAGCATTTATAAAACTGTAAATGTATAAAATATCTTCCTTAATTAACTCTAAGGACTCCATATGTAAATGCAAAAACTTGAATTCGTCAATCACAACACCAAATGTTGAACTACTGACTGAGCAGTAAAAAAACAATTTCTGATTTTAAAATTAGATATCTATAGGCAAAAGCATGCAATTTCTCATGTCTACTATCTTTGTATTCTGCACAGAGTTCCAAGGCAAAGATTGCTTCTGGCTTTATGAATTACCAGAGATGATGACCTATGTGGCTGACTTATCACAGGCCTTTTTGTCTTCTTTCCTGATAGATCCTTAGCTTCTCTGGGAGGAGGCATATGAATTGGTTTCCAGGGAATTGGATTATAAAAGGCTGGTTCTGGATAAGAATTTCCACTGTAAAAACCTAAAATTGTTAAAAAATCAGAACAAAGCAAAACAAGAAAAAAATTTCTTGAGATCAAAGAAACTAATTATTTTAAAATTCCTAGAAAAATGTTAAAATAGAAAGGCAAAAATATCATTGATAAACCAATCTGACTCATTTAAAATGAACTCGATATTTTCAGACAAGTAACACTTTTCAAATACAGTGAATACTGTAGTAAAAATTAACATGTAAATGGTAATTCGAAGACTAGAAAAAAAATGTTACTTTTAAAACATAAAAATTCATAAAAATTTTACTAAGAAATTAAATTTAGAACCCTTAAATTAAATAAAATCTTCATTTTCTTAACTAAATCTGGGAAACCACTAACTGTGTACTTGTATTCCCTAATCAGACAGAAAAGTTGACAGAAAAAAAAATGTACATTGTGTATATAGCTATAGTGAATTAAGATTCTTGTTTAGAATCACTGAAATTCTAAATTACTGTCACCCAAATTACTAAGATTTCATAATGTCAATGTAACTTTGATTACTAATCATGGAGTATTCTCCTAATATAATGTGTATGAAGTGTTTAATGAGTTGTGACAACCAATATCTAATAATCCTGAAGGAGGAACATTTTCTAAATCATATTAAAATCTTCCAGTCCCTATGTGCACAAAAATTTCTCTCATATCTTGTAAAACTTATATGAGCATAAAGAATAGAGACTTAAGAGTATTAGAGCATTTGCAAACAAATATGCTGCTTATTAGAACAATCATTAAATATGCAAAATAATAAAACAATCCAATTTTTAGCAATTAACTTCTAGTCAGTATGTATATTCTCACCTAAAGTTTTAACTTTACTGCCCAATCATTAGGTTAAAGTCACTGCTTATTACTCTTTTCTCAAACAAGAAAGAAAAAAAAAAATGGAGCAGATCATACTCAGTAGCTCTAACAGATGACCCCTGTGACATGTAGGAGAGGCCTAAATCCTGACAGCAGGAATGTGTCATTCAGGCACTGGCAGCCCACTTTGACTGCATAGATATGTCAACACACACTTCACCAAGATGGTCAAAACAAAGTCTGGAATATGTTCTATTGTGTGAACAAAACAGAATGGGAGTATTTTTAATAATAAATCACTTAAATAAGTGAAGGCAGCTGTCAGCAAGGTATGAGCTTCCAACATAAAGTACAAAGGAAAACATGCACTACCATTTATAATCAGACCAAGCCTAAAGGCTAACCAGTTTTGTGTATGGTTCATATGCTGTCTAGTATTCCACCCTGCAAAAAGAATGTGTCAAGGACACTGGAAGCTCTGCCTCATGGAGGGTTAGAAGAAGGGGAAGAAAAATCACCCCTTGGATATGTCCTGTTAAGGCTTTAAAATGTAAGAAACATAAAAAAAATTAACTTCTTAATGTTAGAATAATTACTTTGAAGTTTGAAACTACTGCCTTTAAAATATATCTGATTTAAAGAAAAAGACAATAAATTTGTTGTATCTCCAAAGGAACATCATATGTTATAACCTTCCAGAAAATGGTAATTAGGAAAAAAATGATTTTTTACACATTTCTATTTCTGTGAAAAGAAAATATAATACATAATATTTACTCCTGTAAGACATATTTATGTAAGCCACATAACATAAAACCAACCTGTAAGTTTTCCATTGGCATAACCATAGCTCTTTGCAGCTGGACGAGGTTTATTTTTTGCATTTTCCAACCATTCCTTAAACTTTTTTTCTGCTATTTCCTTTTTTTCCTGTAATTCAGCTTGCCGTTGTTTTTCTTTTTCCTTAAAATGACAAGACCAAAGACTCTCCAGGAATATTCTGTAACTAAAAATTCTATTGAAATTCTACTGATTCTTTTCTCTATTAACTTCCCACTCTAATGGCTTACTGATGATAAATATTAAATCATATACCTATAATTTGAGAACAAAATTTAACATGATCAGGGATAGGATATGAAAGTGGCTGCCTCTAAACAAGACATTAAAAAAGCAATTTGCTGTTTTAAAATAAAGTAGTAATTTATAATACTGTAATAAAAGTACATCAAAATATCTAAAAACATTCACAATGATAAAAAGTTGGAATTTAACTGAAAAAAAATCAACAGGAATATTAACATTTCTTAACCTAAGAAAACCACATTACATATCCACTTCTGAATTTTGAAGCTTGAACATAGTATAATTAAGTAAGGATAGCTTCATTTATTTTTATGTAAAGAGTGCCAATTTTGGCTCATATGAATACCAAAGCCATGTATTCTAACTGCTCACTTTAATAAGAATACCTTTTCTTTCTTCTTCTTCTCACATTCTTCGGCATTTTTTTTCTTTAACCATTCTTGATATTTTTCTTTTGCTTTTTCCTGCAAATGTTCTTTCTCCAATTCCTTTGCTGCTTTTTCTTCCATTTCTTTGTTAACTTTTTGTTCCCTTTCTTTTCTTTTCTTAAATAAAAATAATGAATTTTAATTGAAATATCTATAATTATCCTTATACTAGAAAAGGGTGTTATACACACTAATTTTCTAAACTAGTTATTTCTTAAAATATATAACAACACAGTAGTTGACACAACGTGGCTTATGAAAATATATAACATACCTGCAATTACCTGGTCAATTTTAGTCTACTTGCTTGGTTATAAGACTCATAATGGCAGTAACAAAGATCTTGTTCATCACAGTATACTCAGAGCCTGGGACAGTGCTAAATAAACAACAGGCACTCAATAAAGATTTGTTGAATAAATGAGTAAACAGAAGTTACAACCTTTTAGATTGTCCTGAATCTTAGTGTGTTTAATGGACATTTACCCTCTAAAATAGAAGCCGCATATGTACACATTTCCTGGACATTTTGCTAACATGAATACTTGAATAATCTTCACCATCAGTGAGTTACAGAGGACAAATAAATGATAATTTGGCCCATTAACCGCTATAAGGGTACATACAGACAAATCTTTGGCTCTGCAATTCTTATAAGTCTTACACAGACAGAGGTTCACAAGCTATAGCCTACAGGCCAAATATGGTCTATCTGCCACCTATGTTTTTAAATACAGTTTTAATGAAATGTGGCCATGCCCATTTATTTACATATTTATTGTCTGTGGCTGCATTTGCACCACTATAGCAAAGCTGAATAGCTGTAGCAGAGACTGTATTGGCCTACAAAGCCTAAAATATTTATCTGGCCCTTTCCAGAAAAAATTTGACATGGACTATAACTCAATGTTTTTCTTTTCTCATTCAAAAAAAAATTCTACCAACACAGCTGAATTCTAAATAACCAATGACGTGGCTAGCTTTATCAAAGGTTTAGAAAGTAATCCACAAGGCACAAAGGGTATGCAATACAAATGTCATATACCTCACCCTTCATGGAACAGAAAATATGAACCAAGAAAAGAAATTCTTCCCTTGAAAGCTTCTTCTAGAATATTTTATTATAAGCAATTCAATTAACACCCAAGTTATAAATATCAGTTACATACAATATATCTCCAGTGCCGTTCAAGAAAGACAGGTCTTAAAAATCAAAATCCAATCATTCCCCTAGTTGCTATATTTCCTTCCTGTTGGACAAATAGTAGCTGCAAAAAAAGGTATCTTTTTTTTTGCTGAGCACTCAATATCCACTGACTTTTATCCACTAAATACTGGATTTTAACTATTTCATACTGTCAGAAAATCTACAAGATTTTGGAGCACATCTCGTTCAATCTCTGTCTGACTCACGAGACTCCACGACCTCATCAATAGGAGTCAATCAGTCCCTACATTGTTTTCAATTATAATGGCATTTATCCAGTGCTAACTCTGCCTTTTACTCTTCTATACACTTTATATGCATGTACTACATCAATTTATTCTTATAACCACATATGAGGTAGATATTACTATGATCTCATCTTACAAATAAAGAAACTAAGGCACAGAGAAGTTAAGTAATTTGCTAAAGTCACACAGATGGTGTC
The DNA here is from genome assembly GCA_004027375.1 of Macroglossus sobrinus. NCBI lineage: Eukaryota > Metazoa > Chordata > Mammalia > Chiroptera > Pteropodidae > Macroglossus > Macroglossus sobrinus. The sequence continues at coordinate 395,064 of PVKZ01000634.1, forward strand.
AGATCACTATAGATTATATAGACACTGAAATGACAGAATGTTAAAAACAATTTTATGACAATAAATTCAACTTAAATAAAATGTCAAAATCTCTTAAAATATACTACTTTCCAAAAATGACTCGAGAAGAAATAGAGTATCTGAATAATCCTCTACTTGTAAAAACAATTCAGAATTTAAAACTTTCCCACAAAAAAAACTTCATCCTCTGATAGCTTCAGTGGTGGATTCTATCACACATGTAAGGAATAAATAACATCAATTAATTAGCACACAACTTGTTTTAGAAAACAGAGAAAAAGGGAACACATCTAAGTTTGTTTTAAGAGCCCAGTATTACTCTGCTATCAAAACTAGGCATAGAAATTATGTAATATCACGAATAAGGCAAAATAACTGCTCTCGTCATCAAAAACATGCAATACTTAGGGATACATTTAACAAAAAAAAGTATTAAATCCCTGTACATTGAAAACTACAAAACATCATTAAGAGAATTAAGGATGACCTTTATAAATACAAATAAAAATGTTTATAGATTTAAAATTTGATGTTAAGACAGCGATTTCCTCCAAAATGGTCTATATATTTACTGCGATTCCACTGGTATCACAGGCACTATTCAAGCAAGCATGACTAGTGAAGAAAATCCAAATTATACATGGAAAGATGCAGATTAATTAAAACAATTTTGAAAAAAATAAAGATGGAGGATTTATTCCATATGACTGGAAGAATTATAAATTTAAAGATTATAAAGCTATAGTATCGTACAGGCATAGAATACAGGCTAGTATTGTACTAGCATAGAATACAGATCAATGGAATAGAAGAGAGTCCAGCAATAAATCCATAGGTACATTGTCAACTAATTTTAAACAAAAGTGTCAAGGTAAGAAAAAGATTACCTTTCAACAAATAATGTTGGAACAACTGGGTATCCATATGCAAAAAAAAAATAATAATAACCTTTACCCTTAACTCGAACCATACATTAAAATTAACTCAAAATACACATACAGGTAAAAGATACAGTTATAAAACTTCTAGAAGAAAACAATGAAGAATATGTTTACACCCTTGGCATAGGTAAATGTTTCTTAAATATTACACAAAACCTACAAACTATAAAAGAAAAAACTGAAATATGGAACTTTACCAAAATTTAAAACTTCTGCTCTTTAAAACATCCCATTAAGATTAAATATTTGTAATACATATATGTAACAGGACTTAGAGGAATATAAAAAGAACTCCTAAGACTTAGTAAGACACACAATCCTTCCACAAAATTGGCAAAAATTTAAACACAAAATAAAACAGGAAACGAGATGCAGAAATGGTCCATGCTGCTACCACACAATTCATATGGCTGGGAAGCCTTAACCCTCAATGTGACTGTATTTAGAGACAGGACCTTTAATAAGGTTATTAGGTAATTAAGGTCATAAGGATAGGACCTTAACCATGTAGGACTGGTGTCCTTCTTAAGAGGAGAAAGTGGGGATGCACAAGGATAGAGGAAAAGCCATGTGAAGGTATGGAGAGAGGGCATCTTTACGCAAGCCAAGGAGAGAGGCCTTAGAAAAAACCAAACCCTGCTGACACCTTCATTTTGGAACTCTAGCCTCCAAAACACTATGAAAATTAATAGTTTCAATTAGTAGTTCAATACCCAGTCTGTGGTATTTTATTCTGGCAGCCCTAGTAGACTAATACAATAAATAAGCTTATAAAAAGATGCTAAATATCATTAGATCTCAGGGAAATGAAAATTAAACAACAATGACACATCATTATATGCTTACTAGAATGACTTAAAATGAATCAGAAAGAGAATATTAAGTTTGGCCAGGATGTGGCACAACTGGAATTTCCATACAATAGTAGTGGGAATGTAAAATGGTACAAGCACTTTAAAAAACAGTTTAGCAATTTCTTATAAAGTTAAACACATACTTACCATACAAACAGCAATTCAGTTTCTAGGCATTTACCCAAGAGAAATGAAAACCAATGTCTACAAAAAGGCCTGTACATAAGTCATCATAGAATTTTATCCATAATACCCCAAAACTGGAGACAATACAATTGGCCATCAACTAGTGAATAGATTGAAACAATTTGTGGTATTCTGTTAATAGAATACGACTCAGCAATAAAAACACACAATCTTAATACAAGAAATATCAGGAAATTTTAAAAACAAAAGCAGCTCAATACAAAAGAATACCTATTTTATAATTCCATTTATATGAACTTCTAGAAATGGCAAATCTGCAGGGACAGAAAGCAGACTAATGGGTTCCTTGAAGCTGGGACTATCAGGGGGTGAGGGGGTGGGAGAGGGGGGAGGGGAGAGCAGGGGTTGAATGCAAAGCAGCAAAAGGAAACTTTTCAGAGTGATGGAAATGTTCTACACTTTGATTGTGCTGCCGGTTATATAGCTATATATGTTTGTCCAACTTCATCGAACTTAAATTAGGTGCATTTTATTGTATAAAAATTATAGCTCAAAGAAGTTGATTTTAAAATATCAGACTGGCTCTCTGTAGGATTTAAACTAGAGAAGAGAGAATGGAATGCCTTTAGTTAGCAAAAGGAGAATGGAGCAGGCACTCAGAAGTGCCGAGAGAGTAGCCAGCCACTAAGTGGCTTCAGATCTCTGGCACTCCAGTTCTATACCACACAGAACACAAAAATAAATCTCCCTTTTTTAAAGATGGTGACCTGAGAGAACCTTTGTTTCTTGAAACTAAAGGAAACTAACAAAACAACAAGCTAAAGTTTCTAAATTTCTACTGTTTCCTTCAACAGTACCTGACACATAGTAAAAGTGTTGAATGCGTAAATAGTGCATGGATAACGGTGTTATCAATCACATCCTCTGCTGATCCGAATCTATTTTTTACATTAAAATAATCAGTTCTATGTTTTGAGAAATAAAAATAATTTTATTTTTCAATAATTTTTTAAAATACTGAAGATAAAGGCCCTCATATAAAACATGTGGTAACACATTGCAACACAATCTAAAAAATGAATTAGTATGGCAACACAAATATAAGAGTACCAAATGAGATAAGTCATTTATTTGAAACAGATTTAACAATTTACAGTCATAGTATAAGAAACTAGCTTTGCTAATGGATACATAAATTCTTTTTGTCTGATTTCTTGATAGAACACAGTGAAAACGACTTAGAGAAAATAGCGCCACAGATATAGCTAAAACATGAATGAAGCTGGAGGCAGCGGAGGACCACACACAATGAAATGTAAACAGAGAAGAAAAAAGCTAGATGCCAGAAGGGAAGAGAAGAACCAGGAGAGCAGACTTCACAAATAGAGGTAAATGTAACTAAGCCTGAAATAAGAAATCTGATAGGTCTTAAAGAAAAAAAATTTCAAGTAATCAATTATTCTTTAACATGCACAAGAGTTCTGCAGAATAAACTTAATTTCTCAGAGTTCATTTTTGAACTATTCTCAACCTTATGGAATCTTGCTTTCAATAATTAGTGATTTATGTCAGGGCAAGCCATTTCCCTTCAAAGAAAGAATTTTTTTTCTCAAATAATTGGATTAGATCTACTACCACTAATTAAAACAGAGAATATATCATCTCTTAGCAGTATCTTACATTCTTAGACAAACAACAACTATGTTTGATTGGCATGGTAAAATGAGTTTAATGGAGTTAGAAGATAAGAAAAGCTTTTAGAGGAGAGAAGAGCATGCTATTCTGTACATGTAAAACTATTTTATTTTAAAGTTATAATCTTCAAAAAAAGTATTGCCCAAAGCTTGGTAATGGTCACAGAGGCTTACTTTGGTTTTGGCATTTATCCACAAAGAATATTTAGGATGATGTAAACTTAAAATTAATAATAATAATAATAACAACAATAATAATAAAGTTCTGAAGTGAAGAACAAAAACATTAATGGCTATAACACACACATGTGTAGTCAATTTCCTTCTTATAATACCTGGATGAAGAAATCTATGTCATCTTCATATTTACTGAAATGATTTACTAGGTACTCTTATTCATACCAATGGGCATTAGATATAACAATACTTAAGGATTAAAATTAAAAATTAAAATTTTGTCCTATGATTGAAACATTTGATTAAATCATAAAATGAGATTATAATAGAAGATGCAGCATTCTAAATATGTAAATATTACAATAAATAACAGTTAAGTATTTAAAAAATTTGATTTGTGATCTAGAGAATGCTTCATGTAGTAAATGCTCCGAGTTGAATAATCAAGGGAAAGGTAGAATTGAGGATATGATCAGATTCCATGCCAATGAAATATATTTAAAAAATAAGGAAGTAAGAAACAGAACAAAAATGTTTTTAAAATTTCTCATGAACACATAGCCAGGGGCTGAAGAACACAGTCCAAAGCTCAAGATTTCTTTGAAATATATTGTGTATCTTAAAAATCGTATAAAGTTTATGTTTTACTCCATTAAATATATGTGCTTAATTTAACATAAAAATAACATTTTTCCTCTCAAAGTTTTAGAGTAAAACCAATATTCCAAGAACTTGGGCCATGATTATCCTGTGTATGTGCACCCAAAAGTATGTCAGTAAGAAGCAACAGCATAGAATGAAGGAACCACAGGTGGAAGAAAAATGGCTTGGCTAGAATTATTAAAACATTATTCAGAAGTCAGTGAGGAATCATGAAAAACATATTTGGAACTAGGAAATGAAATCTGTTTCAGCAAGAGTAGTCTGGCAAGAACACAGAGGATGAATTCATTCATTTGACAACCATTTTGGGGCATCTATTATGTGTCAGGTACTGATCTAGCTGCTAGATAATGAACAAAAGAGACAAAAATCTTTGCCTTTATGGAACTTACTTTCCAGCATGGGAAAATAAACAAACAAACAAAAAACGATGAACAATGTAATGAGATCAGACAGAAAGAGATCACAAACAGGAGAGTGGTCATTTAAAGGAAAGAAGAGGATGACTATGCCTGGGTGACTGAGATGACAGTATGACTAATAACAGAAATCAAGAATTTCTACCAAAGAATGGGAAAAACTGGGTTGTTTTAGAGTTGCAGGCTCAGAGATGCCTGCTGACCTAATGATGGAAATCCAAGATTTTGGGAGGTCAGGTCTAGAGACAGACTTCATGATTACCTGTAGCCAGATACAAAACAGAGCCATATGAGGGAAGAGGGACAGTAGCAGAGAGCAAAGGGCAGAAGAAAAAGACTTCATAAAGCCCATGAAGTTAGGAAAAACCTACTTAATGAGGAGTAATGGGAAGAACATAGCAAAAAAGATGTCAGTGTATGTGTGCATTTTTTTTCTCCTTACCTCTTCATTCTTTTTCTGAACCCATTCCTTGTGCTTTTCTTCAGCAATTATCTTTCTTTTTTCACGTTCTTCCATTTCTTTCCTTTTTTCTAGCTGTTGATTTAGTTCCTGTGAATTTTATCCAAATGAAAGGCAACTTTTAATCAAAGTGTTCTAATAGCATATTTTTAAACAGGCTAAAGTTAACCAAATTAAACAAGAATATAGTTCCTTTATAGAAAACATACCATTAGTGACAATAACTTACTTAACTAGTCTATGATGAAAAGAAAGCACTGGTAAAAAGTATGTCATTTTTTAAGAAATGCAAATAATTGCTTGGCAGCAATACACTAGTTTCTTAGACTAAACTTCAGCTAAATTACCCTCATTGAAATCAACTTTCCCACACATAAATTTTGGCATCACCGTACTCTATTGGCAGAAGCTCAAGGGAATTGCAACTTTTTTTAGTTATAAAAAGCTTCTAGATTCTTGATGAAGATAAAGAGTAGGTATTAAATAATCCCCAAATTTAAAAGTTTTAATTCAGAGTCATTCCAAAGAAGAAATGCATACATGCCATTCAGTTTCCTTTATGGAAAAAAGAATCCAGATTTTTCTTCACTGATTTTATAGCTGCTGGAATAGAAAACAAAACCACACTCATATCCCAGATTATTTAACTGCCTTGCTGTCACTCGAATCTACACGTTTGGGCACTTCCTCAGGAGAAAGAATGTGTAAGGTATGGCCAAATAAAACTACAAGCTGAACGCCACCACTCTGTCACTCATCAGTTAAATTACTGCATTAGCTGAGAATGCTGTTAAACTAGACTCCTAGGACTCTATCACAATTACTGGTTATTTTTCTTCTTTCTTCTTAGAAATAATCAGATACTTTTATATATATCTCTCTCTCTTCCACTGAAACTCACATCCCCTCCCCACCCCTCCCTTTCCCAAAGAACTACCTACTTGAGCATGGGTGGTAATGGGAAGGACAATTGTTCAATACTCAGACAATTCCAGTGTGTTAAAAGAAATGAAGATAAAACTTGACACCAAGAACATATCTTTTGCACGTTAAAACAACTAGTTGCAGGATACCTGTCTTTCATGATCTTTCATCCTAAAATTCTGCTGTACAGAAAACAGCTGCCCTCACTCATTCAGAAAATCTTCCAATTTTTAAACACTATCCATTATCCCATCCTCCAAAGTAAAATAGTCACCTTGGTTTTAAAAAGATTCTTCATTACATCTGCAGATGCTATTCCTTGATGATTCACTTAATACTTTTTTTTAATGGAGCACCTGCTATAAAGATAGCATGAACTGAGAGATATAGGGATGAAATTCCAGAAGTCTCTGATCTAATCTCCTTCTAGATACAAAAGAATTAAATACTACATTGTGAGGTATTTGTCTAATAGGAGTCTAGAAAAGGGAAAACAAGAGAAAAGAGAAGAGAAGAGAAGACAAGAGAAGAGAAGACAAGACAAGACAAGAGAAGAGAAGAGAAGAGAAGAGAAAAGAGAAGAGAAAAGAAAAGAAATGGTGTGGACCACGGTAGTCAGAAATGAACACCATAAGAACAGTGAGGAACTGGCTTGATTAGGAGGGAGAGTAGGGATGGTGGGGTGGTGGTTGGTAACTAGATAGATAAAGGTCTTTTGAGATAGGCAGGATAAATCGAACACTACGAAGCAGGAATACATAGCAAAGGGATGATTTAGAACTCCTAATGATAGAGGTTAACGACTACATTAAAGGGAGACTGATTAGGAGGCTGCCACAGTATATGAGCTGTAAGGAAAGAAGTCTGGACTTGTGTCAGGAAACAAAAAGGGAGAATACATGTCTGCACGTATTTATGTATGTGTATGTGTATGACGGTCCAGATACAGATCTGACAACCATATATCCAACTGATTTTCCTACACAGTCCCAAATTTTATTTTCAAGAAATCATTTAAGTATATAACTAAAGATATGATGGATTATATTTATGTACCCTTTTAAGATTCTTCACATACTTAAACTCAAAAATCAGAAAAAAAAAATCAGACTTTGTGTTTCTATTTTATGGGTCACAAATTTTAGTTAATGTTGACATAAGAGTAAAAGATAAAGGAAGGGTCAAAAGTACCTAGAAAATACTACCACTGACCCAGACAGTGCTCTAATCTTAGGATGTCTGTTCAAGTAATTTGCCACCCCAGAATATACATCAAATTCTGAGACACAACCCTCCCTTCCAAGGCTGGCCCTCTCAGAATTTCCCACCCTGAATGCCTCCATCTGTTCACCACCAAGGCAGACCTTTTCCAGACACAGCTGGAGTCTTCTCTCATAAGGCCCCTATGTCGTCTTCTGGTACACCGTTGAATTTCAACAGGATTATAGCTGTTTTCCCACAGAATAAACACTTGATTATAGAAAACCAAAACACAAAGAGGATCCTAAACAGCATTTTTTATTTCAATGGCTTTTGCCAACTTCCCAAGAACTCTTTACCACTAAAGGTAACAGAAAAATTGACAGTTTTGAGTTTCACGAACTCTATATCCTACCTCATTTCTTCATTAAGGGCTGATGAATGAAATGGCCAAAGGCAAGGTGGTGGGAAAAAAGGTAGATTATTCATAAACTAGATACATTTTATCATTTAGAACAGACTGTACTAAAATGTTATAGAAAAGGTTAAAAATTATAATGAGCCCAAAACCACAGAGAATTTAGGGCAGTCTGTTATGGAAATTTTTAAAATAAAAAATTTAAATAAAATTTATACGACCTACAAAACCAACATGCTAGTTTTTCATAATACTAATATTCAACATTTATCATATTTGTCATCTTCAGTTACAAATGTTAAAAAAGTTGTAAGCAGGTAATTTTGATGGGTTTATGTAATTTCTTAATCTTACAGAGATGTCTGAAATAAATCTATCTGTTCATGAAATCAAATTTAAGAGAAGGAATGATCTTTTTAATGATACAACTATCCTTTAAATTTTCCTTTCATTTTTCAAGGAAGAAAATAAGAATGCCAGGGTAAATTCAAAATTAAATACTAAGTCTGATCCATTTATTTCTAAATTACATCTTGGTATTGTGGAAAAAAACACTTATTAAATTGAGTATCAAAAGAATTAGGATCCAGTCCAGCTTAGCCACTAACTAAAACTTTGGCAAAATTATCTTCTGGTCCTCATGTTTAATGGGGATCCGAGGTGGATTATTCCTTATGACTAAAAATATGTGCTTGTAAGCAAATTAGAGAAGACAATAAATAAAAACAGAAAAATAAGGAAAGCGTGACTTAGAAAATAAAACAAAGAGAAAAGCATGAAAAGATTGTGAATACCACAACAGCTTGAAATAAGCTTATAATAAAGTGAGCAGTTGGCTTACGTTAGTGATATCCCTGGCATGACTGATAAGATCAGATTCATGCAAAAATATTTTAATTGCTTCAGAATTAAGTAATGACATAGCCATAAGAAATGTCATAGTACTAAATACATGAAAAAGTCAATCTTTCAACCAATTTTACTCTGCTACATGCTTAATCATTGTGGTAGGAACTTTATATTCATTGCTTTAGTCTGTTCTCAAACAAATCTTCAGTGGTTTATTATTATCTCCTTTAATACATAACAACAACTAACTTTTATTCAGTGCTTTCTACATATTAGGCCATTTCCTGATGTTCACTTAGTCCTCATAACACCAGTATGAAATAAATACTATCTTCTCTTTCACTGATAAGAAAATTGAGTTAGAAAGAGGTTAAGGATTTGCCTAAGGTACAAATTTTGAATGCAGGCAGTAGGACTTGAGAATTTACGCTTTTAACCACTCTCTTAGCTTACAGACAAAAAGATTGAGGCTCAGAGAAATTAAGTAACTTTCTCAAAGTCACAGAGTTAGAATGCAAAGCTAAAATTTCAGGCTTTTTCTGTATGACTCCGAAGCCTAAATACCCTTATGAATTTAATTAACTTCTTTTATTGTATGCTGATTCTAAAAATAACCTGAAGTGATCCTCCTTTTCTTAATGTAATAAGTGACTTCTAGTGAGACAAGAGATGAAGCTAGATAACCATAAACTGAGCTTCACTTTACCACCGACTTACTATATCAGTGTTTTCCAAACTGTGAATCTAAAATCAATTTAATGGATTATGACCAGCCTTTACAGAAATAAATAAATAAATAAAAGAAATAAAACAAAATACTAGGTTTTGCAAAATTAAGATGTTATTTCAAATATGTATGTGCGTGTATGTATGCACGCCTGTGTGTGACATGAAACAAAGTAGATTTCTCACTGTGAATAAATATTTTGAAAGCTGATACACTAAGTAACAGAATTAGTAATGTTAAAACTTGAGATTGAGATAAGAGAAAAAAAGTCTGGGATCTCAACAATACACACTAATTCGGAAAATAAATGAAAAAGCTTTAGCGAGGCTATGAATAACAATGATATTAATAACCATGAAACACCATCAACAATACTTTCATTTAATCCTCACAAAACTCCTGTGACACAGATATTACTTTACACTTATTTTACAGATGAGTTAATTGAAAGAAGCATAAAAGTTTAAATAAGGCTGCCTAACTTGATCAAACCATAAGGTCTTTCTCAGGACCTTCTATGGGGAAACAAATACCACTGTGTACTTTTCCAGGAATAAATCTATATTCTAGATACAAAGTAACACGCAATGGGCAATGAGCAGAAAGAACTGATTACTACAATCATTTGAATCATGCCAAATCTCCTAAATCACAGAAATAACAACTAGTTTCAAAACTGATATGGAAAATTTATTCCAAAGAAGATAATGGAAGGCAAAGCTACAGTTCTAAGAATTTTTATGTCAACACTGTTACTAATAGATTAGAATAAATTTAAATTTCTAACAATAATGAACCTCTTAACTATATTCTAATATACATTTAATACTTTTTAAATATATTTTAATAATCTTAGCCAGCCATTTATAAATATGTTGTTGTAAAAATATTTAATTATATAGAAATATATTAATGTAACAAGTAGAAAAAAGCAGGCTACAAAAGAGTCTGCTCCTATTTTACTGAAAACAAGAAGTGTCTCTCACCACTTAAATCTACTTGTTTTCTGTGTTCAGACAGGGAGAATTGAGATGAGTCTAGATACTTGGAGATACCAAATTATCCAAATCTATTTGGCTGGTAGGTTCAAAAAAGCAAATAGTACAAGTTCAAGGAATGAGGGATTCTTGTGAAATATATCTCAAACTATTTTTTGAGTTTGGAGAGTAAGAGTTCAGAAAAAAAAACACAAACACAGAAATGTCCACAAGCAAGGCAGGGAAGCACAGAGACACTGTAAATCTCTGAAAGTCCAGCAGATTCCTATCTCCCAGCACAAACGCACTATAGGGCACGTGCTCTGAGTGACATGGGGGTAGATTCCTACCTATTTCAATTTTTGTTTTTCTCCTTTTCTAAAAATTTGACCAAGTATATGCAGTTGAATTTATTTCAGTTAAACGTACAAATGGTGATGTACTTGTATATATAAACTTATATATATTTATTTTTAAAATTTATATAGAAGAAAATCTGGAAAGCTATAAGTCTTAATATTAACAATGGTTATCTCGAGGTGGTGAGATTAGAGATTTTAATTTTATTAATTATGCTTAGCTTTATTTTCAAAATGTTCTAATAATAACCATGTATTGTTTCTATAATAAGAGTTATTAAATTGACATAGCTAACTGACATAAACAAATGCAAAAACTGTGTTTTGAGGAATAATAACATTAACACTTTAATTTAGACAGCAGCTCTACTTTTTTGAGCTCATGGATTAAATTTAAAAAAACCATCTAGTTTTACCTCTAGAGCTTTCTGTTGCAGACGGTCACGTTCTTCTTTTTCTTTGCCAACAAACCACATTTCCCATGGTGTCAGGCTGCTTTCTGGTAAGCGCACCTGTTTCTGTTCTTCTTGGTTATCTTCGGATACAACCACACTGTTACAAAATAGAGGACGCTATATAGTACTTTATATACTCTTTAGCTTAACAGTTGAAATCACTCAGCAGTACAGTGAAAGCAAAATTTAACAATATATTTAGAATATTATAGTTTTGATAAATATATATGAATCATATAGAGATATACATTTGAAAAATCATAAAAAGAAACACCAATATTTGAATTAATTTATCAATCAAATTGCCTTTGAATTCCTTCATCTTCTAAAATTACATTATTTTTAAAAACCTATTGGGATAAACCACACTTGGTCCATTTGCTTGCTCATTTTTATTCTTAAAAATCGTACACACATCTGGATAATTACAACACATGATCCTAATCAGGTCCTGGAGCAGACTTTTCCCTTTTCCTCACTTACATAGTTAAGGAGAAAAAGAATATGTATATTTACAGACAGAATGATAAAGTAAATGTGTTAATGACTGGGGATTCTGGGTGAAGGGTGAACAGAAGTTCTTTATACCCTCAACTTTTCTGTAAGTTTGAAATTGTTTTGAAATAAAAACTTACAAAAAATGTGTGTGTGTGTGTGTGTGTGTGTGTGTGTGTGTGTGTGTTTGAGTGCATGCACAAGCGCACGTGCATGTGTGCGTGTATGCCCCTGGCACTCTTTAAGAGTTTAGTTTACTCTCTTTTGCCAGCTCTTGACAAGGTGTGTATGACTCTCCAGTTTGGTCACCTCCTACAATGCAAGCACCTCTCTGTCTCTTCTGAGTAAGGGAAAAGTAACTACTCACTCAAGCTAAAAAGAAGAGGGGAGGGGAAATATAAGTAATATATAAATAAATAAAGAACACCAGGGATTGGTCAAACACACGAGCCTCTTAAAACAGGAAAAGCTGACCAATTGGCACCCATGGAAAGAAAAGTTGTTCAGGACCTAAGGCAGCAATAAAGACCAGGTTGTTACAGACTCAGCTCATCTTTTCCTACTTCAGACATTCAACTTCCTAACCCACTGCAATGCACAACTTTTTCTACTGCATAGCTTCAGCTCATTTTTTTCCTGTTGCTATTTCTCAATTCATCCATGGTCTGATAGAACTTTTACTTTAGCAGGAAAGAAACACTGCTGATGTGTTATATATTTTTATATATGTTTTTCCTTCCCAGTCTTGCAGAACAAACTCATACGCTCTCACTCTCATAGTTTAAACTATCTCTGCGTGCTGATGTACAGATCAGTCATTCCAAGCCAAATCTTTCTTCTGAGCTCCAAGCTCTTATTTCCTGATAGACAGCTCCACTTAGATCAAACTCAATCAGTTTTAAAAAAGTCTAATTATCTTCCACCATCCACCCACTACAGTCCTTCCCCACCAAGAAAAATTTTACTCCTCTTATAATCCTGCCTCAACGAACTGTACCACCACCTACCCAGGTAGCCAAGCCAGGAACCCCAATCTTTGACTCCTCTTGCTTCCTATTCATATCTGATCCTTCTACCTACCACACCCATATAATCACTTAGTTATGTCTATTCCACTTCTTTCCATTTCTTCAAGCCATTTTCCTCTCCTCCAACCTTGCAACCACTGTCTGGACAAAACTGCCTCTCTATTCTAATTCGTTATCCACACTGTTGCCAGGTTCATCCTTCAAATGCATCCTTCTATCTTGTCACTCCCCATCTCAAAGTTCTTCAGTAGCTTCTCAACCCACAAGATGAAATCCAAACTCCGCAACCTCTGACACCCAGGAATTGAGCCCTATCTTCCAGCCTCTTCTATAGCCAATAGCTGATCTATACTCTACATTTCAGTCTTCTTGATTTTAGACAGATTGATGAATGTACCATGTCCTTGTGCTCTGCAGCTTTGCATAAAATTCTGAAATTCCTTTCCTCTACCTCCATATGTGGCCAAAGAGCAAGCTTAGATTTTTGGAGTAAAACATCAGGGTTAACATCTCTACCTGCTTTTTCCTTGTATACATTTTTTTAACCTCTTTAAGCTTTCATTTCTCATCTGTAAAGTAGAGATAAAAGTACTGGCTACCTCAGCTACTATTGGATGAAACAGTCTATGCTGAAATAATGAGTACAGGTCCAGCCACTCAGTAAATGTTCGGTATATTTCATTTAGCAGTACTAGGAGGAAGAGTATGGCTAATTCCTACTCTCTCTTCAAGGTTGAACTCAGGCATTATCTTTACTGCCTCATAGGGAAACTCTCTGCAAAAAATCTGGACTAAGTACCTTGGGCTTTCTGTCGTTGTCCATCTCTGCCATAGGCCATGAATTCCTTACAGACAGAAAGCACGTCTTAATTTATTCTTTATTTCAAGAGTCTAGCTTATAGCCTGGGATATACTAGACTCCTAAGAAATGTATATTGAGAGAAGAAATTGGTGACATCAGTGTCTTGTGGAAAATGACACTTTAAATATTAAATTTCTTCCCTTAACATTTTTAACGAGTATGTTCAAAATGTTTAGCATGTGTAATATAGCTCTACCCATAATCAAGAGAGGCTTGATAAGCAGCTGTGTTTATGATCAGGACATTTATTAAGACAAGTTTTCTAATGAATAGATACAAAAAAAAAAAAAAAAAACAGGATAAAGTTGAATAAACAGCAGGTACAACACATATTATAAAAGACTCCAGGAAAATACTTCTCATTATTTTGTCTGAATGAAACTGTGGGCTTCACCTCAATCCACATGAAGGTCAATGTATCCTCTAAGCATAACTCTATTTACACTTAAAACACCCTGAGCTCATATCCATCATGTGCAGCTGATGCCTAAATCTAGCTCAAAAAAGTCTTATCCTATAAGTCTGCCACTGTCAGATCACCATGGCAGCTGAAGGATGAAAAAAGGCATAAAGTCACAGGCAGCTCTAAGTTCACTCCCTGGTCCACACAGAAGATGCTCATTACCCAGAACAATGGCTGGACTATTGCTTAGACTGCCTGCTCTCCTCATCCCATCACCCCAAGTGTCTAAGGCATCAACTTAAGGTTAAGAGTAGGAAGAAGAAATGAAGAAATTTCCTCAACATATATCTTTGCTAAAAAAAAGTGCTAAGTTTTCTGACTTAAAAACAATCACTGCATCTATCTATAGGAAACTGGCCTTCACTCACAGCACACGTTTACTGAGCACAGAATAAACATCTCACACTTGCCACACACAAGGCCTGACAACTCCTGCATTCTTTCCACACCATACCCTACTGATTCCTTTGATTCAAAGGGAATGAACTGTGATAAGGAAGGCAGCCTTGGCCCCAGGATGCCACCAGGTCATTCCGGCTTTGGCTAAAGGGAGAAAAAAATCTGTCTGCCTCCTCTCTTGGTAAGCTCTATCTGGTGGTCAGGACTTTGGTTCTTGGAAGCTAACACAAGGTCTTAGTGGCTGGGCTGTAGTTTTGATGGCCACCATTCCTCAGGCTGCTAAACTGTTCTACATTGTCTTGTTAATTAGAATCAGAAGATACCTTAACAATTTTAAAAATCTTTGGGACCAACTCCGTACTGAAGAATCCCTACAAAGGCCCACATGAAAATAAATTCCTGAAAGTCTAATTCTACCATCAGTTCTACTATCAGCTTGATCAAAGGCCTGTTTCTTGTTGCTAAAACCAGTCTGGACAAGTGGCTTGCTTGGTTACTCTTACTGATTTCCATTCCCACCCATGTACTTACTTTTACTTCTCAATCTTGAGACTCGCTGTTGTAATTGAGTATAAGAGTCACTTCATATGGTTCTATATCCCAGTCACTCACTCTAGCTATAAATGCTTTATTTGAAGTGGGCTACCTTGCTGCTCACACATAAAGGATGGGTCATCTGGTCTGTATTTCTTAGATCTCCTGTGCTATCTCTTACACATATTGACAATCCGAAACTTGTAAATGCTTTCTGAAGATGACATAATGGGCCTATCCCAGAATGGACCTGCTTTGCCAGGCCTACCTCAGAAAAATATATTCCCGCAGGGATAGGCCCTTTGGTCCTATTTCTATATATCCAATTATAAGCATTAGTATAGAGAAAACACAATCCGTATAGCTTGGTACTAGGCCCAACTCTGCTAATAACTAGGTGTGTACCTTTGAATCAGACTTTTTATTTGTATTCTAAGCCTCAGTTTTATTATCTATAAAACGAGTGACTTGATCTAGGTTTTAGTTTCATGAAAGTAGATACCATATCTATCCTGTTTATAGTCCCCAGTAGACTAGTATGTGACACAAACTGTTTGCTGAATGAATAATTGTAGAAGTAAAGAAATTACAATGGTTTTAATAATCTCTTTGGTTCTAATATTCTATTCAATGACTTCTATTCCACTGTTAAGTAAGTGCTCAGATCAAACCCAAAGTTGTCTCTGGATGCTGAGGTTGACATTGCTAACCTGTGCTTTAGCTCCTTATTTATGAAATAAAAAGTATACTGCTTACTACAACCTATTTCACTGGCAATCAGATTTTTTTTTTTTTTTCAAAATAGCTACAGGTACTACTGAGATGCAGTAAACCCTATTTTGGTGTTAAGGGTTTGGACAAGAGTTATGGTGTCCACAATCAGACATCTTGAGTATTCATCAAACTTTAGAAACGGTAGCTAATGTTTGAGACTACGTGCATTTTTGTCGCGAGAGTGCAGCAATCATCATATTCTGTTTGAAAAAGATCTGAAGAACCATAGAAACTGTGAGGTCACTTGTAAGAATTGGCTCAGGACTCTTTATGTGCAAAAAGGAGCAGCACCTCACGATGCAGGTGCTTGCACAGCCTTTGAGGAGGGTGTTTGGCCGGCAGAAGGTACATAGAAGGGTCTAAGGAATCTTGAGAGGCCTTATCGGCCCAGCCGCCTCGGGTTTACCTGGCGCACCCCCGTAAATCCATTCCTCTCAGGCTCGCCCCCTTGGCCTCTGAGTCATGGGCATCTTCGTCCACGTCTTCCTCGTCACCATCGTCGTCGTCAAACGGGAAGCTCTGGTGGCGGAGGGGAGACAACAGCGACATGGTGGAATTGCTGCAGCTCAGCGGTGGGGAAGGTGAGTACAACACCACCGTCTCCGGCCCCTGCCCCCCGGCGTCCGACATGAGGGTGGAGAAGGAACCCGAGGAGGGCCGAGACTTGGCCCTGCAGTAGGCCGGGAACCGGGTATCAGAAGGGGACAAAGCAGTCCCGCACGGCCCCGCCGCCCACATCTGGCCCGCCAAGTTCAAACCGGCGGAGCGGCGGCGGCGGGGACGTGCTCTCCCAGCAGCCTCCGCGAGGGCTGAGCTCGACCAATCCGGGCGGGTCCAGGCCCCGCGTTGCCATGGCGACGCGTGGAGTCGGCTCGGGCTTTGTCCCGGCCCTCGGAAAGTGGCTTCCTCCGCGAGGGCTGCTGTGGGCTGGCCTTTCTGCCCCCGCGCTAGGAGTTCAGGTTAACTCTGCGTCTCTGCTCACCGGCGAAGTCCTGCTCCCCGTTAACAACTTAGAGGGCCTATCCTTTGTGGTGTTGCAGTTCACTTGGCATCTGAAATATGCTGTCATTGAATGTGGCAGATACTTTTAAAGAGGCAAAACCTGAAACTAGCCTCATATCATTACAAGGTCAGGACGATAAGCATCAGTCTTGATTTCTTTCAACACACGGCCATAGTCTAGGAGAGGCTGGGGGCGAATTTTATCAAAGTTTACGAATGTGCCTATGAATACACTTTTAGGATAATTTTTTCACTTTTTGGTTAACACTTCGTTTGCCTGGTGTCTTAAGGGAACTAGTTTTTCTATGTGAATGTGGAATCTTTTAGTGTGCTAAGACCTGTACTAGGCACTGGATAGCGATAAATCAGATAAAACTCCGGTACTTAAAAGTTCTCTATTCTTTCGTGGTGAAAACTATACAATTAAAATATTCTATGATATGAATTTTATGAGGAAAGAAAAAATGTGAGACCTCAGAAGCATTCTTAGGGATGGGGATGTGGAGGAAGGTCGCAAGGGAGAAGTGATAGACAAAACTGTGTATATTTGTAAATAAATATGGGTTTTGTACAGCTCATAATGCATATTGCTGGTAGAGATGTCACGAAGTGAAAATTGACAATGGCTAAAACACACCACAAAATTTACCGACCCAAGATACAAAATCTTTGATGAAATTTTGAGCTGCAAAATTCGACACGAGAATATGGTAGAAATAATAACAACCAAGGGCAATTCAGAAGGCAGAAGCTATTATAAAATGTAACATAATTAAACTATTTAAATGGAATGCTAATTGTTATAATTTTCAGTAAAAAACAAAGTGGAAATGGACTGGGAGCAAGTTAAATAAGTAATAAAGTTGATCAAGGAATAAAACTGGCTTAATGGAGGTTTCATTCTCTACCCTAATTATTCACTTATCAGCATATCTGGTTAATACCTTTCATGAGTCTCTCTAGAATTGATGGCAACAGCATCAAAAGGCCCTGGGCCATTTTAGGGCTTCAGAAGGCAGTAGACTTGAGAAGCTATTCCCAACATACTCTGACATAACTGAAGCATTGTAAAAAAAAAAAGAAAAAAAAAAGTTTTGGTATGAAAGGGACCAGCATTTTAATCAGTGTTTTCCTCCTACCATTAGATTTCCTCGAACAAGTTGTTAGGCATTTCCAAATCCTAATTTACCCGTCAGGCAAACAGGGAAGTAATCTACCTCCCAGTCATATCACATTAATCCTGTTTCTAGCATAGGATCTGACAGAGAAAATGGTAGATAGTAAATTGTTACTTAAGCTCCAAAACTTTTATACTTTAAGCTCTTGGTATGGGAATCTAAAACATCAAATACTTCTCTGCCTCCTTAAAATGTTTTACTAAGCAAATTATGCTCTTGATGCTTCAGAATCATCATGACCAACTATGGCATTATGCTGTCGCAACACTGGAGCTATGAGGCAAAGAGCTGCAAGGTGCTGGTGTTGGTGCTTGAACATAGTCTGGTCCTGTGGCCTCCTCTGTTACAGTGCCTTTTCATTACTGAGACTGAGAAGCAATAATCAAATTTGGTAGATTTATATATAAATGTATAAATAGGTCAAAAGAGGATTCTCCCCTTAAATTATAGAGTATTGACTTAGTAACTTCACTTCTTACTACTCGTTTATGTTAATTTTCATGGTATATTTAAGATAATTTATAATATCTTGCTGGCTTTGTAACCATGTATAAGTGCAGAGGGAGTTAGCTTAAAAATCTCTTGTAAAAATAATGTCATTATCAGTTAGCCCTGTGGCAATATATTATACAACTTAAAACAATTTATCCCTGAACATATTGAAACATTTACAGATGAAACAATATATTTTAGATTTGCTTCAAAATAATCTAAAGGGCAGAGGGATTAGAAAGGGTTAGTGAATGAGATGAAGATGAAACAATATTTAGCATATGCAGTTGATAATTGCTAAAGTTCAGTGGATGATGGATACTGGGGATTAAGGAGTGAAGGCTGAAGGGATGGGAGGAAGGGTAATACTATTCTACTTTTTGTTATGGGAATTCCAAACCTATACTCAAGTTTAAAATGAACACAAACAAAAATGCTGTCTCAAATTAAGAGGAACTGGGTGCTGGTTGGGTTTAATGTGCTATATAACTCAGGTGCTTAATTAAATCTCATTAAGCTCTCTACTCATCTAGAAAAGGAGGGCTTGATGATTATGAATATTGAGTTATGTCTTAAGAATTTAGACAACTGACTACACTTAGTATCATGCAGGTTTTTTAATCATTTGCTTTTAAACAAAGATCTAATTGATGGTATTCTCTTAAATTTCACAATTTGTTTTCTGCAAGTATGATCCACTTGACAAAATAAAATCTAAATTTCAGCAGTATTCTTCTATCATTTCTTCTAACACGCTTCGCTTAAAAAATGTTTCACTTTAATTTACCTGCTTTAACACTAAGCAAATTCATTATTATACCAGTTATATATTAAGGCAAAACAGATTTTTTTTCTATAAACTTTAATAATTCAAAACAATGCATACAATTTTGTATTTCCAGCCATATGTATAGCATAGTTTAGTGCATATTTTATGTATCTGCTATTCTATTTTTTAAATGAATGCAATGAAAAGTTTTCAGTCACTTAATTTTTAAAGAAAAAACTTTTACCTAGTATATTTTTACCGAGTAATGATTTAATCTTTATCAATGTGTAAATATACAAACATGATAGCAATTTTAAAAACTTGTGAATAGTTGGCCTTACAAAATTACAACACACTGTAAATAAATCCCTCCTACATTTTATACAAACTACATGATTTTGATATACAAAGATTCTGTTTTTATTACACTGACAATGTACAACCAAGACTATTTACAATGCAAAAAGAAAAGTATATAAACCACAATTTAACATTCTGCTACTGGCAGCCACTATAGTTTAGGAGGTAGCTTTAATTAAACAGAAATGAACAGAAGCCACATTTCCCAACTTGTGTTCTAAAAATAATTTACAGAAGATAAAAATTCATTATATGCACAGTATATACAGTTTAATTATTAAACTGCAATCTAGCTTAATGTTTTTTAGTATATCCTGAATAACTAATATGGCAGTGGGTTTGCTATTGATTTAGCATATTGTTCAAAAAACATATTGAACATTTATAACTTTTAAGACTCCACATAGTGCCGTGTCAAAAGTCTGTAGATAAGGATCAAGTAAATTTTTAATTTTTAAAGACACAGGGCTAAGCTTTATTTCTTATTTTTCTTCCTTTTTCTTAATGACACATTTGTCTCATAAGAACACAATATCTGAACTGTTGCACAGGCTCTTTTGTAAGTTACAGTAAAGGGAAAATGTATGAAAACTTCCATATAATAGCACAAGTTCAAGAGAATCCAGCTAAGAAATAAATGTAAGTGCTTTGTGTCATAATCACTCCCAATTTCTTCCAATTAAATGTAATTATTTACCACAATTTACTTTCTAGATAATTCAAACTATAAGTAGATAACATACCAACAAAATTGGAACATACCAGTAGAACCAATGATATTAGGAAATGTTTATTAATGGGAACATTACACGGAGTCATTGAATCCCTCAGATACTATTAAAATCCCATGTTAATAGTTTAGCCAAATCTACTAAACCCACAATGCAATTAGCCCTTTATTTTTCCCTAGTAGTGTGATCACAAAACACTGAGGAAAAAATGACTGCAGTTGCACCAAAGCAATGTAAAATGACCGAAAATAAATGTTCGGTTATTCTTTTAAAATCCAACAGTTGTTAATATTGTTTTTAAAACATCTTCAGGTTTAAGATTCATAAATGACTTCAACAAATTTGTGATTCTATTATGTCAAAGATGGAAACAGAAAACACAATAAGGTAATGCCTATATATACTCTCACAGTCCTAACTGGGAGATGATCCCTTTTTTGGCCCTGCAGTAAGTTGTCCTGAGATTAATGATCAGACATAAAGTAAAATTAGCAAGACTTTTTCTTCAGTTGTATAAAATCACATTTTAAATTCGTCTTAAAAAAATATTAACAGCTGTTACCTTGCACTTAATTCAGAAATAGGTAAAATTATGCTTCTTATGGATCAGAAAAACCTAGAATTATAATGTTATGATATACATGAAATCTTTTCAAGTTATACATTTGTTCCGAATAGACCACACATTGCTTGGACACTGTAGTTTTCACCAAATGATAGTTTAGGCACTTGCTCTTTGATAATGTCTGGTTTGAGAAGTAAACTGCCACCTTCTCATCCTTCGAAGGGACACCGGTCAGTGGTCACAGAAGTGCTTCCAAGATGAAAGATCGGAGTAGGGTTCACTCTATAAACACTGTGATTTTGGTTGATGGGGAAACAGTCTCAAACACATTAATTCAGTCTTTAACTCTTGGAAGATTGTAAGCATAGCGCACCAAAGGGAATCCTCGACTCTGATAAAAGCAGGCTCGTCCACAGGCCTGCACCTGGTCAGAACTGTCTGAGACAAAGGAATCTTCTTCATCTGCATAATCAGAGTGGGCCGACTGTGTGCCACAGTCAGACCAATAGCCATCTGGTCTTTGGCAAGAACCCACTGCCAACGCAGGACAGCTGTGTGATTTTATTAAGTGTTTGCACGACACTGGCTTTGTCAAAAGAAATGATTCGCAACAGTCACACACAGTCAGGTTACCCTGCAAATGTGAGTACATGCCACAGTCGTAGTAGAAATCCTGTTCCACACAACCAGCTTGGCTACTGACGGAAACTGAAACTGATCCACTTTTCTTGGTAATATGGCGCTTCAGTAACTTCCAGTCTTCTTTAAACTTTGGGTTGAAGAAAACATACAGCACTGGATTCAGGCAAGCAGGCAATGGGAAAAATATCAGAGTAACAGACTTCATAATTTCAGGGCTGATGGAGATGGCTGTGATCAACGGCGCAAATGAGAAAAATGCAACAGGGCAGAAAAAGATGCAGTTGGTGAAGATCAGCCAAGCAACATGCTTAATCATGCCAGAATGTGAGTTCTCTGAAAGGTCCTCTTTTTCCAAGTTGCAGTAAAGTTTAGTGTAGATAATGGCCATTAATAAAAATGCTAGTGAGTTTAACAGCACTAAGGTTACAGTAAATCCTAACGACGGCGATTCTCCCGTGGGAAACGGCAAGCACAGGGGGGATGCAGAGTATTCCCCTCCATGGAAAAGTGGGAAACAGCCTGCTACTGCAGCACCCACAAAAGCAAAAAGGGCAGCAACTCGGAACTGTTTGAGATGATTGCTTTTCCCATTTTTCACGATCTCTTTTGCAACTAAGCTTCTTTCGACAGCTGCTAACATTAATAAAAATATGGCACTTTCTGAGGAGAAAACAGCAAGAAACCCAGCTATTTTGCAACCACTGCCAATCTCCCACCAAATGCCAAATTCAGCAAATCTGCCCCAGGACACAGCATCCAGAAAAGTTAAGATGCCGGTATAGGCTCCCATGAATAAGTTAGACACAGAAATCAGGCCTATGAACAATTTGGAGGGAGGCAGTGATGTACAAGAGGCAAATGTTGTTAAAATGACAAGCAAGTTGAAAAACAATGCAACCAAGAAAATGAACCACACAGTAAGACGGATCATCCAACTTCCCAGTAAATATTCACAGGGCTTAAAAGCACCTAAAATGAAAAACAAAAAATAAAATACAATTTAGAAAATGTCATACTTCATATGGCTTAAGAGAGGCACTAAAGATAGTTAATCTAGGATAATTAAATCTGCTACCAAACTAAATTGAACCAAGTTGAAAAGATACTGTTTCTTAGATATTTTAGTCACTGAACTAGGCTATTTTAAAAATAACTGACTTTAATTTTTCTAATCCATATAGTGATATTTAAAAGGACATTTTCATTTTTTCTTATATCTAAGTTAATATACATAGCACAGCGTCTAGCACATGAAAGGTACTTGATATATTAAGGTTTTGGAATCCGAAAAACTAGGCGTGATTAGCATTCATAACTTGTTGTTCTTTTTCTAGAGAAAGCAATATAAACCTTTATAAATTTCATTTTCTCACTTGTGGATAATAATGCCGGTTACATACAGTTGTTACATACAGCTTACATAAAATTACATACATAAGGTCCCTAAGCAGGCTCCCGAGCACGTAGTTGGACTTAACTTGATGTCCTTTTCTTTTTCCTTCCTAATACTATTATACTTTATAATAATTATATATGTGTATATATGTATACATATATTTTTTACACATTTTTTATGGCTTTAAAAGGTAATCTGATGAAGCAAGTTAAGTGTAATTATCCCATTTATCATCCATTGGAACTGAGATTTCAAAGTGTTTGACCTGACAAAGGTTATTCAGTAAGACAGTATAGGGAGGGCTAAACCACACTGACATTAACTATTCATACAAAGCTATATCCAGTCAACTCTGCGTAACTTAAACCAGGATTGCAAGAACTAATTTAGTAGCTGAATTGTATGTTCCAGTAACGAAGTTTGGCATGCTAGCTATGTCACAAATGACAACTATTTTACTTAAAAATTAGTAAATAAAAACAAAATTTTGCCTATAAAGCACAAGAAAACTATGTGTCAAAACTGCCTAAGACATGTTGATTTGTCTCTCTGAAGGGTCATGAAATATAATATATCCCATAAAGCATTTCAATCATAGAGATAGTCACAGACCTAACAAGCCAGGTCTGCACCATTTATATCTAACTTCCACATAACACAAGAAACTTTTAAAAATTGTTTCTAATTAATCAATTAATTTTTAAAATTTTCCTCTCAGGGAAGTGTTAAGAGGAAGCTTTCGCTTTCATCTCTCTATCCTACTGCATCCTTCTTCAAAGAAGAATAGCTCAACTGACCTGGGAAAATTCTGGGAAGTGTTTGGGAGGAGTTACTCTCTCTCAAAAGCCTGGGAAGCAGACTCCACCCACTCTGTCTTTGGATACCAGCTGCCTCCTCCAGAAGGATTCTGCTTTCCTCCACTTCCTGCTTCTGAGTTAGCAGGCACATCAATGTCTCTGTTAGCACAACCAAATGGGGGAGGCAGGCCTGCAGTTCATCTGTACTACAGCCTGGGGAGATGAGCTCAGGTCAACTTTCCTCCTGGTTGACCCCAAGGTTTAAATTCAGTGTGGAGGAAATGGAATCTCAGCATGTTCAGGTCTAGTCACTCCTTTAATAAAGCTGCTCCCTTCTCACTGGGTTGGGTTCCTTATGCACATTATCCAAAACAAGAACCCCACGGGGGCAAGTGCGTGAGCTGCACCCCTTGACTTCCAATGATTAATATGGAAACTAGATAAAATAAATCACATAAACATAAACGATTCTCACCAATCTCATTCACTCATAGGATCGCTTTAAGTTTCTTTTCTATACAAGGCACTGTGGTAAGTATTAAAAGCATATATACAGAGCCCCTCAAGTAACTCACAATTCAGCAGTAATCATTAAGAATCATAATATAAATAATGTCCAGATCATCCTATGTCAATATACTAAAAAAGGAATCTACTTCATAGCACACAATTTAGCCAACTATCTTTTTCTTTAACAGTGAAATTCTAAATTTATCTTTTCTGCCAGGTTAGGCAGAATACATTATTACAAGTCCCAAAAGTCAGTTTGGTAACTTTCCCAAGTCTACTAACTTCAATGAATACAACAGAAAGGTTGCATTAAAAAAAAAAAAAAAAAAAAAAAAGGATAATAGCAAAAATCCTATTGAACAGTAGTTAGAGAGTTAAAGGACCATTTATAAAGTGCATCTCAATCTTTAATGTGCATAACCCTCATCTGGGGAGCTTGTGAACACAAAGATTCTCATTCAGTGGATCTGGACCAGAGATTCTGTAAGAGATGCCTAAGCTTCTCATACATAGACCACATTTCACGTCCCAAAGCCTTATGAGATCTTCTAACCCCAATCTTATTACAGAAATCACATCTATTTCCAGAAGTTTTAGATATAGTTGCCTAATGTTCATTTAAAGCAAGAAACTACAGCAAAATGCATTGAGCATACCTGTTGAGGGTGTACAGTGGATAATTATTTGACTGTGTTCTTCATTTTCAGCACTGCCCGTGACACCTGCTGTATCAGCAGGACCTGAATATAAAACACAAGCTGTTGAAATCAAGCTTTCTGCAATTCAAAAAAACCCAGAGTTTTTCCTACAGTTTTCTCTCTAGCACATGATGTAAGTTCAGCTTGTATGAGGCTTGATAACACATTAAAGATGGCAATAACGCAGTAAATGCCATATTTCTCACAGATTTCATACTGATCTTTCACAAACTGATTATAATAACAGAGACTTTGATTAATGCCATAAAGAGTGTTCTGTTTTAAAAAGTATATGCACTTGCCTTTATCCTTTGCCACATTATGGTCTTGAAGGCTCTTATCATCTGTGTTTGAATGTGCATACGAGTCACAACCCCAAAACGCACAGCACTGATAAGCATATGGTACAGATAAAGACCTGGAAAAAAATTATATCTTCTTCATTGAATAGCAACTTCACAGACATGCTTTTGTTTTGAAAAAGTATTTTAATTCCTTCAAAAGCCCCAGCCTAAGAAGACCTGACTGTCATAGCTTTAAGTTAGTCATTCTCCTCTCTGGGCCTCAGTTTCCTCATCTGTGAAAAGAACTCTGGTATCAGATGACACCATGGCATTCTACATTTATATAAGATGCGCTTTTAAAAAATAGGACTTAAACCATTTTAAAATTTATTAACAATATTACAATTTAAAGTAAAATCTTATCGGACTCCTTTTATAAATGAATTAACCACACTCAATTTATTACATAAAATTGATAATTTCATTTAAAATTAATGTCTCAAGTCATTTGTGACTTTACACCATTAAATAAATTTTCTTTGTTCACATAAGTATAGTGAAAAGATATCTCTTCTCTCACAATATTCCAAAGCCCTCTCCACTACATCTAATGAAGTCCTCACTCTTATGATATTATATAACATTGTTCAGTTTTCTGTAGGTTCGCACCTATGTGGTTTCTGCCATCTTGTTGCTAATGACAAATCCACTGAATAAGAAAACCACTCTGATGCGTACATTATCTCTTTGACAGCATGAAAGGCTCATATTCCTGTTCTCAAAAACTACGAAATAAACGCTCATGTTCTATTTTTTTACCCAATCTGTGAGGACTGAGGTAGAAAATCCTTTAAATTATAGCCTCCCAGAAAAATCTAGAAACCACAGCAAAAAACTGGCACACTCTATAATTTGGGGGCCTACTAGAACTTCAACAAAAAAGAAAAATAAGCAAAAACACACCTGAGATTAACAAAGTCTTTTGCTGCTAAGGCTTCTTTCAGCTGGAAGTTGCCCACAAGTTTCAGTTGATTTAGCCCATTCAGGCCTTCCGTAGGAAATGAAGTTAATTCATTAAAACTTATATCTCTAAAATGTAAATGAGACTTCAAATTAACTCCTAAGACACAAATCACATTAAACAATCTTAACATGTGTTAACGGCACAAATAGCAGAGCTCCAAGAAACTTAAGTGTGCTAAAGCGACAGATCTAGCATTCATCTTGCCATCTTAGCAGCTGGTACTACATCAATACAACTTAGCATTTATACAGAGAACAGCTAAACAGAAAAATAATTTGCTAGGTCAATGCTAAAATACAAGTTTCTGTAAACTGCTCATTACTTTCCTGATATTACTGCTTAAAGTTGTCAACTTACAGGTTGGTTATTGACCCAAGCTTGGCAAAAGCTCTGTCGTGAATCTCGTGGATCAGGTTTCTACTCAGATCTCTGCAATTATAAGAATACCATGTTAACTTTTTCAAATAAACTCAAATTGCAGTTACTTTGACTATACTTAAGTGTTTAGAGTATGAAGTTGTCACATTGTCCTTGATAAGATAACAAAGTTCTTTAATCTTGTCTGACATTTTTATGTTTATGTCGAATGCCTCTCCTTCACAAAAATCTATTTCTTGGAATGTGTTCCATGCAGCAGTAATTCCACTTGGCATCTGTTTCAAAACAGTTGTGAATTTTCTCTACCTTATCATTCTGGTACCAGTTCAAAAATATAAATGATATGATATAACCTTTGGAACTATTAATTAGGTGAGGAAAAGCCTGTCTCCTAACAAAGCTGAAAATAAAAACAGGTTTCATATTATTTGCCTTCTTGAAGGTTAGTGATAAGGCCTTGAGGGAAGACAAATAATCAATATGCAAACAAGAACATTCCAGAAGAGCTTCAGATATCATTTTTTTTTCCCAAGCAGGAAAAAAAATTATATCAATATTCAGGAACACGCCCTAAGGAATTCTCATATTACAGAATAAAACAAATAATCTGCAACCACACTCAAATTGAGACAATAAAAATGAAGAGATTGGATAAATTTATTCTATGACACATCTCCTAGATAACAGGAAAACTCGACAAACTTGATTCCAAATCATGAAATCATTGTTGTCGCTTATTGGTGCTCTAGAAGTAATGGCAGCTAGGAGCCAGTCCTTCCTCACTACTGCCCAAATCCACAGTAAGCCTGTCAGCAACAAGGAAAAGACCCAGTGACCCAACCACCAAAAAAATGTTTTCTAATAGAAAAACAGGATTCAATATATGTAACTTTATTTCACTGTCAGGTTTTCAAATTTGTTCATATTTTAAAAATGTTCACTAATTTAGTGAATTAAGTTTTCTGCACTCAAGTTCTAGGAAGGCAATGACAAAGTTTGTCTTAGTCATCTCTATACTCCTAAGTGCTAAACAGAGTACTTGGCATTAATATACACTCAGATACAAATAATTTTTCAAATGAATGCTTCTGCTGCATATTAGCTGTATTTGTTATGATAGATACCCCAGTACAGGGGTCAACAAACTTTTTCTGTAGAAAGACAGATAGTAAATATTTTTCATCTCTAGGGTTCATATGGCCTCTACTACAGGCCTTCAACTCTGCCAGTATGATGAAACCGGCTTTAGACAACACTAAAACAAAACGAATATGGCTGCAATCTAACAAAATTTAATTTACAAAAAAAGGAGGCAGGCTGGATCTGGCCCACAACTACACTTGGCCTACCTCTGCCCTTATGGATTCTCGAACCTTATTATTACTACTTGAAAACAAACAAGCTGCATCTCTCAGGTTATACACATTATATTTTTTTACTCATGAATGTATAATAACAGATATTAGCTAAGTAAAAAATATTGAAAGATTATTTGTGAAGTACCATATGCTAAAGTTTGAACAACATTTACACATAATAAACAATATCTTTAAGTATTTCTATTAAAATGGGCATTGTGCTTATATATTTAATTTATAACTTGACAAAAATTTTACTTTAAAATTGTTCTCTAATAATCATAGAGAAACTTACAGAATCCTTAGGGATATCAGGCCTTGAAAAGTACCTTCTTTTATTTGGTAGATCTGATTACGTTGTAAAGAACTAAAAAAAAGAAAAAAAAAAAGAAAAAAGAGGGGAAAGAGAAAAATTTTCTTTTTTGAAAAAGAACATTTCTTAAAACTTTTTCTAAGTTTAAATACTCATTCATAAGTAATATTGATTAATCTTGTTGAACCTAAAGGAAACTACTCTTTCTTCATCTGTAAGATGAAATGGTTAGTCTAATTGATGTTCTATCCCAAATTAATACATACATTATCTAAATTCTTTATCAACCCTGCTCAGGAAAAAGATAAAAAAGGTAACACAGTAAGAAAGGATCCAAGACAACACAACTGTACCAACTACCAGAGAAAGAAAGTTAGAGGAAGGAGGGGATCAGAGTCAATGCCTCTGTCTCCCCACCTCCCAGCATCCTCCATCAGAGCTGTCCTACGTATGAACACAGTAGATACCACTATCTGGTTTCCCTCAACAGCCAGGTCAAGCTTTTTTTTGCATTTTTTTTTCGTGTGTGTGTGTACACTACCTTCCCCCCACAGTGTGTCAGAGAATGCCTGATAGGTAGGTGCCTAATAAATGCTGCTTGTATGAACACACCTGGTATAATGGGTCATTTATTCATAGGAACAGCTAATTACATGAATCTCTAACTTCTTACTATTAAAACCATTTATTTAAAATAGGAAATGCTCAATAAATTAACAAGACACCACAGCAAAAAGCATAAGTCAAAGAACAACTTACATTTCTTCCAGAGCATAGCAACCATTAAAGCTTGGAAGGTCTTTTATATTGTTGTAAGACAAGTCCCTTAAAACAATAAAAATTAATAAATTATGTTGTGTTATCTGAAAAATCTATTAAAAGAGCTATACTCAGAAGCATTGAAAGCAGTGCTAAGATTTATAATAAAGAGATGGCTGAACAAGAAAAGAAACTATTTTTTTTCTAAAACTTATAAGCTTCTAGAGCACCTCAGTGATATGACAAGCTTAAGATCTGCAGACTTCAAGTGCATAATGTTGGATATGGACAATATAAAATATATTTTAAAATATAAGTATATAAAATTAAATATATAAAAATATAATACAGAAAATATAAAAATTATGTTTAAGTGATAGTTATGAATTTTTTAATTTTTATTTTTATAACATTGTTTATAGCATAAATAATTTCTATATTGCTATTTAACTGCAAAGCTGTAAGAGTGGTGGATGTGCACTCACTTTTAAGAAACATTTATATTAAATATTGGAACCACTTAAATCTCAGTTAATCCCATGGCAGTTTATTCTCAGTGGTCATCATTTTGTTGATACTTCATAACACCATTTAATGCTTGCTTAATCAATCAGTTACTTATTTTGTTACCATCTCTTTCCACTGAATACTTATTAACAACTTAGTAACTTAATTATTTGCTCTTGTGACATTTTTACATCATTTATTTACTTTTAATTTCTTGGTTAGCTTAAGGTTTTTAGAAAGCTCCATGCTTTGTTGGTTCCTGATCCAAGAAAGATTTAGACTCTGCTTAGGTTATGGATGAAAGAGTAGGACATGGAGAGTTAACACTGCTGAGGAAACTAGAATAAAGACAAGGAGTCAGGATAAGGGGGAAAAAAATCAAAGGAGAGTCTAGCTTGGTTTTATCTTGTTCAAAGTAAAGTCACAGATGTATGATGTATACACAACTCTAAAACCAAATTTGAATGCACATTACCTGCCCCGGGGGCTATTAAAACGGCCACTCATTTCCACAAAGAAAACAAATCAGAAATAATTATACTTTAAAATCACCCAATGAAAACAGTTCATTAAAAATAAAACTTAACATATGTGAAGTACATAAAAGAAAGGTATGCGAAGGGAATAAAAATCCAACTTACAAAGTTCTAAGCATCTTTTGTTCTTGACACAAATTACTGGATATATTGCTTATCTTTGTACCTGTCAAGGTCCTGTGGAAAAACATTGTTCATCTAAGAAATGATTCAAGTTGAGACGGTAAACAAAATGTTATTCTCAATTTTCAAATAGAAAATAAATGCTCACATGTTTGCTTATAGCTTAGAGTCTATGTATCCCATCTAATGACTCCCTAAAATTAGGCACATGGGAAGATGAATTAACCCTCAATACTGGTATCATTTTCATAGAAATGCAGAAAAACTTGTGAAACTAGATGTTACTATTTTCCAACAAAAAGCTTGATTTATCACATGAGCCAATAGAAAAAACACTAATCCATAGTCACAGCTGGACCACAATCACCTGCAAGTTCTGTCAACAACACTCTCACCCAAAACATTTGAAACCAATTTGGCATCCTGCCCCACACCATGTTTCTGTCTATTCTTTCTGTCAACCTGACTCGATGTTCTCAAATTTTCTCTTACACTCCTCCCTTTCACTGTTCCCATCTTCAGTCCATCACCAAGCCCTGGTCTGTATTCCTTTCTGTAGTGTCTCCAGCATCTGACACACTCTCTCGATCTTTCCTGCTACTATATAAATCAAAGGTAAAATGATGCAGAAAGGGGTGAAGGAATCTCAGGCCACATGGAATAACTCAGTGAAGGACTGCAGTCAAAGAATTTTCATGGTTAAATGTACCCATTTATCCAAATAGATTATTCCCATGGCCTCCTCTTCCTACCTCTAGTCTTTCTTATCCTCCTCACACCACCTGCTCCATCATTCTCAAACACCTCCAACTGCCTTAAGAGACAAGTTTAACTCCTGAGCTCAGCACTTCCCAACTTCTTTTTTCTTATATCTTGGCACACATGGAAATCATAACATTTATGTGGCATAATGTGGTAAGGTTCCTTGTGGCTGGAGAGCCCAGCTACCTCAAGCCCCACCTGGCTGTCTCGAGGGCTGAGGTCATCAAGATCCTGAATGCATGTGTAACCCATTCACACACCACCAACTGAGAAACTATGCCATAACCAAATGTACAAGGATTGCCATTTTAAAATTACATTGACATAATTTTCCAAATTTCTCCATACCACTCCCCATCGCATAATAAACATGCAATTCTAGCTATATTTGATTATCTGTGTGCCATTCTTAAGTATATTTTCAGCATTTCCCATTTTACTAAATCTTGCCTTTCTAAATAAAAGACCCAGCTCTGGGAAACCTGACAGTATTCAATTCTGAAACACTGCACCTCCTCCACAAAGCATTCTCTGATGGTCTACATCGATTGCTCCACTTCTGAATTCCTAAAGTACTGCTTCTGATTTGGCACTTGGTTACTGCCTTATATTTTAAGTGACATTTACAGGTCTTATCTCTACATATGAGGTTGTACTCGACATGAGCCAACTAATCCCAAATCCAATATATCCCTCTCTATGAATGATATTCACAAAGAGAACTTGTAAAAATCAGCATAACGTCTTCGTCATCACCAAAAACACTGGCACCCTACTAGCAGGCCAGTGAGTTATCTTTCCTCAAAGGGCCAGTCACACTTACAGACTCTCCAGATGGACAGTTCCAGTCAGATTGGGGAACTGCTGCACCATGCTTGCACCTCGAATGACTCTTTAAGAAATTGGGAGAGAATAAGTAATTTAAAATAAAAAAATTTCATAGACATTATAGGCATTCTATTTTTAAAATAGCTTAAAATTACAATACTACCAGACCTAAAAATAAAATTGCTTTCATTTCTTGAATGTACCTGACAGTGTGATAATTTGGCCAAGTGTTCACCTAAGTAAAAGCTATCAGAAATTTTCAGAACTGTCCTTTGGACTTCCACCCAAGGAAAAGAATATAAAAGATTTTGTTTTCTGGTGCTACGATAAATAGATTTTAGTTTTCCATTAAAGTAATTATATAAACATAGAGGTTTGTTTTAAAATTTGTATAATACTTACAAGGAATGCAGATCAGATAAATTGTGAAATGCTGAGTTCCCCACAAAAGATAGAGGATTATCATATAAATGTCTGTAAAAATATCAAAAAAAAAATCAGTTTTCATAGTTCAAGGACTCCAAAACTAAATCTACGTTCAAAAAGTCCTATTTCTAAAAGCCTGAATTTTTTTTCTTCATTCAGATGCTTGGTTGGCAACACACTGATACAGCTGTACATAATTATATACTACAAGAAAATTTCAAAACTACTTACATAGTTCTTAAGAGTGGATTACCATCAAATGCTCCATCAGGAATAACAGAAATAGAATTACTATGAAATAACCTAAAAAGATAGGAGAAAATTATTTTGAAATGCATATCCCCTTGTGAAACAAGCTAAAATTCAACTACCTACTATTGTTCAGTATTATATAACACAAAACTGATGATAACAACTATGTGAAAACTTCAATAATGTGGAGAAACTGAATTTTTAATTCTATCTTATCTTTTTCAGGATATAGATAATTCTTTGTAAACCCACTGCTTAGCCTACTATCAGTTGCTTCATATCTACTTAACTGTACCTTCATCATCAAAGAACTTTAGAGCATAAGAATCAGGTGTTCTAACCCCCAAATCTATCTCCTGCATTTAGTCTTTAAGCAATGCATCTTAGAGTTTTATCTTTCAACTCATGATACATAATCTCTGTTATGCCATATACATTCCTATCTCTGCCCTTGACAAACACAACTTCTAAAATGCTCCACCATCCTTTTTATTTATTTAAATATTTCCATGCTTTCAAATCCAGTCAAATTACTTCTCTTTAGCAATACCTTTCCTAATGACACCAAGCCTCAATGAAGACTTTTTCTGTAATGTTTCATGTATCTCATCATTCAGCACTTACTTCTACCTAGAAACTCTGTCTGTCTTACATGGTCAGCCTCCCCAATGAGATAGTTCCTACACAGCAGAGACCGTATAATACGTCACAGCTTTTGTTTCACCAAAATCTAGCCCTATATAGTAATACATGCTCAGAGCTATCCATGCTAGCGAACATATTCCAGTCTGCATGATCATGTGTGTCTGTGTATATGTGTTTTATGGTATGTGTAATGGAACAAAGATGTTCTAAAAATCTCATTGTTGGAACATTAAATGGTGAGTTCAAGGGATATCAAGGCATAAAGAAAAAAGCAATACTCACAGCTCTTTTAAGCTCGGAAGGGCTTTAATTGCCTGAGGAAATTCTCCCAAGTTATTATAATTCAAGTCCCTAAAAAAAATTTCAAAAAAAGAGTAAAGTATGTAAGAATACTAAAGAGTGGTCACAATTTACGACGTATTTTGGTACAAATGTATTTTTTTAAAATCTCATCCTCTGAATGGTAATCTTTCTTTACCAACCATATCGCCAGCAAAACCCTGTAGGAAGGAGTTTAATTGAATTTACAGCTTTTCTTAGAATACTGAATAGAAAAAAACCATAATTCTTTTATGATGTTTTTAAGTTAATTTTAAAAGTTCAAAAGGTTCTCAGAAACATATTGCATTAAATAAACAAATCATTGGAATGACATTTCTCAGGAACTTTACCGTAAAACAGAACTTACTGAATATCCATTTATAAGTGATAACCTGCAATAGATATTTCCATTTGGGGTTTAGAGTGGCCTCCTGAAATTCTAGCATCAGGGCAGATGGCTCAGCCCTACCATCAGCAGGATGACCGGAGATAAGTATGAATAAGGACAAAGATTAGGAGGGGTTTACACAACTATGGTCTTCTAGTATGTTACGAATTGTTGAAGAATTGTTGAAACCGTTAGATTCATTAAGAAAGAGAAAAACCATAGTGATCTATACTAACAAGTCTTAATTCTGAGTATGTTTAAATTTTAATTCTTTTAACCTAAACAGCATGTTTGCATATGATTAGCATGGTTGCTTTCAGAATGAGAGTAAAACAAAATCAAATGTTCAGCGCCTTGGAGATCTATTTTGTTTTCTTTTACGACATAGAAAGAAAAGTGGCAAGTAAAAAGTTAACCAAGAAAAAGAGGTTTAATTTTAACACAGTTGGAATAGTAAACATGGTCGAGGATCAGAGACCCGTGTAGTTTCCTGTTACACTGGTATTTACATACTTAGAAAAGGAGAACTGAGTTTGGGACCATCTTCTTCAAGAGCTTCATCTTTCAAATACCCATTGATGTTAACCATCCTCTAGTTGTTTAGACAGGAAAGTGGATTAATAAAGTACGAGAAGATTTTCAGTCTTCTCAGTAACCAATAATTAACCAGATAATTCAGTTAAACAAAATATTACAAACCCTAAGCATTCCAAACAATTGTTACTTACCCATCTAATTGGGACATTCTCTGAATCATTTACTACACAATGGCAAATACTATAAATCTTGAAATAAAGGCAACTAATATAAACTAAAACAACAAAACTAAGGGTCCTAATCTGCATTATATACAGATGAACAAAGTCTTTTTTTCACAGAGTGGTGCAATGTACAACTGAAACAGACAGAATCCCCAAATACTTTAACTAGTAGACACAACAAAACTATCCTAAACAAAATAAAACAAAACAAAACAAAACATCACATTTAGCATATGAAAGCTGAGACAGTATTCAAACCCAGTGTCAACAATTAGCAAGGCAACTGAGAAGAAGGGGGAGGGGGGGTGGGCTTTCTCCAGAATTAATTTTATAAGGTTCAAAGTTTCAAAACTGTCTATCATACATTTTAACAAAACAAAGTTTTGAAAACATATACAGCTGCTTTTTATGTGTATTTTTTGAGCTGCTTTTTATGTGTATTTTTAAAAGTAATCTCAAGTTCAAACTTGTATGTACCATTTTTAACCATAAACTTAGGTTAGTATTCATAACTGTGTTATGTGATGGCAAAATTTAGTCACGTATTAAAGAAAATTAATAATGAAATAAACCCAAGACCATCCTTTTTTCTTTTTTTCTGCAATGAAATACAAAACTGCACCATCAACATCATAATGTGATTGTCCAAAATCTGGAAAAACTTACAAGGTCTCCAGGTTATCTAGTCCATCAAAACAGTGTCGCCCCAGGCTTTTAATTTTATTGTTATGAAGATGCCTAGAGAAAAAAAAGCATCAAAATGACTTTTACATCACCCAACAGCAACTATTATAACTTTTTATGCATCTAAATTGGTAAGTATGGCTTAAAGCAATGGTTTAGCAAAACATTTCAACACTTGACTGATAGAAAAAAAGAGAACTGGGTAGTTATCTTTTCACATTCACTTTATGGACTCAAGATTCCCTGGATAGAACACCGATGACAAAGGAAAATATCTCTAATAGAAAAAGGGTATGCACATTAAAGATTCCTCAGTTACTCATCAAAAGTTTTGATGAGCTCTTAATCATATAAAGTGAAATTTTGGCGAGTTCTCCTATGGGCAGGTGTGGAATGGCTTGGAGGGGGCAAGTGAGTGTCTATTGAGAACTGGTAACAGATTTTAAAAGAAATGCCATTTTATTATGTCCAAGTTTTCAAAAATTAAAAACAGAAAGTCATATACTCTTTGAATAGACAAGTTGGTAAAAACATAAAATATCACTGAAACTTTTCTGTGTGCATCTCAAAATAATTCTGCTTCTTTTAACATTGAATACATTGCTGACACACAAGTAAAAGCTGTACGAGTATTTGCTGAATGACCCAGTTTCTTCTCATGATTATAAATGGCCATATATTTTAGAGAGATTCAAATTTTTTAAATTACCCTATTTTGTATTTTTACAAGTCATCATATTTAATTTTGTAAAACAGCCAGTTCCCCCAAATCTTAGTCACCGGGAGCATAATCAGTGAGGTACTTTCATAATAATTTGTCACAAGAAACCTGCTTTTGCCCCCAAATTAACACAAACACATGGTATTAAAAGGGGTGGATGCTTACAAAACCACTAGGCTTGACAGGTTGGTAAATGCAAAGTCGGGGATGCTGGAGATTTTGTTGAGAGCCAAGGTCAGCGCCTGCAGAGTCGGCAGATTGCTGAGGGGATGCACAGGCACCTCCGTCAGACTGTTGTCATCCAGCCACAGATGTCGTAACTGAGCAAGCCCCTCAAAACTGTCCTCGGGGACTGAGGTAATGTGGTTGGCATCTAAACGCCTGACAGAAACACAAATGACCACATTCAATAACAAGCTGAATCAATCCAACTCACACAACTCTTGAGTTTTCAAAACAAAAAGGAGTTATAAAAACAATCAGGGCTGAGGCATCCTTTATTTTCACTAGAAGTTCTCATAAAATCTAACAGCTTTTCTAAGACCAGTGTATGGAAGTCAGTTCATTCCTTTCCTTCAGAAAAAAAGGAATAAATCTAAATCTGAATCCTTCAAGAATCTTTGGCTTGAAGCAATTTTAGAGCAGAAAGATGTCTAAAAGAAAGAAAATCCTCACAAAGTTCAAGCTGGAATGTTACGTTTCAGAATCTATTTATCAAAAATATATATTAAAAAAAAAGACACTAAGTTAAACAAATAAAACTACTTGCAATTTTACATCATAACTAATATTTGATATTAATTTTAATTGCTGTTCTGATTTGGTACCAAAAGGGAAAAATAAAAAAAAATTTTTTTTAATCTTTTTTTATTGAAACAAACCATTTCAATAGATTCTTAACTATCATGATTACCACCAGCCAAGTTAAAAATATAGGTATCATGTACTGGCAAAGCAACCTTCTCTTCTTCTCTTAGCACTAAGTACTTTAAAAAAAATTACTTTGTCAAAATTCAGTTATTAAAAACAGGAAAACTGTCCACAGAAAAAGCTGAACAGCTCCTCTGATCAGTGTTATTGTGGCTTTCAAGTTTCTTCAGTTTTTCCAACTTTTAAATTAAGCACACATTACCAATAGGATTACTCATACTTAAAATTAAGTCTTCATCTGAAAATCTAAAAAACTAAGTCTAAGTGCTATTGCTGGTCCAACCAGGCCTAATTGTTGGAATAATCGCTTTTCAACACAAAGACAACTGGTATTAATATGATAAGGGACAGTATGCATCAAGCAAATCACAACTTCCTTCATAAACTCCTTGTTGATATATCTTCACTACTTAAATTCATACCTGACAGGCTTGGACCTCTTGGTGAAAATTAGAAGGAGAGGGGGGCAGGGAGAAACTAGTGAAAAGTCAAATGACAGCATATTTTTTAAAAAATCAAGTTTGACAACTTTCAAGTTCAGGAAATTCTTTTTGTGTCTTCTGTTTCTTTACACTGCTCCAATTTCAGATTCTGCCATAATTGTCCCTTTCCCCTCCAGGCAAGTAACCAGCTCTTGCTCCAGCTAACCACCCCAGCCCCAGATGCAGTCTCCTTCTCACAGGCAGATTAGCTGGGGTTAAAGGCTCTTGGTCCTGGTGAGGATCTGATGGAAGCTTTCTTTTTGATAAAATCAAGATAACTGATAAGGCACTGAAAATGGGAGAGCTCAGGAAACTGAGCAGCTGTCTTAAGAATCCACTTAGAAACAAACATTTTTAGGCTTGTTTATTCCTTGGGCTTTCTAGAACTTACTTGTGAGAAGAGACAGGCATCCTTTATATAACAGACTAGTAAAGTCCTAGCTACAAAGCTACTTAGATTCGCTTTAGTGAGAAGATAGGAGTGTACACATGCGCACGCACATGTTTACACACACACACACACACACACTTCACAATCTTAAGAAACTTCCACTTAGAGACACGGAACATATAATCTTACAATTAACCATATAATGTAATAGTTAATGTAATTAAATTCTACTTGTAGCTAATTTAATTATCTGCAATTCATTAGACACTTTTAAGTGGATCTTCTCCTTAGGCACAAAAGATGAAATGGTGAGGCCTGTCCTTAGGAGACTGACATTCTAGGGGCGGTGATACACGATACAATAAACGAATTGAGTGGTTAAAAGTGCTATGAAGTAAATAAACATGATACTCAGATGAAGATGAATAGGGGCAGAAAGAGAAGGTAGCTACTTAAAATGCATTGGTCAGGAAAAACATCTCTAAGAAGGTGCTGTAAGGAGCAAGAGCGAGTGAGCGAATGGCAGAGGGAGCTGGGCCAGGAGTGTGAAAGGCAAAGGAAATACTGAGGGCAGATTCAGTAGCAGAAACCAGCGGGGTGTGGTCCCAGCATTTCCCAGAAGGTCAGAGTGGTTAGTACACAGGAGGAAGAGAGTGGAGGGTCCACAGAGACACAGATGCGGATGCCAGCAGGGATCAGATTATTCGGATCCCTGTAGGCCAAATTAACAGATTTGGATTTTAAGTACAAATTGAAGTCCCTCCTTAGTTTCTCAGTGCTACAGCAGTTTAAAAGTTGAAACTGCTTATATTATCATATTGATGATAATGTGCATTCATATTCAACAAAATAATGAGCAATGTTCTGCCCACATGCACACAGATACCCCCACTGAAATGTTTCATTGCGATGTGGTAAAATACCACAGTAAGTTGTCAGTACCTTTTTAACCTAAGTCCAGTATTACATGCTTTATTTACGCTCCTGCAGAATTCTATGCCATATAACAAAAATCAAAGGGATAGCCTTAACTTATAGCAAGGTGAGTTTTGGGATAAGATAATAATGAAACGATCTTCTAAGCAAAATAATAACAAATGCCAAGACACAATTTCTGCTTTGTTAAATATTTCCCAAAATTGCAGTCACACACATAAGTTGAGATCAAAAGGAAGAACTCTGGAAAAATAAAACCCTTCAATAGGAAGTAAAATGAGAAGAAGGGTTTGTGGTGACTCAAATGATTAATCCTTATACCTCAATTCACATGAAGGTGTTGGTGGCAAGCCCATAAAATTGCACTTACACTGAGATTAATGTTTCACAGAGACTTAGTCTTAGAGCCATGGCTTTGTATCAGTGGCCTACATTATTAATATTAATCCTAACAAAGAAAATACTATAATTGATTCAATAGATACAATGAATGGCATCAGATAGCTCATAAAGTTGGAGATGACATGGGCTTGGTTAACGTATTCTATCATTTAAACTCCACATAGCTATTATTTTATTTAAGTGCATTTTAGTTATTAAAAGGTTAACAGTGTATTAATTGAATTCTCTTAATATCTTCTTTAAAACATGTATCTATTTCCTATTCTCAATCTTTTTTACCTCTTAATGAGACTTGCACACTTTTCTTTGCTTTAAATGCAATTACAATACCAAATAATTCTATAATCAGATATTTACTGATGAATGTCTATGCTATCAATAAACATCTGTGTAATCGACAGCTCTCTCTTTTTCTACTTTTAACTTAGCGATAATGTAAATATATTTTGTTATCAGTTCCTAGTTTAAAATAGTTAACAAATTCTGCTATTGTGGAAAACCTAGAAAATTTAGTCTTTGGAACCTTTTAATATTCAACATAAGTATGATATAATGCAAAGAAAAAAATCTAGTGGAGCAAATTCTGACATGTCATTTTAATATCCTCCTCAGGCAATGCTTTAGCCATTTTCATGGCTTTGTGGAAGAATGTTACACACTGTCTTTATGAATATGAACAATTCACTTTCAAATTTTATAGTCATCATCACTCACTCGCATCAAACCACTTCTGGTCAATTTCAAACCCTAATGAACTTTGCACCTTTTAAGCACTACTTCAAAACCACAAGGAAATCTCTCATGTAATTCAGGTCTGAAGATCAGATTTGCGAACTGACTCAAGTGCTGATAAGACTGTTTTACACAGTGACAGAATTTCAATTCTATCTAACTTGACCACTACACCCACTAAGCTAACAAACCCATGAACATTTCCTTCTCAAATAAAACAGGCCTGACACATAGCTCCTTGTGTTTCTGATACACATAAAAACATCTCAATGCTTTTTATAAAAAAATATTGTTTTGATTCCTTTCCTCATCCCAACCCTCCATCCTAATTTTGGACATAATTTAAACACTGCAACTCGCTCAATGAGTAATGAGCACAGTACGCTGGTTTAAAACAGTATTTCAGAGGAAGAAACCAACGATTCCTGTAAAAAACACATTAAATCATCCAAGTTGACAACACATGCCTTTAATGTACTTATTGACCACAAATTACAAAGAATCTATTTGTATGTTTTCTTGGTAATTTTTCTCTTCTAAAGTTCAAAGATTATTAGCCTTCTCATTTTTAGCCTTTAAGCTACACAAAATGATTAAGTTTTGGGAAATAAAAATAATTCCGTATGAAGGTCTTGAAGTAAAACGAACTCTGAAAAAGTATAAAAAAATGGGGGAACTATTTAAAATGTCTAATGAATTCAGATCTGAGTGAGGCAAGATGGCTTCCTCTGTGTACATCTGTCTGAGGGTGGACAGGGTATTGAGGCAGCAAAGCCACATTTCTGCAAAGGAGCTTGTCCAATCAACTCACTGAAAGACTACTGAGAATCTGCTCAATTCATTATAATAAATAACAAATTCTTATATTCCATAACTTGGCACTTTGGTGAAATGAGCTACTTAATATACATATTTTTATTTTAAACTTTTATTTCAACTAGATATTAAATGACCAACCCTGGATACTCCTTTTTTATGACATTAGTACATCATAAAGTTTAATCTTTACAGCAGAAAATACGTTTAATAATACATATTTTTATTAAACATTCACTTCCCACTAACTATAGAATATCAAGTCTAAAATCAAAAGGTAATCTATAATTTACAACTTCCAGTGACGTGTTTTGAGTGCACTTAAAATGGTTTTGTATTTGCCAACTGATGGGACAAGCGGCTCAGTTGTTTTCACTTGAGTCCTGTAACACATGCATTTCCTACAAAACTTACATTTACAGTTATTTCAAAGGGCAATAAAATAAAATTTAAAAAGACTATGGAACAAATATGTGATGTGGTTAAAATCTAATTTTATAACCTAAAACACATAAATGTGATAACTATTATAACTTTTTATTCAGAGTGATTCTCAAAACTTCCATGTACATGAGAATTATCTGGGCAAATTGTTTTAAATAAAGCTTTCTGGATTTTACCTTTAAAGAGGAAATATCACCGCTTCTAGGATATGGTCAAGGGATCAGCATTTTAGCAATTTCCCCCTAGTGATTCTGTTGCAAGGTCAAAGTGCCATACTTTGAGAAACTGCCCTAGTCCCATTGTATTTAGTATTAGAACATGAACAAAAGCAACGGTATTCGTATTCATTGTTCTAGTAGAAAAACTAACAAAGTCCCTTGTTTTGAAGAATGCTTTTTCATTACTTTCAAAGACATTCCCTTCAGCTAGTTATGCAAATTGGATAAACTAGTAATGAAAGAGCTGATAAAATATATCATTATTAATATTAATAAATTCTGCAAATGTTTATTGAGCTCTTACAACATGTCAGATATTGTTGTAAGTCTTTTCATGCATTAAAGTGCATTGTGAGTAATTAGCAAACTATGTATAATTTTAAATGACTTGCCCAGCAGCACACAGACAATAAATGGCAAAGTGGAAATTCAAAACCAAATAGGCCTGTTTCAGAATTCTAATAAATGTGAACTTACCTAAATTTCTTTTTGCGAGTGATGCAAACATTCTGACAAATATGCACAGAGATTTTCTTCACCTTGGCAAAAGTTGAATCGCAGTAACCACATGTTTCAGTTCAGAGCTTCTCACCCTTATCCTTCAAATTACCCCCCCCCCGCCCTCCCCACCACAAAACAGGAAGCTGATCTTCTCCCCCAGGGACTGAGAGACCTAAAGTTGTAGCCACAACTCTAGTCCATAACATGTATTCTAGTATTTAACAAGTATCTGTGTATTTAATAGAAAAACAGTTATATTTTCAAAATCTTCTGTGGATTTGCATGGCCCCTGTGATACCACTATTGCTTACCTGATCCATCCAATAGAAGGGGAAGAAGGGTGTACATACCCAACGCGGGCAGCAACGATACCCATTCTCTAGGTTTACACACACACACACACACACACACACACACACACACACACACGAAAGAATGCAAAAAAGAACAAAATGAAGTGCTAAATGAAAAAGCTTCTGAAATTAGTGGCTGAACATGGTGAACACCAAATGTTGAAATCTTGAACATGCCACATAAAACTAAACTTCCCTCAAAAAGGAAAATCTGGGAAGAAGATTAAATTACCACCCTCAATGTATGTTCAATGTCCACAGATAAGGAACTATAACCAATTTGTTCTGATTATCATTACCACCTGAAACAGAAACCTCTTTCTGGCTGTTTCTTGACTGTCACGGTTCAAGACACTGGGCCTTCTGTACACACATAACTCTAATTCCAAAGAAGTGATGATCACCTGCCACATACAAGCTCATGGAATTATACCCAGCCGTGTACACTTGTAGCTTTCTCTCACCCTTGAGATAAGAGAGGAGGTAAACTGAACCACCCACTTCTTTCTCACCAAAGGTCATTTAGAAAGTAGCAACTGGCCAACCCCATTTTCATCCCAGATGAGAGTATAAATCCCTCCTTTCCCTGAAATTCCAGTTCTTTACATGTTTAGCAGCCAGATGGTCTCCTAATGATTCAAGAATGCAGAAAACCAAAAAGTTACTTACAAAGACTGCAAAGCACTCAGTCCACGAATGGCTTCGCTGGGTACTGTTTTCAACTGATTGTTTTGGAGGGTTCTGGAAAGAAATTTTTGGTTAGTAAATAATAAGCAATTGTTACCATTTTTTCTTAGAAGAATTCAGAGTCATTTCTTTCCCAAAAAATATTTCCAATGGCAGGGATAGGGTGGGAAGGGTCAAGGTGGAAAGCACCCAAGACAAGAGAATTGCAAAAATAACAAGAAGCATTTGTTGTAAAGCCAGAAATGAAACCCAAGCCATCTCCTAACAGACCTGCTGGGAGAGCTACATCTCCAGGGGCTGTGCCACGCTCAGGAATTAATTAACATGCATCACCCTAGGTCGTACTGTTCATGGTAACTGGGAGGAATAACAGCAAACCCACTGGAATCACTAAGGCCTTTTCACAACAGAATAAAACAGAGCCCAGAAACATGGACGTTAGGTAAAGCCGATTTTGCCAAGAGGATAAAAGACCCTGAGCATTTAGCGGGCAGTAGCTATGTCCTCAGTAAATGCAGGGTCACGGCAAAAACAGAGCTTTAATCATCTAATAGTTAAGGACTGGACCATGGCAAAAACAGCTTTAATCATCTAATAGTTAAGGACTGGACCAGTACGAAAAATTAAGTCCTTATAGTT
This sequence comes from Macroglossus sobrinus, assembly GCA_004027375.1. Taxonomy (NCBI): domain Eukaryota; kingdom Metazoa; phylum Chordata; class Mammalia; order Chiroptera; family Pteropodidae; genus Macroglossus; species Macroglossus sobrinus. The sequence continues at coordinate 438,645 of PVKZ01000634.1, forward strand.
TTTGCCTAAAGCTATTCCTTGTCACATTAATAAAATAACGGCCTGTCATAAATCATAACACAGAATGGAATGGTAAAGGGCCTAGCTCACTGAACCAGAGGGGCCTAGTGACTTGCAGGTGGTCACCCAGCAAGGCAGTGGCAGTAGTAGCAGTGGGGCTGGCAGTCAGTGGCCTGGTTCCCTAACCATAATGCACTATAGGTCAGAATTTAGATTTTAACTTTTGTTATCTAGACCGAAGGTTGCCTAACTCAACCTCTAGCCTCCCACACTACCATTGGCCACTCTCTAAATCTTTTAATCCTGAACTAAAAGAAACTGTGCTTAACCTAGCTCAAAGCATGTTGACTATGCAGAAAGAAAACACACAGCCAGCTGTGAAACTCTAAAATTGCATTACTTACAGAACTTTGAGTTCTTTCAACCCAGACAAGGCCTTTGGGTGGATAAAAGAAAGGTCGTTGCCAGCCAGTCGTCTAAGGGAAAAAAAAAAAAAAGTAGCAAGCAAGAGAAAAAAAACTGTAATTCAGACTCTTAAAATTCAGAACTCACAATTACCTAATCTGTGATTAAAGCTCTATGTTAAACATTTCTCAAGTCTATGTGACATTAAACATGGACTTAAACCTCTGCAAAAGCGATCCTAAGAGTCTTCCAGTGAGATGAATGTCTCTAGAATTTTTTTTTTAACTCCCAATACAATAATTTAAACAGGCACATTTTTATTCTGGTGAGGTCAAGCAAGCCAAAACACATTAAACCAAATTAAGTTTGCTATTCATGGTCACTCTCTGTAGCTTGCAGTGTTTTCCAAGTGCCTCATAAATACAGACTACTGGTTGGTAGACAGTCCTGTTTATTCAGATCAGAGCAAACCAGTCTGTCAAGGAGGAATGCCTTCAAGAGGCAAGTCAGCCTGTTATCTCTCCATAACCTAGGGCAGCATATTCCCTGCAAAAGGCAGGCAAAAAGTAAAAGTCATTGTAAGCACAGCTTTCCAAACAGAAGTTTTGGAAATAGGTTTTTTTCTTAAATAAATGTTGCCATAAAGAAATTTTGAAATAACAAATTTAAGTGGGAATAAGAATAAGAACAAGAATTCTTTGGGTCCTTTCTTAAGAGATCTGAGCACACCATTCATACTGAGGCCTACGTTTCCTCCCATTTTCCCAGACACATAAATGGAAGGAGAAGTTGAACAGAGGACTTAAAGGAGAAGAAGCAGGAAGTAGGAAAGCAACTCTTATAAGTTAACTTATAAACAGGTGACCTGAAGGAAGTTTTTCAAGTATTGACTTAAAATGATAGTTGTGTGCCCACATGATTAAAGACAGCACTGTCCCGATTTCCTGGTTCCATCAGGAGTATTCTCCCAAGTAACGAGGTTTGTCATATATAATTTTTTTAAAAACAATGCTCTCTCCCTCTCATGTCTTGGGATCACATAGTCACCAAGTCATATTAATTCCTCATTTAAAGCTTCTACTTCCATCATCCTTTCTCTTTTCTCTGTAAGCACCCTGCAACCCTGAGTCTTAGCCATCAATTCATTCATTCATTAAAAAGTTTAACTCATTAACAAATATGAGTGCCTACTAAGTGACAGGCACCCAACAGCCTCTTCTTAGACTTGATGTGTTCCCCTCCTTCCAATCTGTTCCTCTTAAACACCTTAATTTTAGGAACACAGGAAGGCTCCTTTACCCTTCCTAAAATCTGAAGTCATTGAGGTCTGAAACTCTGCTTTTTAGATGCATTGTTATTTTCTTGAAGTTTTTCTCCCAATTAAAATGCAAACAGCCTTGGAAAGGATACTACTTGATCTTCAACTAGTATTAGCTTAGAAATGTGTACTGAAAATGTGTGTGTGTGTTGGGTGAGGGTGTGGGTAGAGGAGTGAAAAAGGGAAATAAGCAGAAGACTCAGAAACCAAAGGTGAGTATGTCATTTCTTCAACAGCAAAGATAACAATCCTAGATTTTCAGACACCACAGTTTTAACAGAGGATTCATGCCACTAAACTCAACTCCTAAAAAACCCTCTCACCATACACTTTGTTTCTCATAAGGCACCCGAGCACCTGAGCTCAATACTGCCTGCCTTTTGAGGCTTCCCACAATCCAGGCATATAGCATTTTACCTCTTAGAAGTCACCATATGTAATTGGGGATTGAAGATGGTTTTAAGACCTCTTCAGGACTTCTTCCATTTAAAATGTTTCTCCTCAACAAATCCTCTTGGTTCTGGACTAGCCAGCTTCATTACCATGTCCTTAAATGTTTGACACCTCACCATCTAGTCTTCACCCCTTAAATACCAAATTCCATTGTTACTTCCCATGAAAATTTCCATTCTTATGTGCAAAATCTTAGAACTCGAACTTGGTAACAAAATACCTTCTACTGGCTGTTACATGCACAATAGTCTTGGAGGCCCAATACAAACACTTCCAAGAACAGGGCATGCATCTCACACCACTGTTATCATTCACCAATAGGCGAAGTCATTACTCAGAAACTGCTTTCACAGAATTTCTTGTGCTTAGCACACACTCTCAGGGGGCTTTCAATTGATAATGCTCACAGCTGTAATGCAGTGTTCAAAAGATTACACCCTTAAAAGATCAAATTGTACCGTAAGGACTACAAGAGGCAATAGCCTTCTTCCCCCCACAGGTCTGTAAGTATCCACGTAACTATGACTGCTCCTCCACATTATCTGCGAGACCAGCCTTGAACTGTCGAGTCTGCCAAACAAACACACACTATAAACAGACTGAGGTTGTTACAGGATTCTTACTCTTTTGTCTGTAATATTAGCTTTTACTGTCCCCATATCTATGGGCTTTCCTTGAAGAGTTCACTCTATTGTACTGGAGCTCATAAAAAAAAGAATATTTTATAATTTAACAAAGGAAGTGGCAAAATGCAGAGAACCTAATTACCTTTACTTGTCAACAGAAAAGAGTGTTTAACCACATGAGCCAAAACATTTGCTTCCTTTTCCTAAATCTCTGCCCCTTTATAAGTCGTAGGAAAACTAAAGTAACCAACTTCAAAAAGCATCCTCTCTTTCTCCACTATTTATCATTACTGAAAACTATCAGATGAGCTCACTGCATGTGGCTTACCCTGAGATGCAAGCCCGCCACCTGGAGAAATCAACATTGCTAAGATGCGGTGGGCGGTGATGATGCTGAGAAGGGGGCCCACTACCTCACACTGCTTTGATTACTTCGTTTCTTACTGGAGCACACATACCATGTGGGGCCTTCAGAAATGCATCTACCCATGTTTACCAAACTGCTGTGCTAATGAATAATCAATACAGCAGCCAGGTAAAGGCTCTGCAACTTCAGCAACTGCACCCTCCGAAGCCTCTTTTGCTTATTTTATGAGCCAGTGTTTCTTAGAGCAGACCCTAGGGACACTTCACATCCAAAATCGCAGATCAGAGAGGGAAAGGGAGTAAATAACAGGGTTAGGGACAAGTCAGCATTTCTGGAAGGAAAAACCTACTCTGCAGTGAGCCCACAGTAGATACAGGTACCATGATGGGGTTTACAGACATTCTTTTTCATGTTAATCATCTCATAACAATAGTCCCACTTCTCTGAGTCCCTAAGAGGTCAGGTGACTTGGCATAAGTCACACAGCTGGTAAGCAGAGGAACCAGCATTCCAAAGCTTATTCACTTTCTCCTGCACTGTGATACTTCTGATGTGTCACCAAGAGGTTGGGAAATAATTCCCAGAGAAGTGGAAAAGGGTTGGACTTGGACAAGTTAAGAGCCTTGTTTGAGCTGCAACAGCTCTCACCCAGCAGACAAGGGCTCACAAGCAAGGATCACAGCATCAGGAGCTCAGATCTGCAAGTTTATACAGGGGTTTCCGGTGCCATCTCTCCCACAGCCAAAGATGACCAGTGGGAAGTGGGAAGGGGAGAGGATAGGGGATAGAGCATTCTCTGCTGTGCTTTTTTTTTTTTTTTTTTTTTTTTTTTTTTTTTAGCAACTCTCAAGGAAAAGGAGGTGGCTGATCTCAAGAAAGAGTTTGTCACCAATGAAACTCTCCTACCAAAAACCCGCTACTTCCATTCTAAGCCTGAGGTTGTTTGTGCTAGACTTAGTTTTTTAAGCTTCTCATGTCATGAGAACCTATTGGCTGGCTCCAGAAAAACTTTTCAATTTGGTAAATGATGACATTTATATATTTTTACTATTCTTCCAATTTTGTGACGCTCTGAAGGAAAAAAAAAAAAAGATCAGTAAGGTGAGAACACAGAAATGAAAGTGGTGTACTTTTGTGCTTGCTGAGAGTACACAGTCCCAAGAATCATTTACTGCTCCCCTCTGCACCCTTGACCTTCTCAGTCTCCAAAGACCATAAAGAGCTTGGCTGTAAGGTATTAATCCATCTACGCTTTTACTCTTCCTGCTGTCACCTAACTCTAGGCCCTCATTTATTTTTCCACCTGGGTTATTGCCATGAATTTCCACAAGACTCCTGCCTCCAACCACTTAATTATAATACCGTTGAGATCTAAATCTTAAAAAGCACAACTCTGAGCATTTTTCCCAAAGGCTTTTTCCCTACTGAATAACCCATACCTTCAGTTATGATCCTCTTTTTCCTTTCCCATCTAGTTCTCCAGTGTTCCTTGTAACTGCGATTTAGTACACTATGCTTTTCCACCACTGAATTTGCTCATGCCACTTCCTTCACCTGAAATACCCCCACTCCAGCCTCTGCCAATTGAAACCTTATTCATCATCACTGTCCAAGTAGGATACTACCATCATATCACCTTCCTTTGACTCCACAATGCTCCCTCATTGTACACATCTTATATTGTCTCTAGTTTCTATGAACTTGTTGCAAATCCTTTGATTGAGTTATATGTCCCTTAAAGGCAAGGACTAGGTTATATTAATTTTGTAACCTCTTGCAGGGGGCCTGACAAGAAGAATACCCTTGGTATTTGCTGTAATGCCTCAACTAATTCCCAAGATACATCTCTGGATTCAAAAAGGTAACACTGCTACTTAAAGAGTAAGAAAAACTGACTGATTCTGATTCTCTTCACTTTCCAACAGGTTTTCTTCTCTTGTTTCATTTCTACTCCATTCTCCTAACAAGAAAGAACTACTTGGCTAGATTTTAAAATGCTACAGCAACAATTCTCTTAACATATAATGGCAGTATATTTTCTTAAGGGGAGGGAGGCAGGGTGGACTTTAAACACGGGCACATCAGTCCAGTGGTCAACAGTATTATCTCTAAATACTCTGGGTCACACGCATGATCACACAGAATTAATATGAGTCTAGAAGGACTTCATATAGGGACCCAGGCTACCTCAAGGCAACTCCCACTCATTCTTCTTGTTACAACAATCCCAGAAGCACAGAGAGCCAAGGCAGAGAGGAGAGAGATGAGAAAGGGTCGAGGAGAGGAAAACAGTAATCCACTAGACTTCCGCTCCCCCTGTGGATTTGGAACCCTTCCAGGAAACAGGATACAAGTGGCTCAGTGTATAATGTCTTTGTGAATTAGTTTTGTGTGCATTTATTATTCATAAGGTCCACAAATTCATATTAGGGGCTCCTTCCAGAGGAAGCTAGAGTTCAATTATATCCTGTATTCTAAATGCATATGCTACATGATATCTTCTATCTGCCGTCCCTCCAGAGGGGGAAGCAGTAACAGTGCTGGTTAAATGGACACTGGTTGATGGTGGGTGTGAACGAGTAGGCCACATTTTAGAAGGTGATCTATGTGCTGAATTACACTGGGATTTCTTCATTGGAAAGCTATTTGAACAAACAAGACAGGCAAGTGTGAAACAGAGAATAAGCCATTGGTGTTTATTTCTCTGAGAAATGCTTGGATTTAGGTTTCTTCTAGTCTGTTACAGAAATTTTATTGTAGCCATGTGGCTGGAATTCTAGCCAAGAATCAGAAGAGTACAGACTACAATCTATATTGACTAGACATATGGACCGAGATGGGCGGACGGCAGAGGAAGGTTCGGTAGCTTCCAGCAGCTGCTGTTAGGAGCCTGGGGTGGAGCAGGTAGATGGAGGCAAAGCAACTGTGGCAGTAAGGTGGAAGCACACTTCCCATGCAAACAAGAGGGGCTTTACTCCCGGCAATTTCTCCAACACATGAAGGAGAGTTTGGGGAGTAGGTGAAAAACCAGAAGAGAGAGCAGCCACAGCCGCCCTTGCATTCATATGACTACCTTCATTTTGAAGAGGAGCTTACTTACCAGGTGGCCCAGAAATGTGCTATTCTCGAGTCCTGACAGAAAAATACTTTGAGAACTACCCTTCCCTTCTGAGCTACTTTTACCTACCCCTCAGCAATACTTCCTCTCTTCCTTCACTGTTTCTTTCTACACCTACGTTCCCCCACTCAGCAGGTCTTCATTTGAAGCCACACATACAAACTACCACAGATTGTACCCAAACACGTCTAGGCTGCCTCTCTTGCAATGCCATTCAAATTTCTCAAGTAGGTGGATCAGCACAGCATAATGCTACGTGCAAATTACAGCAGACACAACCACCAGCCCAGGACACTGCCTTCAGAGAAAGCATTTCCAGATCAGAACTGAACTGGGCAAGTATGCCACAGGAAAGCGTCCAACAGGAGGTGAGTGACATTTTCTTAATAAATATAATCTGAAATCAGCAGGATCTAAAATTTGGACAAGCCTTATAAAGTAAAAGCAAAAAAACAAAAACAAAAACAAAAACATAATAAATACTTCTAATATAAGTCCTTAATCAGATATTTATTTACATGTTAAGGCCCTTCTACGTGTTCTGAATTCTGCTGCCACCTGTGAAAAACAAAGACCTCAAGAAGTCTACTTAGGGACGTGTAGAGTCAATACATATCAATGAAAAACTGAAATCTGTGTAGCACTTTTTATTTTCATAATCCTACTCTACCAGCTTTTAAAACAACTCTCGATAGTGGTCCAGGAAGTCTTATCACCACACCCTCTACCCTGTTTTGTTTTGTTTTGTTTTTTTAACCAAATGAGGAAAGTCAGCTACATTTTTTCCATGTCTTGTTCAAGGTCCTATAGCACCACTAAAAAATGTAAATCTTAGAAATAACACAAGGTAAATAAAATAATGTAAATTCTAGAAAGAACAATTTTGTCTTATATTATTTTCTATAAATGACTTTAAGAGAACCAAAGGATGTAGTTATTTTCTTAGTGAATACAGAGGGCTCGCTAAATAGCATCCTTTTCCATTAAATAAACCTCGTCCGATACAATAAAACAGATTCCTGAATCAACTAACATTTCACTTACTTACCTTATTTTTTCTCATACCAGGAAGAGATTACATATTAAGTAACTTTTGTGTAAGTATATGTAAAAAGTGAGTATGTTTTATGAACACACATGTATTAAAAATCCCTATCATGGAAATTCCTGTTTTTAAAAGTAGTCTTCCTTCATAAAGAAGATACATAGATAGATAGATCGATAGAGAGATAGATAGATGGACAGACAGACAGACAGGTAGGCAGACAGACATCATAGTAAATATTTCTGTTTAAATGTATAAAAACTAAAGCAGTACTGCTCAACAAAAAATAAGTTTGTGTTTCTGAAACTCAGTTTACAGGCCATCTACAACTCTTCTACATACTAAAAGAGCCTTATTCAATTTACAGACCCTTAAGTTCCACCTGCACCAATTGGCCTTTGTATCTTCCACTTCCTCTTGTAGCAACCCACAGAAGACTTATTTTATAGATAAATCAATAAAAACCTTGGCAGTGGTTATATTTCCTGAGCAAAGTTATCTTGACAACCTAGCCATTTATTCTCTTACAATAAACACATACGATATCCACCCATATGAGGAAATATGTTACAGCTTTAAAAAATTTTTACAGCAAATATCAACCAACAAATATTGACCTACTCTTAAAGGCCAAGCACCAAAGGTAACAGCAAAATAAGTACTGAGTTTTCCAAGGACATTTATCATCTCATTTTATTTATTTTAATAAGGCTAATTCATTAAACATAAAACTTCCATGGCATTTAGTTTTTATATAGTCTGATAAAGTCTCTGAAACCAATAAATTAAAAATAAGAAAAAAACACTGTATCTTAACACCTCCCTCGAGTTTAACTTCAAAAATGTGGTTCCTTTCACCAAAGATCATATACAAAGCGTGTGACAACAGGCTTTGCCCTTAGAAAAAAAGTGACTGGAGTTGAAAAGACAAGTATACACTGATACACCAAGAGCATAAAATAACAAGGCACTCAATCCAGCAGTAAGAGGTGAGGAACAGAGAAAATGCAAAAGGAACTCAGAAAAGAAAAACCAGGGGAGGCTTCCTGAGGCAGAAAGGTCTCAAAATGAACTATATAAAATGAGTACAGTGGGAATGGTACAGAGAGGAACTGTGGCAGAAATTCTTGGTTGCCTACCAAATATCCTGGATTTGTTCAAATATTGCCTCCTTCACATGACTCAGTTCCATGAGTAAATGGCTGGTCTGAGCCAATCATGCTGATCCCATTCTAGTGAATGACTTAGAGTTGAACATGTGACTTCAGTTCTGGTCACAGGAAGTTTGCTGGGAGTTTCTGGGAAAGGTAGCATTCTTCCTCAATAGAGACACACTGGAAGGGATGATCCTTTTCTCTTTCTGGATGCCATCGTGTCTGAATATAGTATGTGGAGGGACTGCAGCCCTGGTGCTGTCCATGCTGGGGAGAGCACACTAGGAGGATGGAGAGAACCCGGGTTCTTGAGGTGGCCTAACTACTCCATTAACCAATCCTGTAGGATTGGTTATGGGTTGTTTTCCTACTATTTAAGATAATAACATTTTGTCATTGAGTTGTTTTATTTGTAACCAAAAATAGCTTAACTAATTGCCTAATCAATAACCATTCTTAGTAATAGAACCCATATTCCAAAGGTCGTATTTCCCAAGATTCCAATGTGAAGTGTATCATTTGACTAAGGTCTAGACAATGACACGTAAGCAGAAGTGTCGTATAGTATAATCAATATGGTTCTTGAAACTGACTACTATAAAATATCTGCTCCTTTCTTCCTTCCTTTCCTTTCCTTCCTTTCCTTCTTTTCCTTCCTTCCTTCCTTCCTTCCTTCCTTCCTTCCTTCCTTCCTTCCTTCCTTCCTTCCTTCCTTCCTTCCCTCCTTCCCTCCTTCCCTCCTTCCCTCCTTCCCTCCCTCCTTCCCTTTCTTCATGCTTCCTGCCTCTGAGAACTGGGTCATGATGGCTATAGCTCCAGCAGACAGTTACTTTTTTGACCTTGACATGGTAGTTAGCTATACCCTAAAACTGCTGAGCTGAGTATCAGGTCCTACTTCCCTGCTGACTTTGTAACACAATAGTAGCGGGTGTGTGTGTGTGTGTGTGAGCGTGCGTGCGCGTACGTGCCATACATGTTTAAGCCACTGTTATTTTGAGTTTATACGCACGCACGCGCACACGCGCGCACACACACACACGTATATATAATATACACAATCAAATATAATCCTGATATGAGGTTTTAGAAAAACTGCACAGCAGACTGTGGTAAAAACACTGTAGAGATACTGCATTAAAGACACAAAAACAGAATAAGAATGTTTCTAAAATTGCTTTTTTTTAATGATACAGAGTAAAGAAACTCTTGATTAGTATGAGATGGTTACATAAAATGTGAAGTATCTAAATGATGAAATACTATATATTCATTTAATTAATGCAAAGACTAGATCTATTAATATGAAAATATAATGTGCTAAATAAGTATAGCATAAATGATCAATATAGTAAAATTCTATTTAAAAAAAGAAATTACATACATATACTCAGCAAAGTCTGGAAGTATATGCAACAAAATATTAACCAGGGAATCTCTCAGTGGTAAGACAATGGGTGATTATTTTTCCTCTCTTCTTTTTCTATGAGTCCAGATTTTTAAAACTGAGTATCCATTAATTTTATGGTCATTTTCTTAAAAAGCCAAATATATCTGTAATACAAATATTTCTACCATCTCCAACATAATCTTCTTTGATGTATACATATAATACAAACTAATTGGTAGTGAGCAGGGGAATATAATAAATTGAGCTAAAGGTTCTACTAAAGCATGTAACATTGTGTTAAACAAGCATGGCTTGACTTGGTGTGGACAATACAAGAAAGAAATGACTTAGGCTGTTTCCTTGCTGGAAAATTCAAACATGCTAGTAGAAAATCAAATATGTTTTCATTTACTTGTCATCCATACTATTTTTTAGTAAAAAAAAAAACAAAAAAAGTTAGCTTTGATTAAAATAAATAAATGAGCCAGCAAACCGTGGTTTCATTTGCCTCTCTACACTTTCTGAATCTATGTCAAACACTTTAACAATGAATTGCTTGATTTCCTCTAGTCCCCTATGAAATCCTGACACTTCCATCCCAAATTCTGAGTACGTCACATCTTTCATCACCTCTACTTCTAGGCTATAAGCACTACAGGACAAAGTTACAGAGTCCTTTGGTTCTACTCTAAATTTAAATTACCTAAGCTTTAACTGGGACCTTTCTATTCTTCAGCAATCCTTTGTTCATTTCAGATTGACCCAGTTAAATAAGTTATTTCCCACAGTGTGCCTAATCACCAGATTCTAGTGGGCTATGACAACTCTTTATTTCTCCCAAGCATGTCTTTCTTCCCCCTTCTGATTCATTTGGGGGAAACTTCTCCACTCCAAGGAGTCCTGGTGGAGATGAGGCCATAATCCAAACTGGGCTGGACCCCTCTGAACAGAGTTGCATGGCTGGCTCAAGGACAGGCACATGAGGGAAGTCTGGCCAACCAGAGTCCTCATAGCGTTCAGGGAGGAAGACTTTAGGCATTCATTTTGGATCTCAAGATGCAAAGATGTGCCTGGGGCTAGATTATATTTCCCATTATACAGAGACAAGCTATTTGCAACACAAAAGGACGAAGCCAAAATAGAAAAGTAGAGCCAATGGAAGCTAAGAAATGATGAGCAAGAGAAAACTCTCATAACATTTAAACCCTGAGATCCAGTACCATCTGAAGTCAACCCCACCTCTGGACTTTCTAGTTCTGCATGAGACAATAAATTCTCTATTATGCCTCAGCTGGGTTTCTACCTCTTAAACCCTGTGGACTCCTGTCAAATATAGTACATATTCCCAGCTTCATCGACTTCCCCAAACCAGAAACCACCTACTAGCAGTCCCCAAATGTCTGCTTCTTGATGAACTTCTTTATCCCCCAAATCACTCAAATGACCCCACTGAAATGATTCTCAAGAAGCTTAATCCCAGGCCTTTTCTCAATATCTGGCCATGGGCCCCTTTCTCCAGCACGTCAGTGCTGATTTTTCATTTCTGGTGAAAAACCTCTCCTCCCACAGCTCCTGGGGCATAGTTCTGCCCTAGTTCTCCTGCTCCTCTGGCACTTGGTCTTCTTCCCACACCCTGATTCAAGTGTTTCCCAAGGAGTTGTCTTTGGCTTCCTTCCCTTTTCATCTACCCTCTCTCCCTTGGCAAGCTTTTTCAATCTAATGTTTCCAGTAATCATCTCAAAATAAAAGGCTCCAAAATCTATATCCATCATACTCTATTCTATAATCTATAACACATGAATCTCTTTTCTAGACTCTACACCTGCATGTCCCCACCCATATCTCACCTAAAGTCAATTATGTATATTCAAAACTGCATGTAATATCTTCTCTTCTGAAACAATTTATCTTTCTGTATTATCTTTAATTTTGTCAAAGCACCACCAGATTCCTGGTAATCTTAAAATTACATGTTATCAGTGACACCTTATGCCATCCCAGCTGAGACATCCTTGATGCTATTTCCACAGCATCTTTTGCATAAGCTTCCCCACCCCTCTCAGTCTCTCATCTGCCCTAGTTCAGATTCTCATCATTCCCATCTACACCGTTGCCATTAGCATCTTCATTTGTTGCCCTACATTCTCTCGATTTCAAACACCCTACTCTCTGCTATGAGATTACATTAACTGAGGGTCATATCTGATCAAGTCATTTCCTAGCTCAAAAACCTTTTTAATAACCACTTGAAAGTTGAAATGCCTTGTTAGTCAGCTAATAAAGACCCTCAGTCTGGCCCAAACTCCTTTCTAGTTTCCAGTAACTTCCTTTGAGAGTTCATCACTACAACGAAACCAAACACCACATCATTACTCTTACTTACTCCAGTCTGTCTCCATGTCTTTGCTCCTTTTTCCTTATCTCTTCGTAACTCCTACCATCTCTCAAGGCTCTCCAGAAATGCAAACTCTTTGATGAGATCTTCCTTAATCCTTCTTACTAAAAGTTATTTCCCATAACTCCAGGATACTGTTCATCTCTCTTGAAGGCAAGAACCCCATTTAATTCAAAACCAAATAGTGCTTTACCTAATAAAAGTTTGTTGAATTAATGAATTGTCTAATAAGTCTTTCCTCATCCTCTCCACATCTACAGGAACATAGTCAGACCTGAGGTCCATTACTAGCAAGCTGTGTGACCTTGGGAAAATTACTTACCCTCTCTGAAAAAACAAACAAACAAACAAACAAAAAAACACACCAGCCTCCTCATCAGCAAAATAAGAACAAATATAGTTCACAGAGACTCATGATTAAAAAAATATATAGATATTTGTTCTAGGAGGGCCTATCTGGTACATAGTAGGTCCACTTAGCATGGGTTCCTTCCCATTTCTCTCTTTTCATCCTTATCACTCAATCTGAGAATTCTCCCAAATGACACATTAAAAAAGGTATGAATGATACAACTAACACTCCCCTCAGTGAGTTCACTACATAAGAGCAGTAATCTTCGCTACTGAGTCCTTCTAGCAAAGCTCTATAAAGTGAAATGAGAAAATGCTTCCAAGAATTTAATATTTTAACTGTCAAATATCTCTGGAGCAACTGAGGAACACTTTTGCTTTTCCTGGGTATTCACTGCAGCTGATAGAGCCAATCTGAGAAGTCTTCATCAAAGGGGTATTGAACAACTCATACTTTAGTTTAAAAGCAAAGGAATTTTTTTGTATTAGAACAATAGTCAGCTATGTTCAACAGCTCTAAACAAACCAGTAAGAACATTTGAGATCACGTATACATCTCAGAAATATGAAAGCTCATAGGATATAGTGGAAATGGTATTGAACTATGCAGGTCTAATTCTGGCTCAGTTACACACTCACTGTGGTACCTCAAACAAGCCATTCATCTGCTGGCCCTTGACATTATCGTCTATAAAATGGTATGTTTAGTCAAAAAAAAAAAATCTCATTCTAGGAAGAATTCCTTGTTAATAAAATTTTATTCAATGAACTAATTAGGGGAAATGTTGAGCAGCCAACCACCTTTGATGATTAGCTATGGACAAACTTAGAGCTGCAGGTGATAGCAAGTGTGTGGTCTCCGAAGCTCTCTTTTAATCCTGTGCCTCTAGAGGATATTATAACTTAGAAATTAATAAGATAGACTTGAACCAGATCAACATAGACTCAAATTCTGGCTCTGCTATAACCACACTCTGAGTTTTTCACCTCTCCAAAGCCTTCATGTCCTCATCTGTAAATGGGGTGATAATAAATATCCTATACACCACATAGGGATAGGTAGGGGCTTTGTGGGCATTAAATTAATTAGTATGTATTATGTTTTCTATGCATAATAAATTCTCAATAAATGTCATTTATTCCTATTGCACCCTAAAAGAGTTTCTCTGTGCCATGCTTGAACAATTTTATATGCATTAACTCAGAGACAACAAAAAAAGGTTTAGAAATTTAAAATAAATTATCAAGACACAGTAACCAGATGCAACTTGTTCTAGATTGTATCCTAAACCATAAATTGGTTTCTTTTGCTATAAAGAACATTAGTAGAAAAGCTGTTACATTTTAATAAGAATCACAGATCAGATGATTTTATATATAGGTACTGATATCTATCTATCTATCGATCTATCTATCTATCTATCTATCTATCTATCGATAGACAGATATACATCAGTACTAATTTTCTGAGTCTGACAACTAAACTGCAGTTATATAAGTAAATATCCTTGTGTTTTTAGAATTAACAAGAAAGACTTAAAAAGAAAGACTGCAATATTTGAAAGTAAAGGGGCATTATGACTGCAACTTACTCTCAAATGGTTCAGGAAAAAATATACATGTATTTCACATTATAGATTGTATGTGTGTATATGTGTAGAGAGAGAGACAGAAGAATTGTAACATTTGAGAAATTTAATGCTATGTGCAAAGATTCTTTAAGCCTACACCACTTTGTAAGTCTGATTTTGTGTATTTGTGTATACATATATACATATACTGCCAATATTTATATATTAAACTATTTAGTTTTGACCCACTGTTTGTACTTGACTTGAAATCTCCCTGTTCAAATTATTTACCAGTCCTCCTTTGTAAAGTAATGCCTCCATTTAGAATTGTCCAATACATAAAAAAAAAAAGTAATATTGAGTTAGTACTCCGAGATCTACGTTTCACTTAAGCATTGTGAAGAGTTCCAAAGTCAAAGCACTTTTTGAAATGAACGGAATTATCCTCATCTTAAAATACATATTAAACAATAGAACTGTGTAAGGGCCAAAGCTGGCAACAGTTTCTACAGCTGTTACAACACATAAGCTAAAAGTGACATCCACGGATTCTTCTTGGTCGCCTATGGAAAAGTAGTTAGGCTTACCTTCTGCTGTCTTCTAATTAAATTCATTTCACAGCTCCACATTTCAGCCATTCCCCTAATGGCTACCAATGCCCTAGCAGGTTTTAAGGAGAACCGAAAATAGCTGTGGCAGCATCATATCAGACAACAGATCTTGCCGATGCTAAATAAATGTTTTCTAAGAATTCGTTAACAGAAACCTATAGGCCCATTCTAACTCCCAACCCCAAATACAACAATCTCTCTCCTAATCAGTTTTAAAAAAAGAAAGACTGCAATGTTTAAGAGGAGTAGTAGAATTTATCTTACTCTTGTATATGGTCACACACTTTTATAAAATTTACCTCACTTTCCTTTCACAAAAGTCCCATTTTAAAGAGTAGAAAACTGAGGTGCAAAAATCAAGATTTCAGACTTTGTATGTATTGAATTTAGAGCTCAAACCTCTGTTTTTGTATTCCCGGGAGAAAGGGGTGGTTATGATTCTTATAAATTATAAAACCTTCAAAAGTAGGTTAAATGTGAAAAAAATAAATAACTGGCAACAGTAGTATCTAAAGTATGTTTCATTAAAAAAGTTGGATGAAACAGCTCCTAAAAAAACATAAACATCACTCACAAGCCTTTGGAGATCTGACCTCAAGTCCCAGTAAAACTACAAACCAGGCGTATGAACTCAAATGAAGCTCAGCTTCTGCTTTTATAAAACTGCTTCTCCTCACAGAGTTATGAGAATGGACTTTCATACCTTGTAAAGTTCTATGTGCATGCTATTAACCATCATTATCTTTATAAAACTTAATTCTTCATTCCCCAAACAGATAGGCTCTCCAGGTTCCCAGTCTCAGTGAATGTCACCCAAACATTCAGAGCACAAATCTTACTCTTGTCTCCATTACTCACCCTCATATCCAATTCAGCTCTAAGATAAAGTCTAAACTCCTTAGTTCAAAATGTCCCTTCATGAACTGGCCTCATCTCCTGACATTTCTCTATTTTTCAATATTTCAAATTTCTCGGTATTTCACTATGAAAAACTAACCACTTCATAGGTTCCAATGTTTCTCAAATGTCTATCTCTTTGCATCTGCCGTAAGGTTCTTCCTGAAGCTCCTTTATTACCCCTCCTCATGTGGCTAATTGCTATGTGTCCTTTAAGGCTCAGCTGAAGCTACTGTGGGAAGCCTTTCTCAAACCCTGTAGTCTCAAGTAAATATATTGCTTCAGGCTTCCACTGATCTGGCACACACTTATCTATATTAGTTCCCTCTCTTCCTCTAGACCAATATCGTCCAATTGTACTTTCTGAAATATTGGGAAAGTTTTCTATCTGTGCTGTCCGATACAATAGCCACTAGCTATCAGTGGCTAGTGGGAACTTAAAAGATGGCTAGTTCAGTTACGAAACTGGATTTTAAATTTTCTTTAATTTTAATTATTTTAGATCTAAATTTAAATAGCCACCTGTGACATGTGGCTATGGAACTGGACACCACAGCTCTAGACAGATTGTCAACTCCAAGGACAAAGACCATACTTAGGGGTTTCTGTATCCTTGGCACCCACCACACTGGTATGTAGCAGATTCAATATTTGTTGAAACAATAAGTGAAAGTCTAAATATCTATATACACTTCTAATGTATGGTTGGGAAGTGATTCCACCCAATATTCCAAGCATTCTCGATTATCATATAATATTTGGCCAACCAGTCACAATTTGTAAAGCACACCTCATTAAATATCATGGGGAAAAACCCGCAGTAAATCATTCGTTTTTACTCAGGGCACTTCAGCTTCACAATCACTCTTAAATGACTTCCAGATGACTTCTTGACTAATGGTTACGCTGTTTATGAAATATTACAATAGTCATAGAAGCATCATTTTGGAATGTCAAAATCAACTACAATGTTTTGTAAAGAAAAAACATGGGCTTTTTTACCATGCTTATATTAACATGGAAAAAAATTCCCTTGCATGCCTGAAGTATTCCCAGACTATGAAACACTACTCTGAACCATTCGTTAAAATTAACCATCAGCTCTCCTAACTGAATGTACTTTTGAAATCCCACATAATATTTCGAGAAGGCGTACTGACTTGATTTGACAGGCTTCCATCACTGCGAGAACAGAATACAGAGAAAACATGAATACAAAGAACTAGTGGTCAAATTCAATTCGGTGCCAATTAAAAAACTCGACTAACAGAACTCATGAGCTTGACATATGCTTGGTCATTTGAGATTTTAAGAAATCTGAGATGAACTTCACAAAGCAGAGATTAACCGGGTTTGACTCCACATCCAAGTCCTCACTACAAGACCCCTCAGAGTGGAACTGGCAATCAAAGGCACATAATCACCCCGCCCAAAGAAAAGAACGTCTCTGCTTCCTATCTGGTATGTCACACATCTCACAGAGGTTACACAATGGCGGAACAAACCACTTGTTAATGTTCTTTCATTGCATAATTACTTCTGTAAAGGGAGACTAATCCTAAATCTAAAACTATATGTGAAATAAAAGGGAATAGGTAAAGCATCTCAAAGCTTGATTAAGAGTGGTGAGGACTCCAGCTTCAAAAGCACATAGTTCACTCCTTTTAAATTCAATTTAAAATTTTAATTAAAAATAAGTATTTATTACAAAATAATTAATGTCCACTGAACAAAAACACACAGGCCAAAATAAAATAAAATATTTAACCCTTTTACCCAAAGACAGTATTTGGTATGTGTTCCACTGCTTTTTTTAATGTACTTTTAAGATAGTAATAGAAATACTAGCTAGCATTTACGTAACTGTCCTAAGTATTCAACATCTATTAACTCATTGTCTTCACCACAATACTACAAGAGAGGGACTGTTGTTATCTGTACCTTACAAAGAAACTGAGCAGAGGGAACGTAAGTAACTTGAACCAGTTCACCAGCTTGGAAGTGGCAAATAATCTCTGTTTAGTTTTTGCTGTGGGAACATTATGCTCAACTAAGTACTGTGGGAAGAAAACTTTCTCCTTACCTTTATTAAATCCTTAACTGCTATTTCAATGCTCAGTCAGAAACAGGGAGCACAACCTGCCTGTCTTATATTTGATTCCTCTGCTCCAGCTTGGGGAGGGGCCGAGCTAAGATCAGAGAGACATTCACTGACTTGCATCTAATACTCAAGATTGAGCTGTAGGACTAAATCTGTTCTATGAATTTAGATTCCTCCAGGGCTGTATCTCTTTGTTCTTAGTACCAAACTGTAATCTTCTTACTTCTATATACTACATAATCAATTAGATTGGTCATTAAAAGTCTATATCTAACTTGATTCAAGTCTCATTTTATTTATTTCACCTGGATTCTGCCAATAGATAAGATAGTTCCCAAGTCCTTTAAAATCTAAAAGTGCCTATTTTAACTATGAACTTCACAAAAGCATGGAGAGCAAAACATATTAGTGTTTAAAACAGTGAAAATAAATTTTCCACAATGTAAATTGTTAAATAGGAAATATGATATGCAGCTGACAAGTTCCAAAACATTCTTAGTTACAGGTGTTCTTAGAGACCTGGAAGACATCTGTTCCATGCCTTCACCCCATCCGCAAGAGTCCAAAGGGATCTACACCCAGTTTTCTGCTCAATTCTGTTGATATCGTCTGCTGCATCATGACCCTGAAATGCCTTGTATTATTCTTTATAGTTGTGTTACCCATACAGCAACTCCTTTGACAACAATAGTAATTACACAGCAGCCTTGTTATCTCAGGATAGCACTGTAATTAACTTGTGTCACTGCAGCATTCACAGTTATAATTTCAGGAAAAAAAAAAAGTCTTATGTAAGTAACCTTTTTAGTCCTGGCTTTCAAAAATAACTTCAGCAATTACACTGCTGAAAAAATCCAGTGTGTTTCTCCCCCAAACACATGATTTCCTTTGTATAAAGCCCACTGAAGCTATCTGTCCCCTAACAGGAAACATTAGACTGTATCTGTTGTAAGGGCTTCTGAAGAGAAGAGGGAAAACAAACAATCGTTTCTAAGAGTGATACTTACAGCTCCTCCAGAAAAGGGAAATTCTTAAATGCATCTTCTGGTAACTGAGTGATGTTGTTCATACTGATATCCCTGGAAAATATAAAGTTAACAAGGTTGATTAACTAAGTGACACTAGACTTAAAGCACTTAATTCAACAGAATAATAATTACGTGCTGAGATTTTGTACAGAAACACACACAAAAAAATGAGCACATAAGACAGACACAGGAGTAGTCATGATTTGGCTTCAGAATACAGAAAAAAAAGAGAAAGGTTAAATCTTTTATTATAAATTAGGTCCCATGATTTAGAAACATACCCAGAGATCCTGTGATTTCCTTGGGAAAAAAAAAATATCAAACTACATACAATGGGTGGGCCAGTGTGGCTTCCCAGGGCTCTGGTATCTGAAGAGCTATAACCTAATAAAAATAAACAAATACCCGCCAAACTTCATTAAAAAAAAAATCGTTAGCTCCTTAAAAAAAAAAAAAAAGGTGGCTCCTTAAGCCAGTATCAGGAACAATAAAACAGGTCATAGCTGTACTCCAGTCATATTTTCTGCAAAACCTATAAAAGTCCTCCAGGTAATAGTTGTAAATGGATTTCATTTTTAGCTTATGAACAGATGCAGGCTAGAGACAAGTGCATACATGACAGGTATGCAGTCCATGTCCAGTTTTTCCTTACAGAGGCAGCAGAAAGGAGAGAACTCACTCGACGAAGTAACTCAACAATTAACTGGTTCAAATGGCTAAAAAAACACTTTATTAGCTATTTCCTTCTTCTCTGGCAGCTGCCTGTAGAACTGGCTTTCTCCTTCCATACTTCACTTAATATCAACACCATGAAAGGCAGGTTAAGGCAGCCTCATGAGGGACAGTTCCAGCCTGCAATGGGTTGGTTGCTTCACTAGGGTTCTTCTGCCTCTCACCTTTTAACCTTGCGTTAAAATCTTTGAGGGCTGAGTCCTCAAGGTCTCTCCTTTCTAGAAATCACCATAAAAATTCACATGTGTCCTTCCCTTTACCAGGTTACACATATTGGCATAAGAGGGCAGAAATCAAGCACGAAAAATAACACTGTAATTTTCATTACTTAGGTAAGGTAGAATTTTCTCTTAAAGGTGACAACTTCAGTACCAAGGTAGTTGAGTCCCTTCTCCCCATATTTCTTCTCACTAAAATTTAGAAATGGGATCTGCATCCCTTCTTATTAGCCCTGGCAGGTCTGGAAAACGTTTTGGCTTGGGAGTAACAATCATTTTGCAGCAGCAGAAACAGCAACCATGGTAGCAGCTAACATGTAGAGAACTCTGGTAACATAAGACTGCACACAGAAGCTCACTTTCCAAATAGGGAAACACTGAGGCTGACTGAGGTAAATCATCTCCCCAAGGCCCCTCCACAAGTGGTATAACAACAGGAAATAAAAACTCCAGTGTCCCTAATCTTATCTGTAGACCCCAAGTCTTCCCAAGTATCATTTGAATCCTGTTACTTCTCTCCAGGGGTAGTCAAGATGCAGCAAAAGCCTCTGTCTTATCAAAGTTAAAAAAAAAAAAAGGGAGCGATACTGCCCCCTAGACCTTGGCACGACCATTAATGAACCTCAAAGGAAACCACTTTTGCTTGATGACTTAAAAAAACTGTCAAAAGCTTTGGCAATTCAAGAACCAAAGTTCATATAAATGTCCCAGAACACAAAATTTTCTTGATATGAACCCTATGACCATATTTACATGCATTCCAAAACTTTATATCATTGAAAATGACTCAAAGTCTATGAAAGACAACTTAAAAGAAAAACGAAATTAATATGCTTCTTAGGAATAATTCCTCTCCAGGGTCTCCATATTTACAAACTAATATAGGTTAAGCTAACATATGTTAGATAATTATTTATAAACCCAAGCCCTGATACTATAGTCAGCTACCATTATTGCTAAGGAAGGGGAAGAGAATCTTTTGTTTTCAAGAAAGATACTGGTGCAATGAAAATAAAACAGGGGTCAGAAGAAGCAGGCTCAGCTCCTGGCACTGCCACATCACTGCTGTGTCATCCTAGGCCTCAGTTTGCTTATCTGTAAGAGGAAGAAGTTGAAATTGCTTGAGTGGCTTCCAAGCCTAACATTATATACTTCCATGATTTACCTTTTTCTGCAGTTTTCATGTAAGCGCCAACCCTTCCTGATGAAAACACAAGAGCTTCATTTTACAGAAAGGGCATGTTTCTGAAAAATTTACCATAACCCCAAAGTTAAAGACTATTAACTAAAGACCATTATAAAACTGGGTCACTCCTACTGCAAACATATTTGGCCTTAACCAATAAAATCACTCACAGGAATACAACAAAACTTTTAATCATATTGAAAGGCAAACTAATAACCTGAGTAAGCAGTGATTCTATAAAATATTGCACAATTTTGGTACTCTTTAGTCATTCCAATAAAAGGAGGAAGAAGGCAACCATAATTTATTACTTTACAAAAGGAGGCTCCCTATACAGTTGCTTCGAAGTTCTGCACACCTGAATTCAGGTGCGTACCACGGTAACAGAAAAACTGATTAATTACCTCACATTAAAAAAAAAACACCATAATTAGAGCAAATTTACACCACACTATTTTCTGCATTCCAATTTTTTAAAACACATACACCTATGTAATTCTCTCATTTTTTCCCCCTCAGAGTAACAAGACATAACAGGTAGTTCTGCTGTAAGCTATAAATGCAATTAGTGGGACTCCATATTTACAAACTAATCTATGTTAAACACGACTTAAAGTTTTGTTTCAAAGCTTCAGATTCAAGAGCAACACTTGTTTCCAAATTGTTCTGAATTTCACATACCCAGAGAGTTTTTCTCTTTATATATGTTTTCTCTCCTACTTTCTGGGCTTCAGTTACAAAACATGTGTGAATAAGGTTGAAAAGGAGAGGGAGGCTGCTACAAGATGTTATCTGCAGAGAAGCGCTGGAAACATGTGGTTACAGAGTATAAGGTGGGTGGGTACTCATTTAAAATAATGAGGGCTAATGGTGATAAACAACCTACAGACAGCCTTCAGAGCGGGTTCCAGACCTGACATCACCAGCATCAGCAAAAGAGCTTAAGTCGGGAAAGGACGCTAGTAGTGATGAGTTAACTGTAATAATTTACAGATGGAAGCCCTATGTCAACAATGATAAATATATTAGGCCCATAAGCCGTAGAAATTATTAAAGTACATAAGTAAAAGAAACGTGTATGGCACATTTTCAGCTAGAAGAAACACCTTGAGATCAAGGCTCTTATATTCATATGAGGGACACAAGCTTATCAGTAGCATCTGAAATTGTATAGAAAAGATACATTAAACTAGTGATTTGCCATCCTGGGTTCAGGGAAGAAAATAAATGTAACATAGAAACCAAAAAATAAAAAATCACACAAGATCACAGTACCACCCACTCATTAACACCTCTGAAGGGTAATTTCAAGAGAAGTGATGGCCTTACTCCGAGGTAGCCTGGGATAGCTAGAAGTGTTCAGGCCTGGCAGCCAGAGAGACCAAGGTTCATCTCTGAGCACCAGCTTTTTCATTTGGAAAAATAAAAACAGTAATAACTAAACCTTTGTAGATTGTTATGAAGATCAGAAAATGTCAAGTGACACATAAGCTAAGTAATAGGTATTATCCTGTCATCGTCCATGTTTTAGCTACTCCTGGAAGCTGTATGAATCCAGTGGACCCAGAGTGGGCTAAGAGCAGACCAAGCATCCCATGGTCTTTGGTGGACCTTCCTTCCCAGAAAGAAACCCCTTTTACACAAGAGAAACACTAAATTGTGCAGAAGACCTAGAACCTGGAGTTGTTCCTACATATAGAACTACACTCTGAACTCTAGAACTCCAAGTGCCAAGGATTTTAAGCTGGAAGAACCCTTCAAGATCAAACACTATTTTAAAAGAAAAACTGTTGACAGAGTCAAGCACCCTTTTAAAAAATTAGTCTTAGTGAACATTTTTGAAACAAGAGAACACAAGAGCCATTTTCAAAAAGATCAGGATGACATCAAGCAGTTTAGTGATAAAACGGGATAGAACCTAGAACTTTTACTGGGGAAGGCAGGGCGGTTCTTGAATGTATCTTTTCTACATATATTTATTCGTTTTGTAGCAGATTTCTTTATTGTTAAGGCCTCTCAAGGTACACTAACTGGAACACAGCATCCATCTGCATGTCACAACCACACAATTCAACATTCCCAAATTTTTAATATAGAAATCAAAAATGCAAAAGCACACCACTAGAAAAATAAAGTTGAACACTCAAACACCAAGTCACTGATTTCAAAATTAAAATTTAAAGGGTGTGATTGTTTAATTTAAACTGCTAAATCTCCCCAGTGGTTAAACTCTCATCTTTTTTTCCCTCATAAAATTTACTAATGCCAAAGTATCTAGAGAGTAAAGAAGGAACATCATGTTTCAACAAGGTACCTTTTAAAATCCATGTAAAAGGCTCCCTAAGCGAGCCTAACCTGTTTGCTGATGGCCAAGCGTGTACCACTGTGGGCTCCACCACTGCATGCTTGTCATGTCTGGGCCTTTTGCTACAAATATACTGTGGCAAAATATACTGTGACTGACCCAATGTTATCTAAATTTGAATAAGTCTTCCTATTGATATTAGTTAAAACTGTATTGCTGCTGCCGTATTGTTGATTATATCTCAAAACTATTTAAAAAGTCCATTACATACAGGTTCTAGAAAACACAGGTTTCTCTAATATATATTCTCGAGGAAATGGTGGTGAAGTCTTTAAACTCAATCAATACAAGCTGATAATGACTAAGAACTAATACTATTCCAATGACTCTTCAGAGTCTTTTGTAACCAACCAAAATTTTCAGGTCAATCTCCAGTTAACAGATAGATGGCTACAGTATAAATAAAAACAAAAAAAAAAACTAAAAGTAAATTTGAAAAATTCCTCTGGTGGAACAAATCTGAAGAGGTCTTGCTTGTCCACATGTAATATACATATAGATACACTTAAAACACCAAAGTTCTAGTCAAAGCTTATGAAGAACTTAATTTCTTTTCTGACAAGATTCCATATCTTTGGGCAAGTATTCTCTTTTCTTCCTGAACTTTTTGTACTAACAAGAGTAATCTATGTTAATTGTTCTTTAAAAACTGAAATACTAAGAAAACCACCCACAATATCAATATTCACAAGTAACCACTGTCATATTTTTGGATGTCATTACAGATTTGTCTATGTATGGTTTATACTTCTTACAAATATGAAATTCCATAGGTCTGAACACATTTCTATCTTGACATCTAAGATTCTTCATCTGCAAAATGAAAATAAATCTTATGTCTTTTAATGAACGTGTGTTAGAATCTACCATATCTCAATGCTATTTGTCAGCAGGCCATACACTAAGGATGGCAACCTCTTTGCTACTGGAAGCCACCATGCCAAAAGGAAAAGAGGTTAATTAGGATTTTCCTTCACAAGAGGAAAGGAGGTATACTGTTGCCTATTTAACAAACATTTACAAAGTATCCATTATCCACTCAGGTGTAGGCACTGTGCTAGGATGAGGAACCTTTTATATCAAAAGATATAAAAAAAAAGATATAAAAAAAAGATATAAAAAAAGATATAAAGTTCAATTATCAGTTCACTCTATTCTTGTTATTACTATTTAATTGAATATTGCATCGTTGCAATATTCAATTAACTTTAACCTTTCAAAAATGCATTATTGCATTTTGAAAGCAATAGGAAGAGCTACATGTATGTGAAGATACTGTTCTTTGCTGAACTGCTTAAATGGGGCCAAAACAGTATCTATGCCATTTAAGTCAGATTTTGCTCCAGATATTTTTCTGACCTTCCATGTTTTGGTGCCGCTAGAACCCAACTCAATGTCACAATAGACACCCTTCTCGGATTTCTACTAAGTTTTAGGCATCAGGATAAACTGGCTCCATGCTATCTGGCACCTTCTCTGGTGTTTCAAGTGTAAAGGCTCGGTGCTCTTCAGTGGAAAGAAGTGGGAAGAATCCAAAACTTGCTTCTCTGCACCCTTGCAATCCTTAAGAGGGCAGCTGCTACAATTACCATGCTAACACTTAACAATTAATGTTAATTACTGAGAGGAAAACTTATCACTTTGCAAGGCATCTATTTAAGGCGCTTCAACATTCTAGTAGATAATGTTGCTAACAACACAGAGGGGTTAAAGAAAATGCCAACTTCGTATCTTAAAAAATAATAAAAATAAAAACTTTCTATAGAAGAAAATGTTTAATTCATTTATCTATTCTTGTGGATTAAAACGTCTATTTTAGGGCATTTTAGAATTTTTCCATTAAACACTTTTAAGGTACATTACCATCGTTAAGAAAATTAAAAGATGCAAAATAGACCAAGAAAAAATATTTGCAAAACATGTATTAGATAAAGAATTTGTATACTATAATATAGAAAGAACTCTCAAACCTTGGCAAGGAAAGGAACCGGATTTTAAAATGGGCAAAAAGATTTGAGCAGACACTTCACCGAAGAAAATTATACAAATGACAAAAAGCACATAAAAGGACAGTGAACGTTTAGTCATTAGAGAAATACAAATTAAGTCACAATAAGATACCACACAACTATTAGAATGGCTAAAATGTAAATGATAATAATAGCTGACAACACCAAGTGCTGGTGAGGATGTGGGGCTACTAACTGCAGCTCCCACACTGCTGGTGGGAACGCAAAATAACATCAGCACTTTAAAAACAGTTTGGCAGTTTCTTATAAAATTAAACGTAGGCTTCTGATCCTATGGCCCAGCAATGCTACTTATATAATTATAAAAAACTGGAAATAACCTGAATATCCTTCAACAGGTGGGTGGATAAAGAAACTTTGGTGTATCTGTACAATGGAATAATAAGAAGAAAGCAGAAAGGAGCAGACTATTGACACAAGGACCAGCAAGCATGAATCTTATGCTAAGCCAAAGAGACCAGACCCAAAAGGCTACCTGTTGTATGACTCCATTTACGTGGCATTCTGGAGAAGGCAAACTTAGAGACAGAAAACAGATCAGTGGTGGCCAACAGCTGGGAAGATGGGCTGGCAGAAAGGTTGACTACAAAGAGACATTAGAAAACTTTCTGGAGTGATGGCAATGTTCTGTATTCTGATTTTGATGTTGGTTACATGACTGTTGCACACATTTATTGAAACTCTTAGAACTGTAATTAAAAAGGGCAAATTTTACCACAGGTAAATCAAACTCATTTATCTGCATTAGCCTTTCATAAATAACAGCACATATAATATTACTTCCTCACATTTCCCACACACACACACACAAAATAATTCATCCTTTGGCTAGAGGTCCTCTTTCCCAGCTCTACCCAAAGTCGAATAATATGAGCAGCAGCAGTGGTTTGAATCAGGAAAATGGCAGTGCTTTTTAAAGGTTTTTTTGCTTTTGTTTGTTTTCTTGTTTTTTTTTTTTGTTCAACCTCTGCTATCCACTTACAACAGGACATTGGGGCAAGTCTCTTCATTCTCTCTCTATTAAGCAACTTTTAGGCTGTGTCTGTGTGCAGGACACCGGGAATAAAGACAAGAAGACATCAGTATCTCCCCTGGAGAGTCTTCTGAGGCAGTGAACAAGGCAACAATAAAATGACAAGTAAATTCTGCAACCCATGCAGCACAGCAAGGGAAGATGCTTAACCAAACCTGGAGCAGGAGAAAGGCTTCCAAAGATGGGGCTGTTGTGCTGAGGTGTCAAGGACACACATGACTTTACAAAGAGATGCTATTTCAACCTGTGGTCTCACTCATGTGTTTGGCACTGTTTCTCAGCAGAGATGCAACTTGCATGTTGAGTAGGATAATTCTTCTTTATTCAAGACGATCTTGTTCACTATAGGGTGCCTGCCATCCCTGTTTCCCTGGCACGTGCTAATTATTGCAACTGAAAACATTCCCCAAACACTTCCAGCCCTCCCTTAGCAAGCTGGCAGCACAGAGAGGGACATGAAACCTATTTGGAAGGTGGCAAATGGCATTTCTTAAAAAAAATATATAATTAATAGTTAACATCAAAGTGCATCACATAAAATAAAAAAAAAGAATAGGTATTGTTTCATGACAACTATTTAGATTATGTATATATTTATTTACAAAGAGAGAGAGGGGGAGAGAGTACATAAAATGTAGTCCTGAGCTCATAGAGAAAAAAGCAGTACTTCCCAAAAGGCCTTGTGTGTGATCTCTAGAAATCAGAACTTTATTCTAAAAGCATGGTAACCTGCCAGAGAAGTTTAAGCATGTCAAGTTTGCCGGAGAATAATCATTCTGGCAGCCATAGACTACGATGGGACCAAAAAGAGAGGAAGAAACCCAGCCCTCCTGGAACTCAACTTCCTCTATTGTAAAATATTTTGTACTAACTTCTCAGGTCCTTTCCAAATCTATCATTATGACTCTGACTTTGGCATCCCTGCTCCTGCATATTCCATGCATAATTAGCAGAAAATAAGAAACCCTTAGATTCACGTTTTTCCTATCTGTGTAAGGACATTTGCTTGTGTTAGCAAGTGTGTGAATGAGTACAGACTTAAACATACCCCCTTCAGAATTACAAGGGTTCAGTAATTAAGAAAGACGCATGACTTCATCTCCAAAGGTAATATTTTATGCTGTAATTGTTTATGCTCTTGGTGAAGCAATACAGCCTAGGAGACATTTAAGGGTGTGTTCTTCAAGGAGATGCTAACACAAGTTAAAAATGAGAGCGAACAAGACACTGGTGTGTAAATATCATACCACAAATGAAAGGTATGTATGGCTGAAATTACGTCCTTAAAAGGGTAATGTTAAAAAATAAAACCAGTCAGTCTAATGCAATATTTTTTAATAGTGAAACAAGTCCCGTTTGTTTTCAGGGCTTTGTTACTTTTATCTTTAAAAACGTAACATAGTTTCCAAGTGTGGAATGTGTTTTAAAGAGAAAATATATAAAATGTTATTAAGCTGGAAAATGTTTAATAAATGGCAAAGAAAAATGAATTCCAAAGACAAAAAGAACATAAACTTTCCTTTCTATAGTTTGACCAAGTACCTAGCATCTGGAATCACATGAGACAGATAAGAGTTAAAACTATGATATTCCTTGTTTTCTTCCAACTTAATGGGTGTTCTCAGACATTCTTTGGGCATCAACAGCTGTTCTGGTAACCCTAACGATGACAAAACAGAGCTCATTACCAGCCAACACACACAGACGAAATGCTATTTCCATAGTCCATTTAACATCAACAAGAAGTATTGTAAGGATTGTCGTCTGCGCAGATTAGAAACACTCAATTACTTCATCCTAGCAGACAAAATGCACTATTCATAGAGAAATCAATCCAACAGCATTTATTATGGTAAATATTCTAATTAACTAAACGGTTTATGTTTTACTATGGCTACACTTATTAATACCACTGCTAGGAAAACATTACTTCATGGCTCTTGCCTTCAAACATGCACTCCTATGAAAACTTCTGTTTTGATGTGTATTTTTTAAACTTCGGCTCACAAGCAATTAAGGGGTTGTGAAATCATCTTAATGGGTCAGAGCCAACTTTTTTTTAAAAAAATTTTAAATAAGAAAGAATAGAATAAAAAGTATCAGAATGTACGAATGTAGTCAAAGTAAGTTTTAGAAAATTTTGTTTTAGCACATGCACGTTTCTGTCTTCCTGACTGCAAAGTCTCAAGTCTGTATACTATATCACTTAGTTTCAGGTTCATATATATTGTCTGTGAAATACAGTCAGAACCATGAGTGCAAGGAATTGGTTATTCAAGCCAAGGATTTCTTATTCCCTCATCCAAATGGGAGTCAAAGCTACAGCTGTTTTCCCAGCACAACAAGGTTAGTCAATGGCTTTAGTAACCTTTCAAGTTGTCCTTTGTCTTTGTTAATACCGCGGTACTTGCGTGTTTTAGTGCCATTGGTTCTTTAAAACTGACAGCAATGGTATAAGAATGTCACGTAGGCTTACCCTGAAATTTCTTTGTTAAGAGTGACAGAAAAACAGACACATACGCTTAAAAAAAACTTTATTATACAACTACTTCCAATTGTTTCAACAGAATTGGCAAGTTTGAGTCAGCTAAATTTCTATTTGACTACCCTGCTTTCTATTTGACTGCCCTGCGTTCTATTGGGGTTTTTAGAAGTATATGATAACATGACATTTTTCATTTACTGTGCATAAAACATTTAAAACAACCTAACAAAACCATCCTTGAATAATGTAATGATTTAAAGGATAAAACAAACAAACAAACAAAAAAAAAGACTAATGCCCCAAATCCACAGTAGTCTCCCAATAAGCACTGATTATACATCCAATAATCAAACCAGGCAAAAGGTATTCCAAGTTCTAAGACAATGACCTCATATGCTGAGGCAAGAGGGAAATGCTAAATGAGGCAGTCTGTACCTGGAAGGCCAGTTGCCAATGATCAGGCCTGAACTCAGAGGAAGGCTCTCTGGGATTTCACCATCCCTGTAAGGTCAGCTTTGTCATGCAGCCACTTGCCTTCAGGCCACACACAACACCCCTCCCTAAACACACACCACACACTTTCCCCCTTTCTCCCCTCTGATGGCCATTTTTAAAAAGGCTTATAAAACACACTCTATCTTTAAAGAAATGACTCAAAAGTATTAAATGGGTGACACAACCCTTTCTGTTGACTATAAGGCAACAGATATTGATAATGAGTTTATAAAAAGTCATTCAAGATATTTATTCCCTGACACAATGATAAACAAGAACTTCACCTCTTGAGGGGAAAAAAAAAGATATTCCCTTCCCTTGAGAATGACTTACAACTCATTAAAGTCACTTATTGTGTATAGAAGAGGCTATGCAATCAATTCTGAGATGACCATGAATCTTTGGGAGCAAAGATTCTCAAATCTGGTTTTATAATACTCCTAAAACAGCTCCATTTGTGAGAAGGCTTTAAGTTTTAAAATGTCCCAAAACAAAAAACTTCAATTCCTTTCAATTTTTTGCAATCAATATGGGTCATATGGTCCTTTGTTTCTTACTGGGACAGAAAACAGTGGGCTATCCTGAAATTTTTTTATTAAAATGAAAGAGAGAGAGAGAGAGAGACAGACAGACAGACAGACACATAGTCTAGGAACTCCAAACACATTCCAGGCTACTCACTTTAGGATGTTCTTCTAAGACAATCTCTCAATTCTTCAGTTAACTTAATGTTTTATTGATGCAGTTTTGTTACTAAATTGGTACACAAAGCAGAAATAATGTCTGAGAAAATAAACTCTCAAACCCCAGTGAAACCAGATACACAATTCTAATTCATGCCCTCTCCCCTTCCTCTTCCCCTCCTCCACCAGCTCTCCCTCCATTAAGAATGTAAAATTAGAAGTTCAATTCAGATGCCAATAAGGAGGATGACAACACACTCCAGTGTTCCTCGGGCAATCCCAGTTTATATCTATTGTCTCAGCATAATTATTAATAGTGCTCTTTTTCAGTCTCAAAGAGATGGTCATTCTAATGATAAATGATCATCCCACTAACAAGCAGCAGATATGATTGAATCACATTGGATGAGTTGTGATAGGATAGAGTAGAAATCTTGGTTTGGATTGCTTTGGTCTGGGCTTGAATAAATGGCTAATTTTCTATCTGTATAATAATAATAATAATAATAATAATAATAATAATGTGAAAAACAACTTATCATGCATCTGTATGTACAGTTTATAAATATCACTTTGATTCATTTCCTGCTCCTCCACCTGGACCCTATGCTCCATTAGGGCAGGGGCTGTGTTTTGCTCACTACTATATCCCAAGCCTCCATCACAATGTATGGCCACAGTTGAATGAATGACATGCCAGACAATGGTTAAATGCTTTAACAGTCATGGTAACAAGTATTTATTTAGCTTTTCCAAAGAAATAAATTTTTAAAAGGCTTAATTTCCCAGCCATCATTGTAAAGGAAGTCAAAAGGCATGTCTACATGAGGAAAGAAAGAAAGGGCATATAAAATATCCTCATCTTTACAAGTGGGGCACCTGGTTCGTTTCTGGGACAATGACGAACACAACATTTCTTATGGACAGCAGAGTGTTAATGACAGATTTCCTCCCAACGTCTATCACTATAACCAAATAAAAACCTTACATACCAAGCACATTTGGAGAAAAGCAAGAGAGTAAAGCTTTCGTTTAGATACAAGTTCCTGGATTTAAAAATAGCTTGGGAGGAATGATGTAAAATTGGATTTCAGTAAAACTAATTTTTCCTCCTCAAAATTTCAAAATACAGGCTTTGTCCTATAAATAACATCTCACAAAACCACTAAACTAGAAAGCATAGTGGTTAAAAGTTCCTCCCAGAAGCCAGGCCAAAGGCCCTGTTTTGAATACAACTCTGCTCACTCACTAGCTGGGCAAGTCCCTTCATCTCTCTGGGCCTCAGTTTCTTTGCATGTAAATGGGATAACCCTTCTGATTTCAAATCATTGTTGTGATGACTAGATGATGTGACCTCCAGCCAGTGCCCAGCACAATACCTAGCTACTAGCACTCAGTCAAAATCAATTATTATTTTTACTATTATCATTATCACCCAATCACCATCTACTCTAACCATCTCATTTTAATAATGAGGCAACTGAGGCCCAGAGGAGTTAGATAATTAATTAATGAAAGAGTCAAGATCAGAATCAAAAAGATAAATGGCAGTCCAAGGTTCTTTCTACTACCTTAAGCTGGAGTGTGTGGCAGTAATGTTTTAACAACATGCTTGGGAAAACAATTTGCCTAGAAGCCCTGTGTTAAATGGCGCTTGGAGTCTGAGGTTAATGGGTAAGACCTGGCTGAGCCCCACGCGGTAGCTCAACTAATAAACAAGTGTTATGAACAAAACCTGGAAACAAACAAATCAATACTACATATACTTAACCAAATAACTGTATGAGAGTTCTCTTCTTACTGAAGAATACTGGCCCTTGAAGAAGTAAAAAGTTTAAAATAAGGCATAATTGCTAAAGTGGAATTCTAGATACCTTTAAAAGGTGTTGATCTATTAATGGTAGTATGTTCAGTTTTACTTAAAGAACTCATAGCTTTTGTTGTTCAACAAATCTTTGATGGCCTGATGAGTAAAACAGTCCCATTGATCTTTTAAAAAAAGAAAAAGGCACCTGTATGCAAGCCAGATTAAAGGGAGAGAGAAGGGTCCTCAAAGCTAAAGGAGCAGCCCACGTGAAGGTGGATTCTAGTGAACAGAGCCTGTCAGGAGACAGCAAATAGATTGTCCTAGCTGGGATGTGAGTTCAGGGATCAGAGGCGAACCCATAAAGGATAATATAGACGCAAATGACAGAAGACGCTGACTGTCCACATAATAAACAGTCTGGGGACAGAAACGAGAAGCTATGAAAGATTTTTTTTTTTTTTTTAAGGAACGTAAAGAAGGCTGTGTTCTGAAGAAATTCTGGTAGATGGGCAAATTTTTGCATTCTCTACATCTTTACAACAACCCTTACTGAAATTACACATTGGTACTCTGCTACCAGCCACACTGAATGATGTTAGAAGCAGCAGTTCCATGAAACTTGCTTGCTATGGATACTGTAAGAATGCGATGAGGTTATGATTCATGAAGCTACACAGTCTTCCCTTTATCAGAGCCCTTGGGAAAAAGTTCTCTTTGACCTCAATTCCAGGAACAGCTGTGTTTCTCCTGCACAACATGTCCTTTTCATCTTTCGGGCAATATATAATCACAGAAGTGGATTCTTTCTCCCTCTTGCTATCAGCTACTAAGATTCTCTGAGCCCAAACTGTAAACTCCCCTTTTCACAAGTGTATACATTAGGCTGGTAGCTTCAGTAATTTCTGTCACTGCTTGATCTTTTCTTGCTCTAATCTGAGGATGTGGGGAAGTCAGTCTTCTCATCTACTTATTTTGCATTGCATCATATACATTTTTTGTAAACTACCTTGAATTCTTTTTGGAATAAAGAGGATTATCCTAGTATTTTGTGAGCACTCCCTAGCTGCCTGGCATACATAAGCCAACAAATGCATAAACACATGTTGGTGACAGTATAAAAAGAGTGACCAGAGAGACAAGAAGGTTGAGGTTGGAAAAATCAACCACAGAGGAAAAGAAAGTTAAGAACCCTTTCAGAGTCAGGACTTAGTGAGGAGAGGCTGGGGAAAAAGAAAGATGACCCTAGATGATGATAAATATAAATAAATAAAAATAAATAAATAAATATATATATATATTTTTTTTATTTGTTGTCCATAGAGCTGAGAGAGTGATGCTGCCATTAGCTGGGGACATAAGAGGAGGGATATGTGTGCTGGGTCTGCTTAGGTCAGGTGGTGTTATATAGTTGTTGGTTGTAAAGTCAAGCCCAGAATTGAGGAGAAATGTTGGGAGAGGATAAAGGTGTGGGAGTCAACGACAAGGAAAATTAAAACTGCAGAAGCAGATGGCACTGCCCCGTGAAGACATGCAGAAAAATAAAGAAGATGGCTGAAAAAAGTTTTTAGAAAGAACTCAATATGAAGGGAACAGAAACAGGAAGGAAATGATCAGGAAAATGAAGAAAGAATCTGAAGGAAAAGTTTCAAGGAGATCAAGTGCTGTCAAATGAAGCCAAGTAATCAGTAACCAAAGATTTGCCACAGGATTTGGTAATTAGATCATTTGTCAATAGATTTATCATAGCATGAATCTCATGAATATTAACCATGACTAGAATTTTTCCCCACTTATTTTGGCTCCAGGAATAGAACAAAGAAAAGGAGAAAATTTCCTGAGGTAACTGGGCAAGATTTAAAAGAGAAAAGAAAAAGAAACACAAGGTTTAAAGAGGATATGTGTAAACATGCGAGAAAGAGACCGCCTGAGGTGGAACTGACTGGGCTAGGATCCTGAGACAGGAAAAGGGGGACCAATAATGTGACTCTATCTCCAGCAAGGAAGAGAAAGGGCAGGAGGGATAAGGACAGGAAGGTGGGTTCCCCCATCAGTGAGCAGGTGGGGCTACCAGCTGACCACGCCTCCTCTGGTGCATGGTGCAGTGCAGACAGGGCCCCAGGCGGCTGTGAGCATTTGGCATCTATTCCTTTATTCTCTAAGCCCAGGAGCTTTCATTCTAGGCTCGCTCTCACACTGAATGTATCCCTCTCACTCCCACGTCACAACTGTCCATTTTTTTCCTAATGTGTTTTCCCAGCTCTTTCTCAGTTACAGTAATTAATTCAAATACACCATCACTTAAGTGCCAATCAAAGCTCCATCGAGATCTAAGAAGAACAATAGTGTGCTTATTGCACAGTCTATTAATTTAAATTACCAATTGAGTCACTACATGCCAACAATTAAGCAATGACACACACAGAGATTATATTCCACATTAATATAGCTAAACCAGAGATCTCAGAAAACAAGCTGTCCTGGATAGCCAAGATTTCCAGATAGCTGAAGGTTGTTCACCCTCAGGGGAATGAGGTGCAGGCATTAAAACAACTTTTGATAACCATTATTTTTCTAAAATGCTCTTAGCACTTCCCTGCTTTCTAAAACAGCACATATAAAATATAATTTAACTATTTCATGGCCTCCATGGTGAGCATCTACACTGTGATAAATGCCCAGACACAAAGTGGGCGCACTCCTCCAGCTCATGTCCACCCCACTTTGTCCTCACCCTAATCCAAGCCATCCCCATCTCTCCATGGACCACTGCGGTAGCCTACAATCTGGTCTCCCTGCTTCCAAGCTTGTCCCTCTCCAACTCAACCAGCACCAATCCACCAAAGCAATCTTTTTAAAATAAGAAACAGTCCAGGCCACAACTCCCTGCACTTCTCCCCAACCTCATCCCAAACCATTCATTTCCCAGCCCCCAGCTCACCCAAGCTTCCTTTCTGCTTAACACTCTGAACATTTCCTTCTTCAGGCCTTGGCTGTCTCGTTCTCTCTGCCTTCATTATTACTCTTCCCCAGCCCTTTCCACAGCAGGCTCATTCTCACCTTCTGGGTTCATCTCAAAGTCACCCCTTCAGATAGTCTTTCTTTAACCCCCACATAGCAGCTCCCAGTTAACCCTTTCTTACCATCCAGTTTATTTCTTCTTTCTAGCTATGATGTGAATGATTTGTTACCTTTTCATTTGTTTTTAAAACTCTCACAAAGCACTTACTATGTGTGAGAACCAACCACTCAACCAGGGGATTTCAAAGTGTGGTCCAGAATCACCTGGGACTATAACAGAAATGCACGTTCTTGGGCCCTACTCCAGACCTACTAATTGAACACTCTGGGGATGTTAGCATGCTCTCTGAGTGATTCTGATTCACACACAAACCTGAGAGTCACTGCAGTATATTATGCTGCCTTCTCATGTGGTAATGGTCTTCTCCACTTAGAGAAGAATATTTACGAGGGCAAAAATCGAGTCAATCTAGTTCACCACTAATTTTCTAACTCTTAGTCCAGGACCTAATACATTGTAGGTACTCTTGGGGAGGAGGCATCTCATTCCATAACCAGCATCCAGGCTGAACTACACAAGCTTCACAGATGTTTAAATGGCCTGTGGTTATGCATCATCCTCCAAAGACACTGTTGTGCTTGGGTACGCTCTTCCTTCTCGATCCTGAGGTCACTTTTTCCTTCATATTTCTCAGCTGTTGGGATAAAAGGATTATCCTTTCATAGACCTAACTAATCTATGCAAGATGACCAACCCTCAGAGCATTCCATTCACACTGTAAGATAGCTCAGTCTCAGAAAATAATGAGTAAAAAGCTGGCTTTGCAGCAAGGCTGTCTGGGTTCGAATCCAAGGTCCACCACATATTAGCTGATAAACAAACTGATCAACTTCTGTGCTTCAGCTTCCTCATCTAAAAATTATAAATAAAAGCACTGACCTAACAAGGTCTGTGAGAATTTAAAGAAGTAATGCATGTAAAGTGCTTAGATCATGCCTGTCTCACAGAAAGCACTCCATACACGTGGGCTGCTATGTCAAATCTTGCTGGTTACTAACCCTATGTCTTTCTCAAATTCTTGGTCATGGTAGTTCAATACCAAAATTCTGGTCCTATACAGCAGAGGTCCCTAACCTTTTGGACAACAGGGACCAGTGCTCCTATGAGAATATAATGTCTGATAATATGGGATGGAGCTGAGGCTAGTGCTGGACAGGAACTGAAAATACAGATGAAGCTTTGCTCACTTGCCCATTGCTCACCTCCTGCTGTGTGGCCCAGTTCATAATAGGCCACAGACTGGTACTGGTCCTGCTGTGTGGTCTAGGGGTTGGAGAACCTTGCAATATAGCAGAACACAGCCATTCTCGTGGGCAAAGAGTAAAGACATTCCACACACCAGGCACACCAATTCTACTCACAATGGGCTATCACTACAGTGCCTTAAAAAACACTTCCCAGAGGTTCCTACTGTATTCCAGCAGCCTTTTCCACCTAAACCTCTCTCTCTCTCTAACCCCTATCTTTGACCCTGCTTTCAAAATATTTGGAAATTTAACAAGTATTTGTTTAAAAAATTAGAAATTTTGCTGGAAGACAACTGTAATTAAAAGCAACTGCACAGAGGTGGTAAAGCAATAGGAGAGTGTGAGAAACAGGCTGACCTACTCTAGACAAGTGTCCATCATCCCGAAGAAGGCCCAATGGCAAATTTCAAGGAGGAGGATACTACTGCAAAAGCAGCCCACTTCTGCTCTTTGAATTATACACAGGAAAATGAAGAGAAACAGAAATTATGGAAGAGTGACATGCAACTAGATAGACATAGAGTATACACAGAGCTTACAGATACCAAATAACTCAGAGTCACTGGGAATATCCAAGAACATCCTATAGCACAGCCCTGACAAGCCAATTCCCCTGCTTAAGAACTTGCAGAGGATCCCCACTGCTCACAGAGCCAAACTTACACTTCCCTATCCCCCTCGAAGTTGAGATTGTTGATCAGCTAACACCACCTTAGGTTTCTTTTTCTTCCCATGCTTCGCCTACACTCCTCTGCTCTGGCTTGGTCCTCCTGCTTCAGGCCCCCTGTGCCATCCCCTCCCGGGCACCGCAGGCTGCTCCTTCCCACTTGTGTTCACATGAAGTCACTGCTACTCAAAAGGCAGGGCCGGTCTGTAAACTGTTAACAAGCCACAATGAGACCAGCAGAGAGAAGGCAAGTTCACATAGGGCAATCTAACAAAGTAATTTCATGACTTAAAAAAATTAAAACTTTGGGATTGTATTTTTCCATTTTATTTTTTTCTTTACTTTTCTAAAAATTAACCTTTACTATATTTTACAAAAGTACCAAGCTACACCGGATCAGAAATTAAACAAAACTGGCCTGCCACAGATATTTTAAGGAATACTGCATTCAACTCCTCACATGGGACATTCTTCTACTTTTTTCTTCCACAACCAAATCTGATTTTCTTCAGCGTCTCATATAAAATATCCTCGCTGAACAGTACCACTCAACGTGGACCTTCTTCCTAAAGTTTGTGCCCAGCGTCACTTCAGCTGCTGACATTTTTTAAGGAACTAAACAGAAAGACAAAACTAATCACTTGCCTTATTCCTATGCAAATGGCTTCTGCTAAGAAACGCGGTTTTATTTGCTTCACGCTTCTCTTAACCCATTGCACAATACAGAGGCAGCAGAGTGTAGTGAGTGGTTCAACTTCTGGACTAAAACCAGACTACAAAATGGAGCCCCATTTCCCAGGGCCATAGCCAAACTCTAGCCATGTGGCCTGAGATGAGCCCCTTAACTCTTCTGAGCATCCAATTTCTCTTCTGGGATGTGAGGCTGGCATGGTATGCAAAGCCTTCCGACTCTAAAATTAAATGATGTCTGTTTGTTCTTAGAAAGGCTCTCAGGTTCCTCATGGGCCAGTGGGAACACATCTACCCTGCCACAGGGTTGGAAAGACAGGAAAGCATTTTTCAAACTACAGAGCCCTCTGTGAACTTGAAAGATTAATATTACTGCTCTGCATGTACAAGGTTCCCATGCAGAATGCATAAACTGAATATAGAAACCTCGTCTGCCTTCAAAACTGAGCTGGGTTGGCAAGAGGCCTCGAAACTCTGACTAGGGGAGCCACTGAAAATACAGAAGATTTGGTCTGGAGAAGGTAATATTGAGGAAAGAACAGAAAAATTCTTATGTAGATCAGAGCTGATGCATTTCTTTTGCTGTAGATGAGAGAATTAGGTACAATGAACAGATGCTAGAGATGGGAAAGAAAAAGAACAATTCCTAATATGTACTTAATGTTTACATCTGCATCCCTTTTTAATGTTCATAACTCTCATCTTATACACCCAAAAATAGTATTTGGAGAAAAAGCCAATGGTCTTTCTACTATACAAAATTGAGAGGAAGAGTGTATCACAAAATATAACAGAAAAGAACACTGTTAATGCCTTAGAGTTGTTAAGTCTCTGCCTTGTCACTGGAAATACTTAAGTAGTGGCTAGAAGACCATCTGTCAAGAACATGAGAAGACTTCTACCATGGATGCAACTTCCAGAATTCGGGTACCTTAAATCAACAGAGTACCCAATCTCCAACAGGGAGAGACAAATGCAGCAGAGTTGCCAACTTTCTGACATGTGAGAACATTTAGAATACATTCATCAACACATTTTAAAAGGGGGAAGGGAAATTTAATACCAAAATAAGCCAAAAGGGCATAATCTTATAATAAAAGATGGCCCTGTATGACAACTAAAAGTAGACTTATTTAAAAATCATGACATAACCCCTTGTTTTCATATTTCACCATGCAATGTTACACAGACAGGTGGGGATCAATCCTATTACATCAGATGGCCTTTCTGACTGCTTATAATTTTAAAACTCAGAGATTATGATACTATAACTGGACACAGACTCTTAGTTTCTCTTAAAGGATCAAATTCCAAAACAGCATTATTGTCTCCAGATTACATTTATCTGACCAAAGGCCCCTCCCACTAGTCAATATTACTTTCAACAATAAAAAAGAGCCGGCATTTAATGAGTGCCTGGCACTGTGGCAAATGATTCTCAAGCATTACCCTCACAACAATCATAAAAGCAGACACCATTGCTATCCCCATTATATAACACTGGAAATAGAACTGTTCTAAATTGCTTGGCATAGGTGTCAAGCCAGGGTTCTAACACCAAGCAGCCTATCTCCACAATTGCTACACTATAATTCTTTAAAAAATAAAAATGTCAGGCACTAACCAATTATTTTAAGAAATGCTCCCAAACCATCCACTTATACAGGAAATTAATCCTATAAGAATGAGTCCTTTGGTTTGGTGGAAAGTGACGCCACTTATATAACTAAAACATTTACTGCATAGCTTTTCTACCATGGTTTTTCATCATGGGAAAAAAAGAGAAAAATCTTAGGAAAATAAATCATGATAGCAGTAAAGATGATTTCTAAGAGCCCTACAATTTCCGTAATTATAGTTTATAACATGGTAGTAAAAAAATCACTATTGGACTGCTTGCCTTTGTCACAGGTGTTAACTTAAAATATTATTGGTTAATAATGTTATCACGCAACTATCATATACTTACAAGTAACTCTAGGTCTCAATATTATGTGTTTGCTAATCCTATATCTGTATTATGGCCCTCTCACTTGGCTGTACCTTAACCAGGCTTTGCACTGCAACCAGGAGAAGATGTGGGGGTGAAGTGGCATGTTGAAAGGAGTTTGAGAGGGTGATTTGGGGGGCAGGGGGGTTGACACTAAAAACCTGACAAGCATCTGCATGTCTGGTTTGATTACTAACTAGTTTTAATTTCAAATCCCCCCTCCCCATTTTATTTTGGTTCTTCTCTTGTTTCCACCCAATATTTAGACAGCAACTTGAGCCATAAAAGTTGGGATGGGTCTAAACTTTGGGGGATGGCAAGGAGAAAACGCTTGGCCCAGAGTGCAAACTACCACTTATGTGGCTGAGCCAGGACGACCAATGTAAACATGTAAGTTGGTCCAAATATACACACACTCATTTTTATTTTAAAACTTATTTTGCATCTTAGTAATTTCCTCCTTAAAAATAGCCAAGGAACCCTACTGTTTGGGCCAATTTTTTTTCTATAAATTGCTATTTTGAAAAGAAATCATAGTTATCTATGTGCAGTGGACAGACCAATGATATGCTATTTTCTAGTGCTGAAAAAGTTTCAGAGTGGTACCTAGGGGCAATCATTAAAACCAATGTTATCTCCATAAAGTGCACTTTTTACAAAGTGCATTATAAGTAAACAGTGAGTTAAAACTAGGGAAGAGTGGCTACTTTTTTACTGAATGACACCTGGTCAGGTATTTCCTGCAAGAAGAGAGACTAAATCTGTCCCTCCAATCCTTGTCATGCTAGGCATGAAAAGTAGACAATTCTACTTCTAAAGTCTTTATGGATCTTTACCTGAATCTCATATAAATAACAGGGTGTGTGTGTGTGTTGGGGGGGGGGCAGGTGTTCATGCTAAAAGAAGCCAGAGATGATCTAGTTCATCCAACACCACCACCGCCCCAGAAATTGTACTGATGGCCTAATCTAAGGCCCAAAATGGAACAAATTCTTTTCCAATCTGCACAACCAGAAATAAAACCAGAATCTGGGCCTCTGCATTTCCTATATTCCCCCCAGTACAAATTGGTAATTAATGTGTATTAGATACAATCATCAAAATCTTAGAGCATATGAGAAGACAGCAAAACAGATACAAGTCTAGAAAGAGTATCTATTTTCCTTACCTAAATCTGAAGACTGTATAGCAACGGTTCTCAACTAGGGGGTGATTCTGAGTCACCCTGGGAGACATCTGTCAATGTGCGGAGATATTTTTAGTTGTCACAACTGGAGAGATGGGTGTGGGGGGTGTTACTGCTATCTAGTGAACGGAGACCAGGGGTGTTGCTAAACCTCCTATAATGCACAGACAGAACCAATAATGGTTAATTGTATGTGTCAACTGGGCCACAGATATCTGAATAAACATTATTCTGGATGTGCTATGAGGGTATTTCTGGGTGAGATCAACATGTGAATTGTACCCTGAGTAAAGTGGATGGCTCTCCCCAATGTGAGTAGGCCTCATCCTATCTGCTGAAGGCCTGAATAGAACAAAATGTAGAGTAAGAGAAAATTTGCTCTGTCTGCCTGTCTTTAAGCTGGAACATCAGTCTTCACCTACTTTCAGACTCAGACTGGAGTTATAGCACCAGCCCTCCTGTCTCAGGCCTTCAAACCGTCTGCTCTCCTGGGTCCTCCAGCTCGTCAACTGCAGACCTTAGGCTTCTCAGCCTCCAAAACTGAGAGAGCCAGTTCCTTCTAATAAATCATACATATCTCATATATATTTACTAATGGGTTCCAGTCCTCAGAAGAACCTAGACTATTATGGGCACCACAATAAAAAACCACCCAGCTCAAAATGTTAGTGCTGAGGCTGAAAAACTCCAATGTGCAAGAATACTGACATTTTCATAATGGAGACATTATATTACATATAACATAACTTTTACCATTTTAACCATTCTTAAGTATACAGCTCAGTGGCATCGAGTTGTGCACAGTGCTGTGCAACCATCATCACCATTCGTTTTTGCATCTTGCAACACTGAAACTTTATACTCATTGAACAATGTTCCCCAATTCCTCCCCCCAGACCCGACAACCACCATGCTGTGTTCTGTCTCTATGAATCTGACTATTCTAGCAAAGCAGCTCATATGAATAGAATCATAGTATTTCTCCTTTCCTGACTGGTGTATTTCATTTAGGATACTATCTTTAAAGTTCACCCATTATAATGTAGCATGTGTCAAAATTCTCTTCCTTTTCAAGGCTTAATGATATTCCATTATATGTATATGCCACATTTTGTTTATCCATCTATCAATAGACACTTCAGTGGCTTCTACTTTTTACCTATTGTGAATAATGCTGCCATGAATGTGTGTGTGTGCAAATATTTGAAACCCTGCTTTCAATTCTTTAGGGTATATACCCAGGAGTAGAATTGCTGGATCATATGGTAATTTTGTTTTTAAATTTTTGAGGTACTGTCCTACTACCTTCCATAGTGGCGGTAACATTTTGCATTCCTTCAGGTGCATTTTGAATTGGCAAAGCTCTCAATAACTAGTTTTCTTCTGTCTATCCTTCTCTGCTCTACTTCCCTCCCTGTACCCTGGCATTTTCATGAAGTAGGTAGTGAGCCAATACTTTAAAAATTGGAGTACCCTTAAAGAAACCCTAAGGAATGATTTTCAACATGAATAGTCACCATCTAAATTCTCACATTATCTTGACTTCTCTAAGAGGTTCCTTCTTTGAGAAAAAGGGTCTTACTGTTTTTGAGATCTCTTATTTATATGTACCTTGTGAGAAAAGATTCTTGTTTTACAGGGTATAATACTACTGTTGAGTAGACTTTCAGTCCAAGTTCAGTCGCTTCCATGAGTTAATTCTTAGAGAAATGTAGTTTTACATAATTACACCCAAGACAATTCAGGAAGAGTCTGAATGCCAATTAATTTGTAACTTTGTTCCCACAGGTGTATCCTGATTTCTAACTAAAAAGTATGGTTAACATAACTACATGGTACTGTTTGAAAGGGTAATAAGGTAATAGCTTGCACATCTAGACCTCCTGAAAGCAGTGGTTCTCAAAGTGTACTCTCAGGACTAGCATCATTATATCACCTGGGAATTTATTAAAAATACAAATTATTGGGCCCCACTCAAGGTCTACTGAATCAGAAACTCTGAGAATGAAGCTCAGCCGTGGGAGTTTTA
This sequence comes from Macroglossus sobrinus, assembly GCA_004027375.1. Lineage (NCBI taxonomy): Eukaryota > Metazoa > Chordata > Mammalia > Chiroptera > Pteropodidae > Macroglossus > Macroglossus sobrinus. Next base: position 481,394 of record PVKZ01000634.1, read on the forward strand.
CACATCCCTCTTGGTGATGCAAATGCACACTCAAATGGAAGAATTGAGAATGAGGGCCTAGATCTTACTTACAAAACACTCTTGATATTATTTGGACTTCACAACAACCTTGTGAGGTAGGCAGGGCTGGGGTCCTGTCCCTTTTTACAAATGGGGAGACAGGCTCAGAACAGTCACCTGACTTATCTAAAGTGTCATAGCTAAGGAAATGGAGAGTTAGAACAAATTACGTTTAGTACAATATAATGTGAAGGGCCAGAAAAAAACTGATAATCACACAGCCAAGTAGTCTTATTATATAGATTAGGCAACTAGAACCCAGTGAAGGTTAAGGGTCTGAATAAGACCACACAGCATCAGTTTTCATCTGAGCAGTAAGCCTCTGATATTACCTCCCTCCTTCAAACAATGAGTAGCTTTTCATCCCCTGAGGCTCTTGTGATAAGTACTTAGTTTGGGACCTACTAAGTACTTTGCATGGATAAAACAATAGGATAAGAAGGTTAAGGATATTAGCCAGAGAGACTGAAGGCATGGACAGTGGACCTTAATCTGATCAGAAAAGAAATGAACAAATGATGGAAAGTAAAAGGATCTGGGGACTTCAAGATTTTATGAGTTTGAAATTTTTGAGATGATAATAATAACAACTATGTGATCAAGAGGTGTTTAGCAATTTTAGGTGTTAGCAAGGTCCAGGATATGGCCATGAGAGATGGTTGAAGTAGAATTGAAACAGGGCTCGCCACTGTGGAGGAGAGAAATACAATGAGAGGTAAGGGTGAAGGATTAGCCATGTGAGGTGACCAAGAGAATTTAAAGCAGACCAACAGAGAAGCCAGTAGATGATAGTATTAGTGAGGGGTTGGAACTGAAGGTCACACAACACAAAGGGAGCGGAGGTGGTACGAGAGGATAAAAGCCTATGGGCAGCAAAGAGGAGTTAAAAGAATGCTGTAGAAAGATGAGCAGCATCTAAGCAAAAGGCTGCTGGGAGGCAGTGTCCTCAAAGAAGAACAAGAGAAGGGGCTGAGGATGCAGGAAAGTGTACCAACCTGAGAGGTGGTGTTTCGGAGAACAAGAGGCTAGGGTTTGGGATGGGGAGGAGCAATGGGAAATCAAATCAGGAGAGAAGGGACATGAAATCCAGCTCCAACACCACCAACTCTGGGTAGTCAATAATCATGGCAGAATTACTCACTTTCCCATGGGGATGAAAATGCTATCCAAAGACCCTGGCAGCTGACAAATTGAACATCAGTATTAAACAGCTTGCTCAGCTGAAACTTAATCCCATGCAGCTACACAACCAGGTTACCTGGCTTGCCATAAAATTTTATTTTGTTTTGTTTTACAGTTTTGGAGATCTCACCTTTCCATTTTAATGTAGTGACTTCTACTGAGTTCTTTAAAACCACCTATGATGTAATCATCTTGAAAACATGCCTGAAAAGTAGGTAGTGAGTTAAGTATTATCACTATGTTGCCAATAAAGAAACACAGAAGTTAACTGACTTTCCAGGGTTACAGAGCAAGACAGAGCCAGGCCAGAGAAGACTCTTAAATGAAGTACGATAATGGTTCTCAAAGACCAACTCAATATTCCAGGCTGTTTGCAGATGGTCTGCAATGCCGGGAGAGGGGGTCATGATAGTTCTGTCCCAGGACAAGGAAGAAGTGAGAGTAAGAGAAAGAGAATTAGCACAGATCAAACATTCCTGTGTGCCAGGCAATGTGCCAGACACATAACATGCTCAATTCATTTAATTCTCACAACCACTATTGTGAAAGACAAGTATTATTAATTCTAGCTGAAGGAATAAACTGAAGCTCATAAATGAAACTTGCTCAATGACACTGGACATAGTCTTGTGCACCAGGATGCCTCAAAAGATAAGACCTTACTGAAGGAAATCACAGCTGATCCTCTTCCCACAAGCCCTAACTCCTACCCCATTATCTAAGAGCATATCAGAGTGGGGTGGATTCTGAGAGCTCACCCCTGTGCCACTCCCCCAGCTACATCCCATTATTACACATTATTTAATATCAAGGCACCATGGGAGATTACTCCCAGGTTACATTCCAACCCTGAATGTTGGAGAGGCTGGAAGTCTGAACTAATGGGTAGGTAGGTGGTCTCTGAGATTCATCTGTGTCACCTTCAGCAGTCTATATATCAAAATAGCTTGAGATTCAGGCAATAAATACCACTCACTCTGTCTTCCTCTAATTATTCTACAATTTTAATAATTAATGGGGGGAGGGGGTTATTAAAATTAAAATAGGGGCAAGATGAAGCAAATGTACATACAACAAACATATAACTTTAATGTTGGAATCCCAAGAATAAAAAGTTGTTAAAAATTGTGTGCATATGTGTATTACATACCACACACACATAAATGTTATTCTTAAAAAGAGAACTGTGGAACAGCTAGAACATTAAAATCGCCCTTTCATAAATTCCAGGGCATATTCATAACAGGAGTCAGACAGATTTTGTTTTCTACCACATAGTTCTATAAAAATAAACTGTCATCACAACATCCTTGTGGTAGTAAAAGGCCATATTTGCCTGCAGTTAAATCCAACAGCAGCTGCTCTATGGAAAAAGACGGCCCAATAATTGGCTTCTTTCACCTCTGTTAATCACGAACAAAAGTGTCATTCAGCTTCAAAATGGACAAAATGCTCCAATGGATGGTCAGCTAGCTGAGCCAATGGGGTGGAATAACAATAACCCTGTAGCATTTTCCTTTTTCCTTTTGTTTGCTCTTTCAAAGCCCTTAATTAAGACCTGCACAAAGCACCCCTACAGGCTTTTTTCAATGAGGCATTACATGCCTGTTTTCTTGTATTTAAAGAAAAAAAAATAGCAGGGATTTTCTGAAACACATTAAACAGAATACACAATTTCCATTTATTTGCAACTGAAATACTGTTAAAATTTTAGAGCTTAAATATTATCATCAGTAACAAAGCGAGTTCTTTCCATTTTAGGCTTGGGGACTGGAGGGTGAATGAGGGGTTGTTTAGAAGGGAGGTAGGGAAGGCTGGAGCCAGGGTAGAAGAGAATGCCAGATTGAGAAAGTGTTGTAGAACCATTTCTCCAGAAATAAAACTGTGATCAAACATAATTTAGAAAGATCTAGATTGGTATCCTAAACCTTTTAATAACTTAATATGTATGCATTGAAAGAAACAGCAAATCTCATGAGATATTCTTAAAGCAAACAACAACTGAGACAAAGGGTAAAAGTTGGAATTGAACCTGTTTCTTACAATCTCCTTTTAAAACTACATGGAAAAAGATAACGTATTCTTACAATTAAACAATCTCTATAAGAACTTTGTGCAGGTCTTTAACTGATTTCTGCTTCTATTTTTTTCCCTGCATTTTGGCCTAAACAAAGCTTCATATAATTATGGTGGATAAGAATCAGAATGCCTTAGTTCAAAAATATCCATAGCCTCATTAGCTTTTCATTATTCAATTTTCTCTTTGCACAACTTAAGAAAGGCTGTTGTGCTCATTTTTAAACACCCTGAAATATAATCTTTCTGGGGTTTAGACTGTTCTGAAAATACCTCATTCTGCCCATAATTTGTTCTTCCCTCTCCCTCTCACAAATATCCTGAGTGACAGCTTAATGTGACAGCTTTCTTGCCACAATTCACCAAAGGGGAGTGGCAGGTAGGGCTCTAGGAGAACAAATACCTAACAAAGCCATCATTCTGGGGAGTTACTTCCAAACTGTCAATCCAATCCATCAAGTGGAATGTGCTCCACTGTTCTCTTGTAAATGTGCTTATTTCAAACCAGGCAGAACTCAGGCAGCTGCCCCAAAGAAGACTAAATGACCCAGCTCAAATGTCACCTCTGCTGTGAAGCCTTACAACTCCCCAAGGCAGAGCAAGCTCCTTTCCTCTTTGCTCCCACAGCCCTTTGTTCATCCCCCCTTATGGCACTCCCACACTGTATTTTATTTGTGTTTATGTCTGTCTTCTCCACCAAACCGGATCACCCATGGACACTGGTGAGCCAGCATGACAGAATGGAGGAGAGTGCAGGCTCTGGAGTAAAACCCCTTGGGTTCAAACCCTAGTTAGAGATTAAAACACATGATCTTGGACGTGTTACTTAAACATTCTATGCCTCAGGGTTACCAGCTTAAAATGGGGATAAAGAATACCTTTTTCCTACAGTTTTTTGTGATGATCAAATGAACAAATAAATGTAAAGCTCTTCCCACAATGCCTGGCACACACCAAGAACTTGATCAAAATTAAAACAGGAAATTATAGTCCATATCTCCCTTCTCTCCCAGCGAATACAGTAGCACAATCTGAAGATTAATAAGCACACACCCGCATAAATTCATATAAACACACACTGGTATAAACTTTCGCTAAGCAAGTGTCATCAGTTAAAATACAAGTTCCAAAGTCAACCTTCTCATGTCCTTCAATGTATTCAACATTTAAGAGTATGCTACATGCAAGGCCCAGATAAAGAAAAGAGCTAAGATGCTGAGTGAGACTTGATTCCTGCCCTCAGAGAGCTTACAAGCAATTCTGAACATGAAGCAAGTGGAAATACGTTGTATTAACAGTTGATGCTATCCTTTCACAATATATTTGATTAATGTGCATTTTTCTCAACAATGCATTAAACTGCGAAGTATTTAAAAGATTTATGTACAACCAAATTATCTCATTTCAATAACGGAAGAGAAGAGCGTTTAAGGATATTATATTTCATAAACTTCAATGAGCCCTGTAATTCTTATTAATGCTCCACATTAAAACAGCACGCGTGTTGGTTGCAGGTCCATAACCTGTAGTCTATGAAAACAACTACTGTCTCAGGAGCACTGGAAGAGTCAAAACTACTTATGCATGAAATTAGAAGAATCTGCATCATGGAAAAAAAAAAAAAACTGTAGCAAAATCACTGTTTCTGTTTTGCTCTTTTCAAAAATTTAACATTAAATACAGGATCACTGCTTAATGTAGCAATTCTGGTAAGACCTACTTTAATGAAACACTGCAAATTAAAATCATCATTAAAGTAAATCATCCAGAGTTTTAGTTGTTTTTTAGTTGAAAAGAAAGTGATTTTGCCACACATTTGTTCATGACCCAAATTTTTAACATAAACATTAATTTCATGAGACTGTGAATAATGCATTAAAGCTATCAATATGTTTGCATTTGACAATGTTAGGCAGATTTATTATATCCCGTTCTCTTTAAAGGAGTCATAGCAGATTAACAGAAATGTTAGTCAACCTCTGGAGCAAGCCTCCTGAGGGCAGAAGAGAACACTAACACAGGCCTTTTCTCACTCTCTTATGGATATTTCAAATTCAAATAAAACAATGGCAGAAAAACCATACCATGATAAATTCTGGTTGCTTTTCTAATTTTTCTATAGAAGTATGCAAATAGAGGGGGGGATACTCACCTAGTTGACAGGATCTAATTATCCTAAGTTAACTAAGCTATAATAATAAGTCCAACTATGTCAAAAGTCTTAATATTTTCATCCAAGGGAAAGTGGTGTGCCCATCACCTTAATATGATCCAGACATTTCTTGGCTGTCTGTAAAATAATCCCTACTGAAACACAATGAATCCTTAAAACATCCCTGAGAGTTTAAAAAGGATAATATAAAATTTACTGTAGTATCAATATAATTAAAATTTAACAGAAATCTATTTCAATCGTTGTGTGAAACTCTGAAAATATTTATGGGCAAAATTCTGTTGCTAATGTCTGTACTCTGCTGAATGTTTTAAACTCTAAGAATACTCTAGTACATACACTGCAGGAAGGCTTCCCAACCAATCCTTTAACAATCAGAAATGCTTTCCGGCCTACATCTCTAAGGTAAGGGTTCCTCCCCCTTTTACTTTTATGTTAACAAAATGAAATGGTTCTCCTAAATACTGATTTAAGGCAAAAAAAAAAAAAAAGTCTTGTAAGCATGGAAATTTAAAGGTATAACAATACCTCTCTTAAAAATATTTTTAAGTAGTGTGATAAATGTGATATCCTACTTTCTAACAGTGTAGCTGTACCCCCAACAATCATTTAATTAGCATACTATAGAACACCCAAGAGCCCATGAAGCCATTGTTATTCTAGATTATCTGAGAGAAATGGAGCTGTTAATTTTGTTTTAAAAAAATGGGTAGAAATACAGTTTTGAAGCTGGATGTAAACAAAAAACAGTAAAGCTCTAAAATTATGTTACCAAAAACAGTGATATTAAAGAAGCCTTAAAGATTGTCCATAGAGATGTGGGCATTATCACTTTACTAGGAACAAAGCCCTGGATAGAATTAATAATTTCAATTACTCCTGGCAGAAAACAGTCTTTGAATTCCACAAACTTCCAACATGGAAAGTGAAACAGAATTTTCCATATGTTGTTGCTGTGATATTAAAAAAAAAAAAAAAACTCACATAGAAAATTTTGCTTCCACCTCCATTTCTTGCTTCCAGGCTCTAGATGAAACTATATCTACAGTAAAAACTAAACAAGATAAAACAAAGACTTCCCTCTTCAGTCACTGCAGAAACCTCTCAACTTCACCCAGCAAACTGCATCCTCATGTTGACAGTGACACATTACATCATGATCTCTTCTATACTGTGACTACATGTGAATGCCTTACAAAAACACTTTTTAAAAATACTAACGTGTTTTAAGAATCTAATCTTATTTCAGAAGTTGGCATAATTTTTCACTTAAAATAAGGAAATGTTAAATTGAAAAAGAGACCAGAAAAGAACTATTTAGTACCGTTAAGTCACAAATGTTTTCTTCCTGCAACTTCAGATAAATGTATTACACCACCATTCTAATGAAGAGTAACCACCAGTCACAACATTCAAGAACTGAAGCCTAAGTCACTATGTCAAAGGTATAAATTATGGTCCAAAGACAGCTCCAGGCACTGCTGAGCTTGGAATTGCTCGCTGAGCAACCATGTTGTTCCAAACAAACTAAATGCTTAAGAGGCTAAAGGGCAGTGGAGGCAATTATTGGAAGGAAATTTCTCACTAGGCCAGAAAGGAATAATTAAGTCTTTGCATGCTAAATCACATCACTGGGGTTAACAATGAAGTAATCAAGTGTAAATGGTGACAAAGCCCATCCATAGGACTCATGAAAGGAAATTAAGGTTGTGAGTAATCTAGGCTATTGTTGCTTAAATACCACAAAAATTAGTCCCTAAAACTTCATTCATTTATCCTCTCTTTATACAAATGTGTGTGCTCTTTGTGGGAGGCAAGAAATTGGTTAATCCAGCAATTAAGGCAAATATACTGAATCATCAGAAGTAAAACACCACTCAGCTACTAATTCACAGGCAGAGATCCAACATCATTCCCCATACTACTCAGACTGTACCAAGTGCTCACTAATGAAATACCTCCATAACAGGAGGTACTTACATGTTTTACTCAAATATATGGCTAAAACCATTTAAATAATAAACCTAATGCATACTTTCTATATGACACTTTCTATGCTGTAGGACAGAGAAAAGAACTCACACACACACACACACAGCTGCAGGGGAGATGGAGAGGTTCACTGGGAAGAAAGATGGAGGACACACACATAATCTCCCAACAACTAACTGCTCAGTAGCAATTAAAACTGGTTATTCTCTGAGGGAGCAAAATAATGTTGGCCTGACAGTAAAAAGGCCTAGCTTCAGAGTCTGGATCTGCAACCTCGGGTTATCATCTCACCTCAGAGACTTAGTTTCTTCATTTTATGTAAGGAATGAGGCCACAACTAAAATTTCTCAGGGCTCTAAACTGATTTGGTGCATTTGCACCAGAAGACTCACCAGAAGCTACAAAAATAAAATAGCATAGAGCGTTTCTATGCACCCTTCACCCAGCATTTCACGGTGGGAACATCTTGCATAACCGTAATACATTAGCCAAACCAGGAAATTTACTTTGGTACAATATTATTAACTAAACTTCAGACCTTACTCAGATTCCACTTTTATAAGAACTCATGTTTTCAATCACATGTACAGATTCATGCAATCACCACTATAATCCCAATAAGGAATTACTCCATTACCACAGAAACAAGGGAAACAGAAAAAACAAAAAACCCATAGGCATATTACTCCACTTGAAACAAGGTCCTAGCTAGAATACTTTTAATTCCTCCTGGCAGAATATTTTCAGTTCCTCACAGAAAATAGACACTATCAATTCCATAAAATTCCACGTAGAAAATGAAATAGAAATGCCCTTGTTATTGCTGTGAAAAAAAAAAAAACTCTAAAGGAAAATTTTGCTCTCATCTCCATTCCTTGCTTTAGAGCTCTAAATGCAACTGTACCTATACCAAAAATTAAATAAAACAAAGACATCTCTTTATAGTCACTGCAGCATCCTCTCTACTGCTACCCCTTTATAGTCAGTCACCCTGTCCTCCCATCTCTAAGCCTAGCAACCACTGACCTGATCTCCATCACTGTAATTTTGTCATTGCTAGTGTTCTAAATGGAATGGTACTGCATATGTAACCTCTTGAAATTGGCTTTTTCACTCAGCATAATGCCCTTGAGATCAACCCATGTTGTTTTATGTATCAACAGTTTGTTCTATTATTGTTGTGTACTATTCCACTGTATTGATAACAGGTTATTATGGCATATTGAGTTTATTCTTTTTATGTTTTAATCAAGTTATCACTATGAGGTAGAAAGAAACTTTTTAAATCTTGTTTGTCATTGCTTAAGATGAATTCATATTCCAATAGATACTATCTTAATCGGTAATTATCTTACTTACCCCATTCAAGGTTTCCCTGACTACTCTACTTAGTGAGCCCCCTTCATCCTGCTTTATTTTTCTTGACAGTACTTAACATTACCTGACCTTATATTTTTATTGTGTTTATTTTTTTTATTGTCAAGCATCACGACTACTCCACTTCATGCCAGGTGAGTTACATCAGGGCAGGGACACTGTCATATCATTACATATCTACACTCCCGACACTAAGAAGTTTCTGGCACATAAAGAACTTAAGAAATTTATGTTGAACAAATTAGTTTTTTAAGTACTAACTTACTATCTCAATAATTATTACTTTAAATTTGAAAGACTACTGATTCCATGAACTATTTTACGAATATTAGTAGCTCTCAAAAAATAGTTTTAACTGATCAAGTTATTTCCATGAAACCTTTTTATTCACCTACACAAATTAACTACCTCCTCCAATTTCAAAAAGAACTAGGCCCAAGAACGACTGAACAAAAAAGACAAGAAGAAGCACAGAAAATGTTATCATCTGACAAGCAACCAACTCAAAAGTCTTACATGTTAAAGGGTTTACACAGTCAAAGAAAAGACCATCTCGTCACATCATCAGCTTCCTTTTGCTTTGTGTTGTTTTTTAACATACTCTAGAGGACTACCAATAATTCTGGGTAAGTCATAAAACTAAATGTAACTGGATTTCTTCCCTGTTAAATGAAGAATTTGAGCCAGATCAACTGTTTCCTACCAGTCCTTAAAAGAAGTGAACTGAAAAGAGAGGGAAGATCTGAAAAATAATAGCAAAACTTTGGTGTTATGATTTATGTAACTGAAAAGTTTAGCAAATAACAAACATATATCAGGCTGATAAACATGTAATTATAAATATATGTTCTTGGGGAAAAGAGGCTTTTCATTTCCCCCATTAAAAGACCTAGCCTTTCTGATGAGTGGCCCATAGCACACGCGCGTGTACACACACACACACACACACACACACACACACGAGTTTTAAGACCACTGTAACAGATGACCTTTAAGATTTAGAGGAATTCAAATCTACATTCTAAGGAGCTGAGAACACTTCAGAGGACAAAACAGATGTAACCCTCTCCAGAACTAACTCATCTATAAAATAATCAGTTCATGATCTCCATGACATGCAAGATAATGAACGCCTGTATCTAGGAGGAGCACTACAGGACACTGTCATACAGCCCACTGATCTGAAAAACCAAGACCCAGCACCCCACCTTTAAAGATGTGTGCCCTGACCACCTGTGGTTTCTCTATCTCTAAAAGGGAGAAAATAATGGTATATGCTTTAGAGGGAGTATTAAAGAAATAATGCACATAAAGCGTGTCACATAATGCCTGTACTCGGTAACATTCATTCTTATTAGCAACAAGACAATGAGGATGGTTTATCTGAATGGCAAGACAGACCATAATGAAGCTCTTCATAATGAAGAATGCAAGATAAGCAAAATGAAAAAGCAAAATGGTTCCAGGAAAAGACAACCTTTAGGTCACCAAGTAAATGACTGTCTAGGATAGGGCTGGCTATCACCAGTACATTCAAAATCAGAACTGTTGTCAAAGATTCAATCATGAACAGCCCTGCTGCTAAAGGAAAGAGCACATAGATCCAAACAGGAACCCATCCAGTCTGTAAAATATTAACAGCTTAATAAACATCAGCTCACACCATCAACAAACACAGTGTTCAAGTCAACTAAAGTGTACCAACTAAATTAATACCAAGTTGACCAGATGAAATGCCTTGGGGGGAAAAAAAAGGCTCATGGGTGATTCACTTTTATGCTGACTTCCCTATAAAAACATCTTCAACAGGAGAGGCAGGAAATTCCAGTGAGAGAAAGGGGGCAGCTATATGGAAACCATCATACAGCACACTTTGCTTTTTAATTTACTTCAGGGTTTTGGTTTAAAGAAGCACATTCAGAAACTTGCTCTGTAAGAGAAAAAATGTGTATGCTAAACGGAACTGATCCTCACATACCATCTGCGTGAATTCCACAAAAGAAAGAATAAGCAAGTCCAAATGCATGAATGACATTTCCCTGACAGAAAAATACTATTAACACCGAAAACGATAAAGCTCTTAAAGGAAGATGTATGAAAAGCAGGGACTAAGTGAGAGATACTTTAAAGTTCTGCTATGAAGAAAAGACCTTAACCTTACAAAGTAAGTCGATTTTTCAATAGTTTACACCGCAATCAAATCAGTCTCCCACTATATGTACACGTGTATGCTTTTTCAGGATGTTTTATTTTCTGTTGTTTTTTCCCCCTGTAAGAGCCTATAGCTTCTCACCATTTTGTTTCTCATATTACCCTTTCCTCTTTTGATAAACTCTGTCAATTATCCAGGCAAACTACAAATAATGATCTCCTGAGCTTCACAGACCAACTACCACCCCACTAACTGTGGGACCACTGAGCAAGTTACCTAACCCTTTCAGATCTCAGTTTGCTCAGCTGTAAAATGGGATCCATGCCAGGAACCTAGAATAGTTGCCATGGTAATTAGGGTTAACACATGTAACATGCCTAATACAGAGGCCTAGCAATTCCTTACCAAATTTCCATTTTTTTTTTTTTTGAGTCAGACTTTCCAAACGTGGACACACTAATAATTGAGTTTTTTCATTGCAAGGAAAATTGTCCACACTAGGATCACTTCAAGTCCTTGGGGGCATCATAGTAATTGCTGGGTATCAAAAATGGGGCAAGGGATTCTATTCTTTAAAAAGTACATTTAAACAAAACAGTTTTAACAACTTTGCTAATACCACGTACATACCATGCTAACAATATATTGAAGCTATAATGAGTGATCAAACCTCATTACAGCCTAAAGCATTAAGACCTAGACCAAAATTTTCTTATTAACATGTATTAGCATATGACCCAGGATCTCACTCCTCGGTATTTATACAAGTGAAATGAAAACCTATATTAGACAAAAACCCCTATGTGAATATTTATAATGGCTTTACTCATAATTGCCTCAAACTGAAAACAAGGGAAACATCCTTCAACTGGGTAATAGATAAACAAATTGCGGCACATCTATATAACGGGATACTCCTTAGCAATAAAAAGGAATATTAGATATTGACACATTCTATATCATGTTAGAATCTACAGTGCATAAGTAAAAGAAGACTGGCACAAGAATACATTCTGTTTCATTCCATTTATAGGACATTCTGATAAACTCAAAACAATATAAAGAGATCTAAAGTAGAAAATAAATCATCAGTTGTCATGGGTGGGAGAGTGGCTGCCTACAAAGGACACAGGGGGAGTGATAAAAATATTCTAGATCTTCACAGTGATGGCGATTACATTACTGTATGTATTTCTAAACTCACAAAACTATATACTAAAAAGGGTGAATTTTAAGATTGAGAGATTTGGGGGAGTTTTCCCTACAAATTCATGGTTGTGAATGTCAGTTAAATAGTCAGTTAAGGAAGAAAGATGAAACATCCAAGATTAAACTGTTTATTTTCGGATAAAAACATGGAAGCACTAAAAGAAAGGGGGACCTCAGAAGATTCATTTGCGAAGAACTATAATAACTAAACTTTTTAAATATAACCTTCCAAGAGCCAACAGATTTGAAGGAAATCTATTATCAAGAACTGCAAAGGGAATTACTCAAGAGAAAATGTAAAAGGCAATAATTTCTAATAGCACATTGTTTTACAGGTAACATTCAGATACCAAGAACCATCAGAAATACCTTCTAGATGAGATGCATATAAACAAAATATTTGGCTGTATCTGGGATAAAATATGAGCTCACTTCTTTTTAGATAAATCATCAACTCCTGTCAAAACCAACCCACATGTCTAAGAAAAAATGAAACTAGAAATTCAGGCTGGGGTAACTTAAGGCTTAGAAAGGACCTTGATAAAATGTATGTCATTATTTCTTCCACTAAAGTCATGAATCTTCTCATTTTTGGATGTTCCAGTGTTTTCTTTTGTTTTCTCACTTTAGAATATTACCTCAGTCAGGTGACACCAAAGGCAAATGCTTTTAGTACAGAAGAAGACCTGAAAAAGACAGCAATTAATTTATCCCTCTTCTGTGTTCTTGGCCCTCTTGTGCCACACCTGTGAACAAGCCTCCACACTGTGTCTGTGTCTTTAGAAGCCACAAAGCTAAACCATTAATGCTCACTAAACTGAAACCAAGTCCCCAAGTAGCAGGCTGATTTTATGCTTGGCTAGCATGAGAATGATCAATTGATCTCTTTCTGTGGACTGACAAGAATAAAAACATAAAAGCAGACAATCCTCAGGCATGTTCTACTGGGAATCAAGCATCCTCATTCCCACTATGCATCCATCAAACACACAGAACACAACCAACCTGGGAGAATAGCATTCTAATGTCACACACATACACACACACATACACACCCTCACTCTCTCACACTGTCTGTCTCTCAATTCCTCTATCCCTTTAGTAAAATACATGATTAAGTAGGAAACCTCACCATAAAAGCACGTCATACAAACTCATTTCAATCTATTAGAAACTTATTTATTCAAAACACGAGATTCTCTTTTCACAGAATGAGTCTTTGGAAAGCACAATTTGACTGCTAACAGCAGAGCTTGTGGTTAGTGCACAAACTTGCCAACCATGAAGTATGAAGCCTTCTGCTGCATGCCCTCACTGCCTCAGACTGTTTGCAAAAGACAGGAATGAAATATTCCATATGTTTTCTTTGTCAGTGACATGGCTATTGAAAGCAAGGCCACGGGAGACTCCCTGCTGAGGGACTGGGTCAAGCGATTCAAGTGTAACCAGGCAGACGTCAAGATGGTAATGGGAAAAACATCTCAAACATTTTTTTTTAAGAGACGCAGGGTAGAAAATATGCACAACTGTATTTGAAACACTTGTCCAATCTAAATAGGTTGTGAGCACTGCTGCATACATTAGCTGTTGCACTGGCTTTATAATTCATTTTCCAATCAGGTCTGAATCAAAACCCAGAAGAGTTTTTTCTGAAAAAGATTTAACTGTGCCATATAACTTTTTAGAAATATGAAAGAATTTTAAAGACAGGATTTTTGTTCTAAAATTACTTTTAGAATAAGCTTTCCTTTATCCATAAAACATAAGCATTGGTTTCAAAAGTAAAAAAAAAAAAAAAAAAAAAAAAAAAAAAAAAAAAAAAAAACATAGGCAGCCCATAACCAATAAAATATCATTCTCAAAGTACTTAAAAAGTTTTCTCATAATCTGTATATTTCTAGAAACAAAATGATGTGAAGAAACAAGAGCACAGCTAAACTGTCTGTCCTGAGTAAAGCTTCATCATTCCCAACATGAAAAGTGACATAAAAACCAACAGTGAACTCCCCAAGAGTTCGCATGTTCAGTGAAAATCCTCAGTGTTCCAAAGTCTGGAAGCAAAAAATTAGTAGCGCCGATACGAAGGCCACTTGCCCATTTGCTGGGAGGACAAACACTGCTTTTGTGTTGAGACGGCACTTTTCTATATCTGCCCAGCAGAATGGAATCAGGGAACCAGGAAAGGAGGTACGATATTCCCCTGGTATCTCCTCCAGAGAAATTAACTCCCCACCGTCGGGTTTTCTTGTTAGAAGGGGAGTATCGCTGCCTATCAGAAGGTATCTTGATAAAAACATATGTCCTACTCTTTCTCCACCAGGATCTTTATGCTTTTCTAAATGGAAAATCTGCCAGATGTGCAGCCTTTTTTTCATTAGCACAGGGGTTTACCTGTGATGTCTACTACAGGCTTAGAACTTGATCTACATCCAAAGGACCAGAGAAATAGGCTTTGGAATTTTAAATCATAAGATGATCACACATATATACAGCTGCTTAGTCACTCCTAGAAGAAATGATAAATTGGGTCCTCGCTGTCACTCAAAGAAAGGTCACGCTTTAGAGTTTCCTACATGTGACCCTTGAAGATAAAGTCAGGTTATCTTTTTTTGCAGATGGGAAAGCCAGTGTCCTAACTGGTTAAGTGACATGTCTAAGTTCACAGATTTAGGAACTCAAGAGTCTTAAATCCCAGTGTCACATTCTAAAACAAAACCATTTTTTGAAGGCCTGTTCACAAAAATATGCCTGTAAAAAGAAGACTGGAAAGTAGTGACATAAATAGCTGGATTACATGGCCATGGACTCAAAATAACCCTGGAGAGAACAGAAGGCCAACATGAAAATTTTTCTTTATTACAAGGATAGGAAAATATTAAGATTAAAAAAACTAATCAAATGAGATGAACTAACAGATGTAGTTTGACAAGGAAGAAAACCGGGACAATGATAAACCGCTAAGTATCAGTTAGTAAACCCGTAATATATAATTTTTAAAACAGAATATTAAAATATTTGAGATGTATTAAACTCAATATCCCCTTCCTAATGTTGATCTAATTATATGAGAATTCTATATATGCTTCAACTGACATGAGATAAGGAGAGCTTAAAGATGATCCAGTGGGTAATTACCACATTTAGAAAAAGCAGACTGTAATTAATTTAGTGCCTAAAATAGAAGAGTCTTCAAGAATATTAAGAAACCTAAAGGTTAGTCGACATTACTTGTTTTCTCCCTTGCCACTACCAAAAAAAAAAAAAAAAGAGTTGATAAACTTGAGAATACTGAGTTCCTAAGGTATAAATTATTCAAAAGATAGTGCTCTCAGTCTCTGGAAAATTCTCCTGCAAGAAAGCAGCCCTCTGAGATGGCTCACACACACAGGAAGGGTGACAATCTAGAGCAGACTGGCAAGCACAGGTCTCTCTACAAAGAAAATCTAGTCTGCCAAGCCCTTCACATATTATCCATATAATTTCTCCAAAGATTTCCAAGCATGAAGCTTATCCCTTAGGAAAACGGACAGAATCAGAAAATTAATTAACATCTTAGCCCAATCCCTCAGGTTGGAGAAAAGACTGCCAACTGGGAGGTGCACCTCTTATTATCCTGCCCCTTGAAAATAAGACCCATGAAGGGAGTGAGAATTAACAACATCCATCCACCTTCCTAGGAAATAGGAAAACAGCTCTAATCAGGCTCTTCAGGGGAGTTTTGATGTCACCACTTGTACTAAGTTATTCTGTGGTTTACACTAAGAGCTACAGTAAGAACCTCACAGCCTGAGGGGAAGGGAGAAGTGGGACCTGAAGCACTCCAGGCACATTCCTTAGCCCTGCCTATTACAGCTCCTAGGTAAAGGCGCCATCTCCCTGCCAAATTTATGTCACTCTTCTTAGGAGGGAAAAGTTCCCCAAATAAAAATTTAAAAATATACTGGAATGGGAAGAATCTAACTCAGGATTTTTCTGGATATTGGGTTCTAATACCTGATTCAAATATCAAAAATATTTTCTTGTCAAAGTACATTGTGATTCCATTCTTTCAATGGTCAAGTTTATATTTAAAACTTTTCTTTAAAAAGTTTAGAAAAAAAACACTAGCTAAAGGGGCTTACATGACCTTTACTTATATTGACTCAGAATATTTAAATGCAAATTAAATATGAAGGATAAAGGGTCATTAAATATCTTGTAATATATTAGGTATGCTTTCTCCACACATTCCTAGTACAGGCAATAGACCAGCATGGGACCTAAACATATACCCAGTCTTG
This sequence comes from Macroglossus sobrinus, assembly GCA_004027375.1. Classification (NCBI taxonomy): domain Eukaryota; kingdom Metazoa; phylum Chordata; class Mammalia; order Chiroptera; family Pteropodidae; genus Macroglossus; species Macroglossus sobrinus. The sequence goes on from PVKZ01000634.1 coordinate 497,895, forward strand.
GTCCAGATGCCTCTCAAAATATCTATGGTTTACATTTCCTTACAAGGATATTCTTATATTCTAATGGGCCAACATCTTGCCATGCGGGGGGTGAGGGGGGTCCAATGATTTCCCCATAAGATCTTCCAGCACAGAAAAGATAGAACTACAAAAATGTATTTTGAAAAATGTTCTTTTTCTAGATTATTAGAAGTGCATTCCTGAACTTTAATTGCTGGCATCTAAAATAAAAAATGCATAATGTCAAATCTTGCTTATGTGCTTTTTTGACAATTAAAATATGTAATGATATCAAAACATGCTTTAGAGACTAAGAACAACCATCCTAAACATTCAGAATTTTAATTGCTTGTATGTGACACAGAATATTTCAGTATGCTTTAAGAAACTTGCTAAAAATAGTCCTAGCCATGTACCTAGTTTAACAACAAATATTTGTCTATGGATAGGTGAATCCAGAATATATACCACCACAAAATTCCATCTTGCCATTTAAAGGGCATACTTAAGTACTAACTTGCTAACATCTTTAGAAAGTTGAGATGTGATTAAATGTACAGAACTACAGAATCATGATCTGTTTCCTGCTAAGACTGATTTCTAAACTTAATTTTGAACCCATCCAATTTCAGACAATAGAGCTGATACCTCACCTACAGTTTGACCATCAAGAGCTTAAAAGACACAAAAGAAATGTCAAGAAGAGCAGACAAATTAGCCATTGTGCAAGAGTACTGATTTGCTAAATGCCCTAGATTTTTCTTCTTCACTGACAGAATTTAAAAATAGAGCATTTTATTATTCTCAATGAAGCTTTTAAAAACTACTTTGCTGAACAAAGTTGGGGGCAAAGAAAAAAAGTTATCTATATTCTTTTATATATAGAAAAACAAGCTTTAGCATTGCCAAAAACTTGAAGGCTGCAGAAGGCAGTTAAAGAGCAAGCTGGAAAATGTATCTCTAAAGCCAAAACCTTGAGAGTTAGTCTAAAAAATTAAAAGAACTAAGCTGTCTTATTATCAAGAACACTCTAAATTATATTAGATACATTTTTCAGAGTTAAGGGCATATTTGGCAGGGTTTAATTTTTTATCCAGGTATACCAACAAATATTGTGCTTTTATGAAAATTTATATCTTTTTTTTATAGAGAAAAAGTGACACAGTCTTAGAAAAATTTCAATGAGCCACTAAACGATTCTTAAGCTTTACTTGCTTCACATTCTACACAAATTCAGAGAAATGCAAAGCATTGAGAGATATTAGCCATCATCTACTCTAATATCCATTATTTATTGGTAAGAACATGAAAATACAAGGATAGGCACAACCAAAGAGATCAGAAACCAAAATCCAAACTTGCAGGCTGTCAGTATTTTCCACTATTATAAAGATTACTAAAATAAGAATTTGAGAGATAGACTGACAGAGGACAAGAAAATGCCTAAACTTGCCTGGATCCACCTACCAGTACAGAACTTTGATCTTCCCTAAGAGATTAAGTTGTCAAATGTTACCTTATGACTCTAATGTTAAGAGCCAAGTGCCTGGACAATAAATGCTTGTGATACCATAATTGTCATTAGCATTTAGTTTGACTGGAAATCTTAACATGTTAGTGGTTACTACAAGCCTTAAGAAGCCCAGAATGAGAGAATTATTGGTTCAAGTACTGGGAATTGCTCAGACCACACCCAGCACATTGTTGCCATGTGAGGCAGTGAATTCCCCATTCAATGGAAATATTCCAGGAGAGATGGATAACTGGAGGTTTTTAGGGTAGGTGAAAGTCCACGATTTAGACTCCGATAGTTCACTTAATACAGCATAGGAATCTGGGAAATGTATTTTTTTTTAAATTATATTAAATAGAAAGAAAACTGTTGGCAGTTAAGGGCTGTTTACTTCCTTGTTTTAAAGGTGAAGAAACCGAGGCCCTGAAGGGTTAGGTGTGTGACCCTCTCAAGGTCACTTGTGATTTACTGACAGATCTGGAACCCAGCTTTCCATAACCCAGCAGAATGCTCTTTTCTCTCTTGTATTTAAAGAGCGCCCAGAAGTTCACTAGTTTGTAAAATAAAGAATCTATACTTAGAAGATGTTTATATATTGGCCTTGTTTAGAACCAAGCTCACCTGTATATAACATTAATACATCTCTAGAAAGGCACCACGCAAACTAAGCTAACATTAAATTACGGATAGTAATTCAGTAATCAAGAGGTATCAAAACTCTACCATCAAAAAAGATATAAACATTTAGCCACTGATTATCGACCTGCCAGGGAATACAGCAAACATTGGAAAAACATAAGAAAATACTTTCAAATGATACTATTAAAAGAAGAAAGGTGTTTGGTGTAGTGAAAAGAAAAAAAAAAAATACACCTTAGGCAAGAATCTGAGATGATGCTTCCAAAAACTGAAGAAAAAGCAACAGATTATTTTTAAAAACACTTCAAAGTCCCTCAGGTAATCATCAATTTTATACTGAAAGCTTGATAACCTGCCCATGTACAGGATACACACACTGTGAAGGTTAAAGAGATTATGACTAATTACATGGAAGTAAGGACATTGAGTAACTTTTTTGTATAGTATCCAAATTACTGAAACAGGGTGATTTTATTTTCCAAGTGTTAAGCCATACCCACAGGAAACAAGCAGGGCTATTCTACCCTAGAAAAGCGCCTTAGCTAGTCATGCATTCTGCAACAAGTCTCCATGGCAAATTTCTTAACACAAACTTCTAAACACAAAGAACTCCTCCAGGTGAGTGGTATAGTAAATGGGCTTGTGCAACTTCAACTAAGAATGTTATTATGCTACTCTTGGGATCTTTTTATAAGAGGATCACAACATTATCATCACCTTGCCACCCTAAAATTGTGTAAGAATTATAAAAGCATAGAACTTCTGGAAACTAAAAGCAGCCTTACATATAATCTAGTGAATCCATTTACTTCATTTTTCAGATGAGAAAATTGTCACCAAAAAAAAAAAAAAAGAATGACTTGCCCAAGGCCACACGATTACTTAATGGCAAGGTCCAGACCATGATCAAGGGTTCAGGCCCACCACTGTCTCCATGAAGCCACAGGAACAGTCTTTATAATCTTAAAACTGTGCACTAGACATAATCAAGGGATGTGGAAATTTGTGCTCCAAGTCTATAGTTCCCAAATTTTATAGCAGTAACACACAAACCAGAGGACGCATGTAAACAATCCCCTCCCCAACACCCCTGTGACTTCATCTCTTTCTCCCCTAATCGAGACTCTAGCAAAGCGGGTGATTAAGAGTGCCCTCTTTACCATCATATAGGAATAACCCTCAACCCTTTTAATAAAATAAACTTTAGAATTTTAATGCTAGTAAGTAAAAATACTTCCTTTAAAACACCTCAGGGTGAATTGTGACAAGCCAATGCATTGTGACACAGCATTGAGAACTGTTGCAAAACATAAATACTAACTACAGGTGCAGCAAATGGTGTGAACATGGGAATCCCATCAACAATACTGGGGATTATATCTGATTCTGCCCCCAGCCTCGGATAAAGCAGCTTTCAGCAGGAAACAGACACTGTTAGTCCGAACAAGTTTAAACGAGACTAAAGGAGAAGCAGGTAGGTATCTTCTCTCTGGGGCCTTCTCAGATCTGGACAAAAGACTAAAATGGTGAGAACGCTGAACTTGGCAATCCTGTGTGGGAATGACTTCTGAATTCCAAGCCCCAATTCTGCCCTCATTGTGGCCTGAGTCCTTATTTATCCACAGCAATATTTTTAAGTGCCTACTATGTACTAGGCTCTGTGGACTCCAAAAGGGAGTAAAATAAAATCCCTGTTGTCAGTCCTGGGGTATCCAAAGTGGGATGAGCACACCCTTAGGGGAGGGGAGGGTACACCACTGAGGAATGAGAGGAAAATAAAAGAACTTTGATTAATAACTATAGTCTCATCTTTTTAACTTCCATTTTTGTGTTTGTAATTTTATATATAACTAAATATGCCTTGATGCACATGCTCCAGAAATTAGGAATCTGTGAACAGAAGTCTGGGGACCATGTAACTGGTCCCTTGGTGTCTGACTGTGGCTCCCTAAGGCTGTGATGGGAGAGCAAACTTAGAAGAAGACCTCAGATGATCTCAAGGTGTCCTGTACGGTCCACTGGAGTGTGCAGACCCACGGCACCTGTTCCTCCTCAACTTGGCCTCTGAGAGTCACTGGACTAGCTAGTTTCCCAAAACACAAATATAGTGCCCTTGAAATACTTTTGAGAGTAAAATGAAGTGTTTTAGAGTGAAATAAAAAGTTACCAGGATATACAATCACTCCATTCATAGGTCACAAATGGGAAAGGAAAATGTAACACACTCACCGCCACAGCTCAGAAAAGTGATATGATGATGCTAGTTTAATTTTAGGCAATCTAATCTGGACCGGTGCCAATTATCTTTGTTTCCCGAAGCCATAAACAATACATTTTGTAAGGCTCAAGGCTGACAGTATAGCATTGTACTACCTTCAGTGAGTTTTACGGGAAGATGCCTGATGCTCCTCAGAGTATGTGCTCATAAAAATGTGATATTTCTTTGTGGTTTTAGGTACTAATGTAAAACAGCTCTTTTCCTTATAGGGCAAGCCTACTCATAAAAACTCGAGGAATCTGCTAAACAAGGTTTTTACAATGGGTCAAAATAGTAAAATCATGCTTTTCTATTATAGAGAGGCCTGACAGAGGTTTCAACTCTCCTGCATGAATTCCCTAAAAGTTTCAAGAGGACTTGGAGGGAAAAATAGCCCCATCCTCTGTTTCCTTTACTTCTCCTCACTCCCACTCTAACTTTCCCACTTAAAGTACCTTTGTGGGCAAACTGTTCTTCACTGAAAAGTTAACTTTTTTCATCAAAAAGTTAAATTTCACAATATTGAAGGAAAATGACTTCAAATATGTAACTAACACACCTGAGGGGGCCCAGGGAGGTGAGAGAGGGGCCTGCAACCAAAGAATGAGACAGGTTCCAAGTCAACAGGCCTACTCAATAAAACCCTATTAGCAGAGGGCAAGCAGAACACCTTCCACCACCCACATGAAAATACAGCAACTGCTCTGGCCTGCAGAGAAAGGATTTCTTCACAGGGTCTGTTATTCCTTTAAAACTACTTCTAAGGTCCCTTTCAGCGGCTATAAGGTAAAAGGAAATTCCCTTTACCCAAGTGCCTCTCAGAATCCCTTCCTCTCTCAAACAATTCTTTCACTGCTCTTGATTTAATCACTCATCTGGCCACACAACTGCAAGAGCACACACCAAGCCCTGCACTCAATTACCCTATTCTTTATTGGTGGCATGTGGCGATGCCACCTTCAACATCTATTTCAGATTCCTCTTATTTTCTGAAGGGAACGTCTTAAACATCCTGGTCTCTGTTTGAAGAGGGTGATTTTTAAGTCAGAACCATTTGAGATTTTACCAACTGCAGGCAGCTCAAAAGGAAAAGTTCTACTGGTTAAGAAACAGCAGACAACTGCTGCCTACCTTTCCAACTGGGCAGAGCACAGGCTCTGGAAATTTTTCTTCCAACGTCTTGTACTTCAGGTCTGAATTCCTTTTTTAAAAGGCTTTGTTATGAGCATTTCTACCAAAAGAAACCTGCAATTTCCCCCTCCCTCTCCCTTGCTTTGGCTTGGCTCCTCTGTGCGCTCCAGAACCCTGGGCATTTAAGGGTGAGGCCAGAAGGAACTGGACTGAGGTGCCAGGTCGCTCTACCTGGATAGGGCCAAACTGGAAGGCGATTCGCCCTGAAGTACAGGTGTTTCTTCTACCCACATGCTGGAACCCAGGAGGCTCCAGGTGCTTCCCCACGGAACGTGCCTGGGTCTGCAGACTCGGGCCAAGTTCTAGGCGCCCTCACCCTCGCCGACTACAAAGCTCTTGCCAGCTGAACAGGGGGCCTCGAGAGAAGGGAAGGTCGCGTGAAAAGGCTGCCAGGGGCAAGCGTTTCCAGATTCCTCCCTCCTCCCTGGCCCCAGATGCACTTGGGAGTTGGGGAGGGGGGGAGGATGAATACGCCGAAAAGTCTGGGGAAAAGGAGCTACCCAAGGCTCGGATTCAGACTGGCCAAGTTTAGAAAGCCCGTGGCGCGGGAGTGGGTGCCAAGCACCCACTCACACAGGTGACCGGCGCCCCCTCTTCGGGACAATGGGGGTGGGGATGGGTTTGACCGCTGACTCCGCCCCCCCCGACCGTCCCCCAGTTCGCCCCTCCCAGGCGCCCCCACCGCCCGCACTCACAGCGCTTGGGTGAAGGCGCTGAGCCCCTCGGGCACTGCCGTCAGCCCCTTCCCGGAGCAGTCCACCCGACGGTCGCCGTCGCAACTGCAGGGCGCCGCGCAGAGAGGCGGCGCTGCGCCGCTGGGCTCGGCCGAGCCGCGCAGCCCCAGGGCGAAGAAGCAGAGCAGCCCCAGCGGGCCCGGCATTGCTGCGGCCGCCGCCCGCGCCGGCCTTTCCCGCGGCGCAGCTCGCTCGGCGTGTCCCGGCTCCCCTCGGCCGCCCCCGCGCAGCCGGCCTGCGGGCTGGGGCCGCGCTCTCCTCGCTCGGCGGTCGGTCGTGCGGGCTCGGCCCCTTTAACAGTCCACGGCAGCAGCGCAGGGACGCGGCGCTCCGGAGTTTCGCCCTTCCCGCTGCTCCATGGAAGCGCAGAGGCAGCCCTGCTCCTCCGGCGGCTCAGGCCAGCCGGCCCGGCCGGGCGCAGCTGCGGAGACCGCGCTCTGCCATCGCACCCGCCTCCCGGTCCCTGGACTCCTGCCGCAGCCGCTCTTCAAGATTGCGGAGCACAGCCTTCAGCCATGCCGGCCCCTGAACCCAGCCCCCGCCCGGCTCTCACACAAACGCCCGGGCTCTTTCTCGTTCGCTCGCCGCCGCAGCTCAATCTCCTCCCGTCCTTTTCCCTTCTAGGGTTGCACGCTCGGGTTCCCAAGCCCCCAGCCGCTGGGTTATGCAAATCACTTAGGTACATGCAAAACTAACCCTTCTCCCGGAGCGTCATTGGCCGGGGGAGGTCTCGAGCTCATTACTATGCAAGAAGGGTAGTCGCCATTGGCCAACAGTAGGACCAGAGGGGCGTGTTTATCGGGCGTGAGTGACAAGGTGGTGGTGGTTCAATGCAGAATCCCTGACTTGGCTCCATTTGCGTGGCAGGTTGTGGGTTGAAGGTAGACGGATCTAAAGAAGTAGAGGGGGACTTTTCCCTCCTCACCCGTCTTCTTCTGCAGAAATTGAATCTCCTAAATTGGAAGACGTGAAAAATAGAACTTGTCTCGGCATTCAATTAAGTTTCAAATGACTCCACACTGGTTCAAAGGGCTAGGACTTTGGGAGCTGTGCAGAGTGGAAAAAAGATTTTAAATATGAGGGAAAAAGTGTCCCTTAAACTGACATAAATATTTAAGTTTTAAGTGTATACCAAGTTAAAACGGTGTGCTCCCACAAGCCTCTCACTTCACCTGAGATCTTAATACCTATCTTGATATGCACTTGGTAGCTAAATCTTAGCAATTAATCATCAACGATACTGAATTTTGGTGACTATAGCTCAGACTGTTTTCTCACATACTTTAAAATCCTAAAACACAGGTATCTTGTAAGGGTCAAAGCAGGTGCTGTTTCTGAATACTGGATGATTTTTTCCAGACAAAACGTTTGCATGCTAGGAGACTATCACTGAGAAGCCAGCAGCAACTACCTGTGTTAGGTAATTATCAGCATTCCTTCCCTCTTCTGGACTTTTGTGGTTTAATAGACCCCACCGAATCATTACTTGCACCAAACACTGCTTTATTGGTACCTCTTTTTTTTTTTTTTTTAAATTTTCTACTGTGCCTTTGGTTGTTTTACTCTATATTAGAGACATTTTTTATGACTGCTTTAAGGCAGACAGGGTTAAAAATGTCACTCATAAAGCTGACTACTCATGTCATGTAAGTAAAATTAAAATGAAAACAAGTTGATGCAGACCTAAACTGAAGCATTTTCATCATCTTTGCATTCAGGAGTTTATCTTTAAAAATAATGCCCGTTTGGGCACATGGCTAACACAATAAATTTATTTACATGCTAGAGAGTCAATGATATACCTTGACTTCAGGTTTTAGGGATGACATATTTCCTCTAATTGTAGGTGTGAAAGAACTTAAAGATAGGTGGGCAACCCTCTGGTTTTATAGATTAAAAAATCTAAAGCTCTCAGATATTGTGCTCTGCCAGAGATCATCACAGAACAACTCCCAGCTCCCGGCTCTTTGGTGCTTTTGGAGCTTTCCCTAAATTGACTTCTATTGGCTAAACCAACTCCATTATTTTCTAACAACTCTCATAATCAGTGAAGTGAGGAAAAATTATAAATTTGGATTTTTTAATTGATTCCTTTAAGACCTCTCTTTTATAACAACAGCATTGAAAGAGGATAATTTCTCTTGCTGAGATGTCACTTTTTTCTGCTGTTTTTAAATAAGAATTTTAGACTATACTGATTGGTTTTATTTTGCCAATTGATTCATTTTTTTCTTTTAAAGAAGGGGTTTTCAAACTTTAGTGAGCATAGGAATTGCCTACAATGCTTCATTAGAAATGCAAAGAAATTTAATATGCCTGGGGTGGAGCACCAGCATTTTGATGCACATCACATGAAAGTGATACAGGTGGCCCATGAACCACACTTGCAAAACTTTATTCTTTGCTTTCGAGAAATAAAATCTTATGGCTGGCAACTTAGATGAAAGGAGAGATTTAGATTTGGAGAAAGGAGAGATTTAGATTTTATTAAAGATTAAATTGCTACTGTCTATCAGATGAAGAAGATAAGAAAGTATTCAAATTTGCAGCTTGTCTAGAACAGTATATTGAAGAACAAAGGACTTGAATAGATAAGAAAAGAGGTAATTTCTGTTAATGTATTAGTGTTTCTTACAATTGGCTACATTACATGTGCTTTTCATTAAAGATAAATTGGCAATTCATCTTCGCTTTTTGGATAAGACATCCTGAGAGAGCAAAACAAACTAATTTTTAAGATATACTCCCAGATAACTAGGAAAAAAAAATGATCAGCTCTCACATAAACCATAAGAACCTATAAAAACATCCAGATGAACTAAACTTTGGTGGCAAGTAAAAAACTTAATAGAGACTCTGCCTTCAGACTGGTTCCTCTATTTCTAGTTTTTCATGGCTCTGGATGAGTACATTTGTAGCATCCACCAGCTAGATCAGAGAAGGTGGAGCCTATCTTCAGCCTTTCAGCATATATTGCAGGGTGCTTTTGGACAATGAAGAAGGCACCCACTTAAAGTGATGTTCACCTTAGGTCCTTTGTATAAAGGGTACAAAGCTTGTTGCCTGGTGGATAAGCTGGACTTTGGTCTCACTTGCCCTCTCACCCACTCTTGTAAATATAAAGACTACACAAGTATATTCAGAGGCCCTACCTGCTGGGTGAATTGGCTAAAGGAGCTCCATTAAGGAAAAAAAAAACTTGAAAGACTGGGGTGGTGGTGGGGCTCTCTGGCAATGCTATAATAATTGACTGGAGTAAAAATCCCCAAACATAAAGAATTTTACTTTTTATGGAATATTTCCAATTTACAAAAAGAAAAAAAATTGAGTTCACAGCAACCAGCTTAAGATATGTTGCAAATGTAATTGAAGCTTCCTTTGTACCCCTCCCCAACCATATTTCTTTCCTTCTTTCTCTCTTTAGGAAGTCAGCCTTTTCTTAAACTTTATAATTAATTCCCATGCATATTCTTAGCCTTTTCATATGTGTGTACCCCTAAACAATCTATAGTGTTTTGCATATATAAATAATACCATTCTATACTCTTCTGCAACTTATTTTTTCACTAAATCCATAAGCTTTATTCATGTTTATGAAATATGTGGCTATTGTTCATTTTCATTACTATACAGTTTTCCATTCAAAAATTATACTCCGTATTTATCCATTTCTCATTGATATTAAATTTATTTCTATTTTTTCTAACAATGCTACCATGAATATTCTTGTACAAGTCTCCTTGTTAATATATGCAAGAGTTTCTCTAAAATGGATTTCGTGTGTGTGTGTGTGTGTGTGTAGGATTAGAATTACTAGGTCATAGATGTTGTGCACTCACCATTATTGGATGTTACCATACTGCTCTCAAAAGTGACTGTACTTATTTGTGTTTCCTTCAAGAGAGAATAAAAAACCTCACTACTCTACATCCTACCAACACCTGATATTGTAAGACAAATATTTGTGAATCTGATACATATAAAATGAAATCCAAGTATAGTTTTAATTTGAATGTCCCTGATCACAACTGCATCTTATCATGTATGCATTTGATAGTTGGTGTGCTCTTTTATGCATTGCCTATTTATTTCTTTTGCCTGTTTGTTTTCTATTGAGTTGTTTATATTGTTTTTGTTGTTCTAGGCCAGGTAATAAATATTTTAGGCTTTATGAGCTATAATACCTCTATCAGACCTATTTCACCCTTCCATTGTAGCACAAAAGCAATCATAAATAATACATAAATAAAAAGTTGTGGCTGTGTTCCAGTAACACTTTTTTGGCAAGAACACATGTTTGACTAGTTCTGGCCCATGGCCATAGTTTCCCAACCCTCTTTCATAAGTACTGATCCTTTACTGAAATGTGATTATTTTTGAAAACCATTTTCAGGATTATGTAAAATCAGAAGAACACGCCTCAAAAGTGACCACCTTTTCTTGTGAGTTTAGAGCAAGTACTTAGAAACTTCTGGTCCATGGTGAGTTCACGATAAGATTTATATTGAAGAATGAGACAAAAAGAACCAATTACAAGCTTTAAAATGCACCTCTTTCTGAAATGAATGAATCAGAACTTGTCCTAGGCATGTAGGGTTTATCATACATTTCACCCAAAAAACACCTCAAATATTTGACATGATGCAACCATGTCAAGAATATGGAAAGAATATCAGGTCTAATCCCTACCTATTAGATATAATATGTACCTACTCTAACAATTGTGTGCTCAAGACAAATGTTATTGTTTCTATGCTCTGATGCCTTCATATTTGCATTTGGGGCTTTGGAATGAAAGAGCTTCCACATTGGGCCCCAGTCTGAAATAGGTGCTTTTATTCACTTGTCCTTTTCTTCTGAGTCTCAGTGTCCCTAGAGTGGTCCTAGTGTATAGGAAATAGCACCTATTTTCAGGGATAATATAAAATAATCACTTTGAAGCACAAAAAAAATAAGAATATAAAATTGTTGGCAAATTAAAAACATTCTTTTAAGCTATTCAGTTGCTATATCTGGGCTTCTGGGCCCTTTTTCTTCTACTCCACTGGGTGTTTGAGCAAGGTTTGAGGATGGTTGGCAGCAGCAAATGCAGCTTATGCAGAACAGATGGATTTGGGGGATGTGAGGACTGACAGGCTTCTGGTGTGACTGGCTGAAGGCTATTCTTGAAGACAGACTTTTTCAAAACATCACCAAAAAGTTTCTTAGTCTCCTGACCTACTCTGATAAACTGGGGTCAGGTATCCTTCCCAACACTTCTGAATGTTCATATTGACCTCAAATTTCAAAACATTAGGGTAAATATCAGAAAAGTGTTCCTACCTATTCCTGATTCTTTCTAAATCTGATTTTCTTTTTCTGATCTTTCCCTTTCAAATCTAACCCAAGAGGAGAATGAGCCTAAAGGGAACAATTTCTGAATTACAGAACCATGTGTGGATCCCAAGGTCTGAGTGTATAAACTACTGGTGAGAAACAGAATGAGGCAAAAAAGTTAAAAGAATGTTAAAGGAACCAGACAGCGTAATAGGAAAATGAAGGTAGAAAAAAATAGGAATATCATCACCTAGTTATGTGGAGAATTCATTAGGATCAAAGTTCTGTCTGAATTGGGTTCCTTTTCACTCCCTCAGAATTTCAAATAAAACTCTAAATATTTTAGAAAGACCTTAGCATGAGACAATTAAAAAAAAAACAACTACATGCAGAAGCTGTGTATCCCACAAAAAAAATGTACACATAGAAAAGCAGCCTGTGCGGGGGGTGAGGATTGGTTCTGTGGCTGTTACTAAAATGTTCTGGAATCTCTTCTCTGTCTAGGCTATCGAGAAAGTAGCCTAGCAAAGAAGGCAATAAGAGATTTTAGACTCAAGGAGAAGCTGCGGTAGATGTCTTTCTTTTCCTGACCTAGACACTTCATGTCTCAAGAAAAGACACTCGTTAATACCTCTTGTATGATACCCAAACCTTCCTTTTCGTCTAGTGCCAGCTACCATGTCAGAATGAAACTTTTAACAATCCTAAGGTTTTTGAAAATGCCTTTTAAATCATTTTTTAAAAAAATTATAAGAAAATGCTTTTTAAAACACAAGCAGACTGCCAACCATCTGTCATTTTCAATAATACCTTGAAAAGGGGCAAAGCAAAGAAAGCTATGGAGATTAGGTCAATGGTGCTGGATGTTCGAATGATGTTATATTCTTTGGGTCTAGTTGGCAAAATCTGATACTATTTATTAAACTTTTTTTTTTGCCTTATGTCAGTGTTAAAACATATGTATTCATATGGAGAAAAAATTTTAAAATATTTCAATATCAAAGAGAAAATGGAAGACTTTGAGGTGATAGGGAAATACATTGTAAAAACTTTGCCATTTTGCTCCTTTTATTCCAGATAACACAAACTCTTCAACACTTTATTTTTCAAGGAATATTTACAATGCATCTACTCCTCAGAATCTACTCTGTTAAGGACTGAAGAATTTAGATTAATTCAGGCCAGTCTCCATATAAATCACCTAGAAAAAATTTCTAAAACAGACAATCCACCTCTTTTGATTCTAATATAGTAGGCCTGGGTTGGGGCCTTGAATTCTGAATACCCTGATTTTGATATAGTACCTCCCCACCCTGCCCAATTTATGTCCCTCTGCTAGAAGATTGTACAAGTTTGGGTCCTTTGGAAGCAGACACCAAAGGATTGTTCATGCAAGAGACTTATTGGGGGAAATGTTTGAGAGGAAAAACAGAGGGAGCTGAGGGAGACACAGAACCATGAGACCAAGCTGCAGTTTTGATTCCAAGTCAGGGAGAGAAGGAAGGGAAAAGGTTTGGCTGAGTTTTAGATAGCAGTGCAGTTCTATCAAAGTTCAACAAGACCAACAGGGAGCTGCCAAGACAAAACCAGTCATCGGAGGAATCCCTTGTCTCCTGAAAAGACCTGCTTAGTATTTCTGCTGTGCTCACTCAGTGACTAGGAGCAACCTGTGATAAATGTGGTGAAGATTTTCCCAACAAGACTGTTAGTCAATTAGTCTCCATGTAGTCAGAGATTTGAGAGTTGCATTTTCATGGCAGCCCCAAGATATAGGGTATGACATTGGAGTCCCTCTCTTCAACCAGCTTACAATTCAATTTAACTTATGGAATTTAGAAGCTTAGAGTTAGAAAGGACTTTGAGACTAGTTCAGTCATCTGCCCAAGACTTAGGAATGCTCAGTGGTATCTCTGCTACTCTTGAATACATTGGGGCATATTCACATTACCACTGGTAGTAGAGTCCATCTTTGGGCAGTTCTGGCTGTTAGAAATTGTCTCATGCTGTGCCAAACTTTTCCCATAACACTTTTAAAATCTTCAGAAAATAGAAGGAGCTTTGGGGATCATGTGTTAAATTTCATTTACTAGTGAGACCCACGGAGGATAACTAAATTACTCAAGGTGACATACCTAGTGATTGGCAGAACTGGAGCTAATATTTAGGTCAATTGAGCTTTCTACTCTATACCTGTTTTAATTAATATTTTTAATTTTATGAAAAAAATTTTTTGACAAATTTAGTGTCAGGCAAAGCAAGTTAATATAATGCCTCAGATGGTCTTTGCTTTAATTAAATGAATATGCCATGTCCCTTCTAAAACGACTTTTCTCTTGATCAAATATCCTATTTGAGCTTGGGTGAAGATATCTAAGAGATGTAAAGCCAAAGATAATTTCTAGTCATCTAAAGTTGTTCATACTTTGTACCAGGACCAAAACAATACTAAATCAATCTCCCCCTCTTCCTCCCCCTGCAAACTTATATATGGAGTGGTAGATAGACATTCATGTAATTTGGTAATTTATATGTTTGTTTTGTTTTCTTTTAGGGTAAATTTGGAAAGAATTTTCTCTCCACATTTACAAAGCTTTGAATTTCCTGAAGTACATTTAGTTTAAAAGAAAACATTGGTACTATTTTAAACTTAGGCCTGATATTTAGTTAGCAAGAACTGCTAGAAAATCTGAAAACAGAAACAATAGCACTTTGCTGCCACCTTGTGGCAAAATATAAAAAGGTAGGAGAAAAAGGTTATACGCAATATAATAAAACTAAGATTCTGTGTACTTAATTACAGGAGATGGGGAAAAAAGATGTGTGTGTGCTGTTGATGCATTCCCTCCTTAATCAGCTTTAAAAGAACAATATTTATAGCCTATAATAGTCGCATTTTGATTTTTAATCCAATTCTGCCAATTTAATTTGCAAATTAAAAAATGATTTAAAAGGTGGTTTGAAAATTTATATTTTAATTTTCTTACCAGCCATTCTGCTTACAAAATAATTCACATGTCCATATTTTTACCTGGATGTTGGAACGCCACACTTTCTGGGTTCTACTTCTACCTCAGTGGCTGCTCCTAACTTGACACTCTCACTCATGGGAGATGGGTGAAAATCTGATTGGCAAATGTGAGACGAAGGAAGAAGCATTTGTGTCACTCCGCTGCCCTTATCCATGTAAGAAGCGAGCAAGTTTTGCCCCTGTAGTCTGGGGATGATAAGAATTCAGTTATGGTCCAGAGTAGATGGGTCAGTCTGGCTAATTTAAAGGAGTACATTATTTTCTCTCAAGTCTAGGGCATGTGTGCCTGCCCAGTCTTTAATAGGAAGCTCCATGAGGGAAGGATTTTTTTCCATGCTCTACTGTATCCCTACCCCCTAGCACATGACTAGCATTCAACAAATATGTGTAATATAAATGGATAAATAATAAAGATAATATTTTGGTCCCTCTCTGCCAAGTTGTTTGTTTTACTTCCTGCTGTATTCAGAACCAGAGTGGGAAGAAAGATACTATTTATTAAGCCCTGTCAAAAACCTGATCTCCTCAGATAAACAAGTGGCTTCAATTCCCACCATTCAGGTTTCTCTCCAGCTATCATTTTCTCAGAGAGAACTTCTCTGTCCTCCCTAAAATAGCACCGCTGCATTCTTTGATATTGTTTTCTCAACAAATACTGTCAACTACGTGCCAGGCACTTTTCTTAGTTCTGGATTTAGGACAGTGAACAAAACAGAGACCTGCCTGCCCTCAAGTTTATCATCTTGGGGAGGGGATGGGCTCACAAACTAGACAAATATAAATATCAGCAGAGGGGGAATATTTCAGGCAGAGGGAACAGGTGGTGTAAAGGCCTGTCGTGTTAAACACATGTGAGGAGTAGAGATAGACAGGGATAGAGTATGAATAAAGGCTGGAGAGGAAGGCAGAAACTGGACCATGCAGAGATTGGTGGGGCATGGTAAGATGTTTAGATTTTTATTCCAACTGGGGTGAGGGTGGGGTCAATGGACATAATAACTGATAGAAAAGGATCATCAGCATGCAATAGGTGCTTTGAAAATAGCACAAACATTTAGTAAGCATCACAAGAATTCTAAGTGCAATTGGTGCTGTATGGAGGTTCCAAGGACAATCACAAAGCTAGCCACTGAGATATGGTGGAGCTGTGTCCCCGAGCCCATCTCACACAGCCTACAATGAGAAAAAAAAAAAAAAAACTGTGTAATCACTAGTTGTGAACCCTGACAGTGACTTAATATTCCTGAATCTTATCTTCCTACGGCTCTCTAGCTCTCCTACCCTGTTGAACTACCTATCACTCACCTCCACCTGAAAGTGCAGTTTTCTTGCTCCTCTGGTTCTCTCACTAGAACATGAGCTTCTTATCAGCAGGACTTAGTCTTGTTTACCGCTGTATCCTAAGCACACTGCCCAGTACATAATAGATGTTTAACAAATATTTGAGTGAATTAATAGCTTTTATGATTTCTACCCAGAGACTAAAAACCAAATCATTTAATTGAAATGAATAGAACCATAGCTGATACCTTTCTTCTTCCAACTTTCTCATTGTCATTTCTTCAGCTACTTCCTTCTATCATTCTTAAGCAGTTATTGCTACAAACTACGGTTATTTCTAATTTTGTGACACAGAGTAATCCAAAAGGTAGAAAGTGGTATTTTCAACATGCTAGTGCAATTTAATGGAATACCTATGTAATGAAGAAAAGATGCTAACTTAAAAATGCCCACGTGAATACTGGCATAATACACTGGTTAAATTTATTCTTTTTCTGTGTGTGTAACACAGGACTCTAGCTCAAAAAAAGAAAACATCTAAACAAAAAAAAAAAAGCCCCCCCCAAAAAAAAACCCTAAAAAAACAAATTAGGAAAAAAAGTAGTTAAAAGTGCACTGTGGCATTGGAAGAAAAGTATAGGTTTCAAAAATAAATTTGAGATTGAATCTTGACTGTGTTGATCACTAACAGTGTGATTCTGAAAAAAACTATTTGGTCTCTGATTTTGTGTAACTGGGATAGTATCTATCACTTCTGGGTAGTTTTAAGGATTAGATTCAGTGCCTGGTAGATGCTTAATGACAGGCAGCTATTATCATATTTCTGATATTACAGCAAAATCTTCTTTGTGCGTATTTTATATGTTGTGTGATAAAAATAAATGCATTACCAATAGCATTTTAGTATCATTAAACTTTTAGAACAGAAATGGACTTTAGAGATCATCTAATACAGAAATTTTCAAACTGTACTTAGAGGAACCCCCAGACTTTGGGGCATGGGACAGGGTGTCAAAGGTGGGGGTAGCATCAGGGACGCCCCAATTCCTTGACCCAGAGAAGTTCTGGTTCACCACATAAGAAAAGGGAGGCAGGCAGGTGGGTGGGTGGGAGGGAGGGATGGAAGGAGTGATAGAGGGAGGAAGGGAGGGAGAGGGGGAAGAGAGGGAAGGAAGGGAGGGAAGAAGAAAGCAAGCAAGGAAGGAAGGAAGATTGGAAATTACCTACTCCCATTATTATATACAATTAAGGGAACTGGACTCAAAATCATGTTTTAAGTGGAAGAACTGTTAATTTAAGCCCAGTGTTCCTTCCACTATAACATATCATTACTGTTACTTATTTAAAAATTACACAATAGACATTTTAAAAAGCAGACCTTAGTGAGCAGTGCACAATTCTTTGTTTAGTTTTGGTTGTGGTAATTAATACTCAACTAAAGAAAATCTTACTTAAAAAAAAAATCAGACATTAGTTACTATACAAATTTCAGCTACTGTTATTTTTACTTAGACCACAAGGTTAAAAAAACCTTCATTGTTGTTCTCCACAAATGGGAGAACACATTTTAATGAAATAAGGGGATGAAAGATCAACAATGATGTTACCCCTTTAGAATCTTGGTCCTCTCTTGGACATTTGTTTTAACAAGATCAGTGAACAAATTCTGTGTCTAACTTAGGCATGTGTCGTTGTTACTGTTTTTATATGGTCCCAAGGAAGTTCTTGATCTACCTGTGGAATTATGGTAAGGTCAATTCAACAACGTATAACAAATCTCCAGTAGGCTTTACACACTGTGTAAGGTGATGGGGGAGGAGGGGAGGGGGGGAGATGTGAATGACATAATTGTGATCTTTCTTGCTGTCATGGAACTTTGATTTTAATGGGTAAGACACAATTAAGCACGAAATAAACAGGTGCTGCCACATTAACAGGATGAGGGTGCTACCTATAGATGAAGTGGACATAAGCCTTAACAGAGGTGGTGACTTTAGCTTACACCTGAATGGGAGCAGTCAGCCAATGGAAGAACCAGAGGGAGAAGCTTCCAGCCAAGGGAATTTGGTGTGGAATAGAGCAAGTGAGGGAGTGAGATGAGATAAGGCTTGAGTGAAACAGGGAAAAGATTAGGCAGAACTTTTGCAATCATGGCAAAACATTTAGATTTTATATAAAGTGCAATGGAGAAAGAATTAAGCAGCACAATTTGTTCTGGCTGAATTTTGTTTTGCGTCAGGCACATGCACCGTAAGGAGCCCGCTCAAATCTTTAATGGGTGCAATACCCCTGGCCAAAGAGAAATTCTCATCACATTTCCACTGGAGCAAGGGCTGCTGCAGAAACATCTCTCCTCAGTACTGAATCTTCTCCTGCCAATGCCAACTCCTGGAAAGTCCTTGAGATGAGAAAGATGCAGCCATGCAGTAACTGGCAGCCTAAAATGAGGGGAAAAGCTAAATCCTAATGGGCTGATGGGTCCAGGTGGCCAATTGGAAGCACGAGCTCAATTACACAGGTGCACAGGTGTCTAGGTAGCATTTCCACTACAGAAAACAAAGAACTCAGCATTTCCCTCTCACCACAAAGGCCAAGAATCTCATCTTTTCTGAACCCAAACCACTTCTACTAAAACTTTATTGGACACTTTTAATTTTGGGAGAAGCCACATTTATTTTTGCTTCAGTACCCAATTTTGATAATGATGCCACCAGAATGTGTATTCTCTTATGTATTGATTTTCCAGGTTACCAGATAGGCGGCTTAAAAAAAAAAATTTATTGTTTCACAGTTCTGGAGGATATAAGTTTGAACTGTCTGTCCTCAGAGTTGGTTCCTTTTGAGGAGTATGAAGGAAAATGTATTCATGTCTCTCCTTGCTTCTGGTAGTTTACTAGCATTCCTTGGCTTACAGAAGGGTCACCCCAATCTCTGACTTCATCTTTCTATGGTTTTCTTCGTGTGTGTGTGTCCAAATTTCTTTTTTCCTTTATAAAGCCACTAGCCACATTGGATTGGGGCCCACTCTAATTATCTTACTTGATTATCTCTATAAAGACATTCTGAGGAGTCAGGACTCCCAGCATACATTTTTTGGAGGTGGAACGGGCAGTTCAACGCAGAACACCTTAAAACACAGAAGTCAATATCAGTATCTAAACTCAGGGCTCAAAGTATGTCAAATAAGAGATACCAGGAACTAGAAATCTCCCTTGGCTATTTTGTGATTTCAGATCACATTCCTTTGCCAAATAAAAAACAAAAACAAAATTAAAAGTTTGAGGTTTTTGTTACTTGCTGATGAATTATTTTTAATCACCACCAAATAAAGGGAACTTATCTGCAACCAATGACTACATTTTCTTATCTTTATCCAATTGAACAATTCTGGAGACTGTAACAAACTAAAATTGTTCCATAGTTCCTTTCCTAAAGAAAACTTTTTTAAAGGACCAAATCTTGATTGCGTCCAAAATATACTTCTGCAGGTGATAATTAGGGGAGCTCTTATACCTATCTTGTTGATATAAAGCTGTCTTTTTAAGAAAAAGTTTAAAATCAAAGATAATAAAATTAACAAGTGGATTCTGTATGAATCTACCTTTTGTTCTATATATAAAATCTTGAAAGATTTCATCAGGTGGCGGTTTTCTACCAACATAGAAATATATGTACAAACTTCGGTCACCACTCCATTATATGAATGCCAGAATAATCAATGTAGTGATTATTGGAACCAGACTGGAAAATTTAGAGAACCAGAACTGGAAAATTTAGAGAACACGTAGTCTGGTTCACTGAAATTTTGAAGAAACTGAGGAATAACAATAAATGCTTTCTGTTGTATCCCTGGTTGCTTGGTACATTTTCATACATTTTAAAAATTCATGATGGTGAATTACATCTTGTATTGTCTCGTTCCCATTCTAACAATCCATTGCTCTAGAGCTAGATATATCCTCCCTACAATTTTTTCTGATTGAGCAAATTCTTTACCGAGATTATAGTGCTATGATTTTTTTTTCTGTATGTGACTTCAACCCTTCGCCCTCCAAACTCCACTAACTTTAGAATTCTAGGAGTTTCTTTGATCAGATTGGACAGAAATCTGAACATTCCTATGAATCTTATTTCTTTGAAAGTTTTAAGCACAAATTAAACATCATGTTTTCTAGGCATCAAAACTAAGAACTTCCTATTTTTAATTACTGGCCACAACATCTTCCTTTAGTTAATAAGGTCCCAATACTATTTTACATGAAAATAGCAGCAAATACAAATAGTAATTACTATGCCAGGCACCTAAGGGCTTCACAAATGATATTACACTTACAGGCATTCTTATTATACATGACAGATTGAGGGAACTAAGGCTCAGAGAAGTTAAGTAACTTGTGTAAGGTTATGCAGTGATGGTGAACTTTGGATTTAAACCAGGGTAGTCCAGCTCCAGATTCTGTGCTTTCCATCACATGACATACTGTCTCTCTTAAAATAACACAAGAGAACATTTTTCTTAGTTATATTTTATGAAAGACAAAATAAAATATAGGAATTTGAAGTTTCATTCCAGTAACCAGATTTTACTTTTACCTCATTTAAAAGTTATTTTATACACAGCTTTTCAAAAAACACCTGTCGTGCAGTTATTTCATTTTTTTTCAAATCCAATGGACAAGAACACAATACAAATTTATTTTAAATAAGCCTTAGAATCAGAATTCAATTGATAAATGAAATCATCTATTAAAGTGTTAAACTCATTTTGGAATTTCTTTTCCCCAAAAAAGAATTAAAGTAGAACCATGCTGTTTGCTAATATTTTAAAAAACTATATCCAGATACAAATGTTTGGAAGTTCTTGAAAATTTATGAGCAAGCAATTTGTTTTCTTCCACTATTTAACCAAGTACAGAACTGCAATGACTTTAAAAAAAAAAGACTATTAATTAAATTTTGGACAATAAAAATATAAAACCAGATTGTTAGCAAGAGACAAGATATCAATTAGAAAATTCATAAACATACATTTATTCAGTACATATGATTATTAAAATCCTTGATATTTCAATAATCATTCCATATTATAAAAGTCACATGTATTTAAGTCTACTAGTCATGCTGACATTCTTTTCAGATAAGCCATAGCCATTTCTTCTATTAAATGCTATATCTATTTAAATTGTAAACAAAGTACTTGAGTCAAACTGCTTAAGTACTTGAAAATAACTCAAAAATTCAAAAGATAATGATTAAAAAAAAAACCCATAAATCTCAATTATCGAACCCCCCAAAACTAGGCCACTATAATCTAGTATTATGCCAATAAAGTGGCCATGTTAAGACAGCATGTAATTAACAATGACATTATTTCTCATCTGCAATTTTAAAACATGCTTTCTCAAATAATGAACGTTTATCTTTGTAAGTTTTACTAAGGCAGAGGGGGCAGAAAGATGAAACATCAAGTTTACGTTTAAACCACTGGCAAATTTTATTTATTTTAAAAAGTAGATTAGTTACTTCTTAAATAAGGAATGCCAAGTACCTTTTATTCCTAAAGAAATTAAGAAATATAACCAATCATTATATTTGTTGCTACTGAACAGTAGCTATAAATTGAATTATTCTATTCTGATACTTCAAAACACAGTCCAGTGTAATTTTATAAAGGGGAAAATTAGTGGTTCTCAGCCCTAAATGTCATGTTCTTCAGAACCACCAAGAAAGCTTAAAGAAAAAAAAAAAGTGTCTGGACCCACTTTCAGGGATTCTGAGTTAGCTGGTGTGAATGGAACTCAGGTATTAACACTTTTTAAAGTTCTGCAGGGTCTTCTAATTTGCAGCTAAGGTTCAGAATCACTGAGTTAATCCACTTTGAAATACCAAGAAAATAAATGGAAACTGGGGAGCGGGGAATAATTATAAATTACAAATCAAGCACCTATTATATATACTTACTATGTTCCTAGTTATGTTCATGAATCATACATTTACTTACATGACAAAAAAAAGTCTTCATTTCCTCACTAACCACTACTGTACATCTTGGCCACTGAATGATTAAATATTTCTAAGGTTAGAATTTAAAACTCAGGATTTACACTGTGAAAACTGCATTAATGAAAACAAACTACTGCTACTCATGCTCAACAGCAGCAAGCAAAACTACTGTATTTGGCTCCTTTAAGCTACCTTTATTTTAAGAATTATAATTAAGTGCTAACCCACACAAAGAACAGATTGTGGATTACTGCAGAAGAAAAAAAAAATAGCTTACTCAACTTACTAAGTTTCAACACCAAAAAAGATTTAACTTGGCTTCAAGTTCTGAAACAGCTGAGATACTGAACTAGGAAACTATAATTTATAATGAAATGTTGACACACCCTTAAAAGCTACTGCAGCTGTAGCCATACTTAAATAAGATTTCTTCAGGGTTTACTTACCCTGTAATGCAAGAATACAAGCATAACATTACTGTTTTTATATGCACCAATACCTCTCTTTAATATATAAAGCTCTACAACAAATACCTCTAATAATTTTACAATTAAATTAAAATAAATCCATAATTCTATACTACTTTGGTCTCAACATTTTAAAAACAATTAATTTTGAAAATATACAATTTAACAACATGATCCTATCAATAACAAGCATATTTTGTAGTGGACTAAAGACACATTCAACCGTGCAATCCAGTGTTCAAAACCTAAATGATAAATAACAATGCCGATTTTATTCTGAAAATCTCTGAACACTGAAATAATCTTTTAAGACTCACAGTGCTCACAACATGCAGAAAAAGTTATACATTTCTAGTCTTCCTGAAGGAATGTTACAAAATGCCCACTTTTTACACAGGGTCTGAATTCTTTATATATTCCAAACCATTATCTTCTTTTTAGCATCTGTCACTTAAAATAAAACATACAAATGTTCCTGTAAGTTGTGACTGAAAATGAACTTCAACTCTAATTTCAGCGTTTAAAAAGATCTGTCTTGCACTAATAGCTGCCTTTTAGTAAAAGTGACATCCAGTGGACAACCGAAAATATCCCTCAGAATTTCCACCACTATATTTGAATCATAAAGATCATATCTCTAAATCCAACCATTTTAAGTTCCTACTCATTTTAACAGAGTCTACATATTATGAATACATTACCTCATAATTCCTATATATTTTAAACAGATCCTTGCATAATCTTCCTATTTAAAATCAATTCCTTAAACCACACTAGTATGTGTAACTCTTGAGGCTAATGAGGTTAAAGTACTACTACTTCTTCCTTGCTTCTGCTATTTCTCACCACAAACTGGCTCATCTCTAGGAATAAAAAGACCAAATTATATGAAACATGTTTAAATAAAAATAGCATTAAAAAATTTGCAGAAGATGAAACCTGAACCTGTTTTGTATTTGTAATTTGATATACTGTTGAATATAAAGAGATGTAATCAGTAATGCTAAAATCAAATTACATCCTTTTGCCTTGCTGCTAATTATGAAATAATAAATACTTTAGCAATGATTGTTCAAATGTTTAAAAACTTACTTTTATAAATCAGTATAAATGATTCATCACTATCCATTTATGTTTAAAAGTAAAAAACTTCCACTGTGCTATGATTTATCAATGATTATATGTATTACGTGTGTGTTCAAAGTACAAAATGCAGCAGTGATGTAAACACTGACAGTGTAATGAACTGCTGTAGCTGAAACTGTTATGTTTAATTTCTTGGAAAACTGTAAAGAAATTTTACAGGTTAAAAAAAATAGAGCAAGCAAAAAAAGAAATGGAGAACGGTTATTTTTAAATAAGCAGCCAAATGAAGAAAACTTTTTTCTAAAAAAAGATTAAGAATGTAAAAGTACATCTGAATATTAAAAAAGCATTTTTAAAAATCTGTAACAACTTTATGACAAAATCTGCATTTGAAAAAGGCCTGTAAAAAGAGCGGGACAAAATTGCCCTCATCACCTTTTACTTTTTCTTTTCAGAAAAAAGTATATGCATCTCTGAAACCATAAATGATGTATTTTAAAATAGGCATTTATAAAACGGCAAGGAGCATTTCACGGGGAGTTGTTTTTTACAATCACTGGCACTGCGGCCATCAGTAGGTCACATGTAAAACTTCTCTAAGTATAAGCAAAATGGAATATAAAGTTTTGAACTGCATTAGGTCTGTTGCCTGCGTTTGGCTGATCTCATTTTTTCAAAACGTGACTCCATTTCTTCTAAGACCTTGGGTGTGTATCGTACTACTAATTTAACCTTTCCTTGAGCCGCTTTCAGCAGTTCTACAGCTTTTTCATGATGTTCTCCTTCAACACTCTAGGAAAAAAAAATACACAATTAGTGTCTAGGTTTTGGAAATCACTCAAAATACAAAAATGTTTAAAATACATGTAAGTAAAAAGTTTAAATGTTATATCATTTCAACACTATAAACCTATGAAATAACCAAGGTTTATTATGTTTATCAGTATGAAATCCTCTGCTAAGTCATAATCTATTTGTAGTCCAGGAACTAGTTTACAAGATCCAAATAATTAGCATATCAATCTATATGCCTATTATTCAATAAACCAGAAGTAAATCAAGCAGTTGCCATTCTGTAAGACTAAATGAGATGAGACTTCTAATTTAAATATTCCCTCAATTACTAAATAGCATATTAACTTCATAAAAATCATACTAAGAAGTGGTAATTTTCGTTGGAAAAAAGTAAAACACACTTAAAGTGCTTTAAAAGGTATCACCATACTAAACAGTAGTGCCTAGAATTCTCCCATGGGATTTCTAAACTACAAAGCTTTTTGTTTTTCCTCCTCCATCTTCTATTTCTCTAACTCACATACACCCCCAAGTGGTCGTAACACATTACTACAAATAGAAATAAAATATCCTTACCACTCCATTAACAGAAAGAAGTTGATCTCCTCGCTTGAGGCCCCCATGTCTATCTGCAATTCCACCTGGAATTATTCGCGATATATAGATTGGAGAGTTTTGCTCTTTGCCTCCCATAATATTGAATCCAAGGCCCTCTTCTGTTTTTGGTAGCTCAACAACTCGAGGATGAGAATGGCCTTCACTGGCAGCAAATGCAGCAACAGTAGCCTGAAAAAAAACTTTACTATTTAAAAAATATGACCTTTGTTAATCTCAGTTCTTTAGCCTCTTTTTAGAAACTACCTTCGAGGTTCCTACTTTTGATGTTTGAATACCCATACACTGGCAGTTCTGAGAAGGTAAACTAAGCTGATGTTTTAGAGAAGGCTGGGAAGCATCCCATGGGACTATGTAGGACATGTTAAGACTATTCAGGTCAGTCCATCCAGGGCTCAGAACTACTGTGAAGCAGGCTTGTTGGGCAGACGAACATTAACGTTAAAGAGGAGAACCCCTATCCCAACATGTCAGCATTCTTGAGCTCTGGGGCTGGATAGCCAGGCTCCTTCAAAAGGCCTTTGTGTAGAACACAACCTATCCACATAACCTATGAGGAGGCAGTTGTCATTATATGCAGGCATTTTGGCTGCTGTACTATTTGTTTCTTATGCTAAATAACTCATTAACAAATAACTCAGAATCAAGAAAAAGAGTACATATAGTCAACATGAATGTTTTTTGTTTGTTATCTAGTTACTACTAAAACTGCACAGATGAGACATATCTTTACAATTTTCAAATTTAAACTTATCTAGATTAATTCTAACACAAAGTTAAGATATTTGGTTTTATTTTTCTTTTAAAGGTAATTAAGTAACCTGGTACCACTTTTCGTGATAGATCAGGGTGCACGAGCAAAAATGAGAAGGGGGAGAGGAAGAAAATGAAGATTTGTTGACTACTACTATGTTCTAAACTCTGAGAGAGGCCCCATTTTGCAGATATTGGAACTAAGGCTCAGATATTCATTAAGCTATAAAGGTCACGTAACCCAGGAATTAAAGCCAAATTTCTACATTTTTTTCTATTGTGCCAAACTATACCCACGTTTAAGTGTTTGTATTCAGCAGAAAATCCAGTATTTCCTTTAGTGAACCAGTTAACTATCAATGAAAAATTACTTGCTAATGACAAATGTTAGTGTAAGTCATCCAGTGCTAACATAAGTTTATTCTAACCATATATGATGGATACTGAGATCAATTTTGGAATTATTAGAGAAAAACACGTACAAAAAGCACATAAAACCTGCCAGCCACAGCTCTGCAGGGATAACTAACTACTGACATTACCCCATAATTGCAGAGTTAAGGCAAAGAAGAAAGCAAAGAACAACTTGGGGGAGTACCCCAGTTCTACCATTTACTGTTTGTATGGCCTGACTGAGGCAGATAACCCAGTTTGATATTTCCTCATCAATAAAATAAGAATAGTAATTCATACCTCAGAATTTTTATGAAAATTTACATAATATATGTATATTGTATATAACTATTGTGTATAATTACTTGTATGCAAATGTATTTTTAATATATTATCTAACTGCATGATACATTATCTTTTGAAAAAGACAATTAAAAAAAGGGTCCTATTTCTTAGTACTTGAGACATTTAGTGTAGGATGAAGGACACTATGTTAGTTTTCGAAATAAGCCTATTATGAATTTAATAATTGCATATTTTAAACCTCTAATTTATAAAGAATTTCATTTTAGTAAACGAAAAATTTACCTTTGCAGTCGCATTCGCTCTCACTTCAGGACTGCTGCTGATGTCCACAGTCTCATAGACATGTTCATATACCTATAAAATCAAAGTTATTATGATTTTAAATCTTAGAATATGCTAGGTTTGAGTTCTGTGAGGTTAATGAACGTGTTAAAATTTTAGGCAAAGTTATGCATCTTTGTAAAATGTTTTTCTGTTAGAAATTCCAAAAATGAGGACACATTCTGATGTGTTAAAGTTCATTTTCTTAAGAAATTCTGAAAGCAAATTTCAAAGTATTATCTAACGAACTCAAGTTTTTAGTAAATTTTAATCTCATTTACTCACCTCTCTTACAGCATTGCAGAATTCACTTTGAAGGACTCTTTGTAAAGCCTGAAGCTTCTGTGGTGGTACTTCTCCACTCCTTTGTAGTTTTTCCAACAATTCAATTGCTCTACAAATATCTAGAGTTAAACACACACACACTGATAATTTTTCCCAAAGAGTCTCTAAATACCTATGTAACAGTGTACCAATTAGGATTCATCAAGAACATATGTAGAACACAGAGAAAAAAAGCATAAGAGTATGAGCATGTGTGTGTACATATATGAGGATGGGAATGTAAAATATCAGAAGGCTCAATTTTACAATAGATTAGGAATACTGATCTTGCACATGTACAAAATCTGGAAAAAAGCATCACTGAGAGACAGGAAAACGGAATACTAAATGTCACAGGAAAGGACTGGGGCTCAAATGTGATAGATGAACACTGTACTGCTTCAGAAAAGCTGACAGTATTATCCGTAATTATTTAATCAAAACTTACCTATCATTGTTAGTAATTAAAGCACTGAACAACAGAATATACTGTGTGCTAGTGAAATCACTGCTCATTTTCCAAAGAAAAACACAATATATATGGTAGATACCAACTGTTTAATTACAGACACAGTTAGTTGCAGGGACACAAATTAACTGGTCTGTTTCAACTTAGGAAGTGTTTTAATTAAGACAATCAATTTTATGAATTTTGTCAATCTGGTTTCAATACTAGCTGGTGATCCTGGGCAAATTACTTAACCTCCCTGTGTCTCAGTTTCTTCATATGAAATGGGAATAATACTATCTTTCTTGTAAAAATTACTTGATGACTAAACCAAAAAACATAGAGCAAAGGGTCTGGCATGCAGCAAGCATAAATGTTGTTACATTTGGCACCAATTAATCATAAAAAACATTAAGGGGTGATACCCATTTATACAAATATACTAAGCATGTTAGACAATTCTCACTAGAAAGTATGAAGATAACTGTTTTATGAATTAAGAAACTCTATGAGATTCAGAGTCATGTTACAACACTATTAATGACTATCTTTACTATTTTTTTTTTAACTGGTTTTGTACTCCAGGGGGCTAGAATATCTACTATTTTATATCTCCCCTCCTCTCAAGTGGAAGTTGTTCCACATTTTATATTGTATGGAAGGACTAGAACTTTTTCTTTATATAATATGACCTTTGTGTTTACAGCTGGAAAACTAGAAATAAATGTAATGAAAATAAGATATTTTCCAATTCAGTAATACAAGCTTAAATTGATGTTAAATGCAATGGAAACAAACTCCTCATTCTGCTATCCAATCAACAGAATGGCTGGTGAATGGAGGCTATTTTAATTGGCAAAGTTATAGTACACAATTAAAAATAGAAAAAAGTAAAATACTCTTTACAGAATTTAAACTGTACCTAACACATGCTTAAAAGTGTTCACTGAATCATGTTTTGAAGATTTCTAGAAGGAATTAGTGATCCTGATCATATGCTCTGATTTTATACTGAAAGATTGTTGGGAACGTCTAATAGAGCCTGTTAAACAGAATTCTAAATAAGAATAAGAATTGATGTAATCTGACTTTCATACCCTGCTAAATGGTAACCACTAGTAATCAATTCTAAAAGGTGCTGAGCATTCTACTGTGGAATTGAAGAAAACTCTGAAACAGCAAAAAAACAGAGCCATGACCATCAAAAATCTAAATGCCAGAAATTAAATTTCACATTTTGTGCTGCACTTAAAAAATGCAAAACTGCCAAGAAGTTAGAATTTTACAACTGGATTTCAAAGAAAAATACCTACTCCTGTTAACACTAAAAAGATCTGTTCCCATCTACAAAACAAAGTGCCACTGTACTCAAGAGGAAGATGTCACAGAATTAGGCCTAACTTAGAAAGTCTTCCAAGAGTAGCTACTCCTCTGTCAAAAATGATGCTTTAATTAATGGTCTGGTGGGCTGTGGGGAAACAATGTTATTTACAAAGAGGCTTACAAAAGTGAACACCATAAGGAATAACCAGAGTTAAGTGCCCATTTGAGTGAAGAGGAGGAAATATGTTTCCTTAAACACAATAATTCTAAATATGTATTCCTTTCTTAGAGCAGTTTTTTATATTATTTAATATTCAGACTATAACTGTAAATGTTAATATTTGTAAAATATTTTTAATCTCCTTCCTAAACTGTTTACTACTTACTAGTATGCAAAATGTTTAGTTTGAACCTCTTCATTCTTAACCCATGACTTCTAATACTGGTTTATCGAAAGCATGCCTGAAATTGTTTAAAACAAAGGATTTGGGGAGAAGAGTGGAATGTTGAAAATCTGTAACAAGACCCTGACAGGGACATAACCATGTATTTTCATTGACTTAGATTTCTAATTACTCAGAAGAATAGGGTTTATTTTCCTTGACAGTCTGCTCTACACAACAAGGAACCGGCAACAGTTTGAAATTGTTGTATGTAAAGAAGGAATGGAGCTGCATTTTAAAATATTTTACAATCTATCACTATTTCGCCTAGTTATGTAATCTTTTCCCCCACTCTGTAGGACTGTTTCTAAAGAACCTTCTCTGTAGCTGGGAGGGGCACCAAAACCAAGAGACACTCCAAATACAAACAAAAGGTTGTAGTGAAAGTAATAGAGGGGTCTGTGTGTGAATAAGAGAGAGACAGTACTGTGGTAATGTGTTGTGAGTCCGGGATGCGTGCGATATGTGGGCACACTTGGTTTGTGCACGCATAAATACGGGCTGTGCGGGTAGTCTGTCCGAACTGGGCGTGTCATGTTTGTGTCTCGAGCAAATACGTCTCTAAACGCCGCGTCTGCTGTGCTCACCCGAGTGTGCGGCATGTGTCTGCGAACGCGGACAGGTGGTATTCAACAGTGCTCTGCCCTGGGACAATTTACGCGAACAGAGAAGTCGTCTGGGTGTCGGTCAAGAAGATCGCAAGAGCCCACCCTGGCGCCGGGCGCAAGAACGTCGACGGTCACCGACGCCAGCCGGAGAGACAGCCTAGCTCCGGGTCTCGGAGCTTGGGCCGCTCCTCCTCCCCTGTTGCGACACGGCACTCCTCCTCCCCCTCCGCCCTCCTCGGTCCGGGCCTTCGCCGCACTCACCCCTCTCCAGCCGCACAGGTTCCCCCAGGGCCGCCATCTTCTCCCTTTGCCTACAGACCCACAGGAAATGACGACAGAGGGGCTGCGGTGAGGGGCGTGGCCTAGAAGGAGCCGAGAAGGCGAGGTCCGGCCAGTATCGCGAGAGGTGCAGCGCGGTCTGGGTCTCACCCAGGCCTCCGGGGGAGGAGGTATGTGAGCGCAGGTGCTGGAGGTAGGCTGTGTGCTGCACCATCAGCGGTTGTAAGGTTCTCGAATATCCTAGCCTCCCAAAGTTGGAAAGAGCCCATTTCTCGACTTTTGTTCCCTGCCCCGGGATTCAAGCCTCATCCCACCTGCTTGGAACCCTTGTCTCACGAGGAGTTCGGATCCTTGCATTGCTGGCTCTGTCTGCACATAGCCGCTTTCGTCCTCAGTTTCTCCATCTGTGCAACAAAGAGCCCTATCTCCAAGGTCCTTTCCATTCTTAAACCCTGGGATTCCGTGACACCTAAGTGTGTAAATGGTATATTACAAATTTTCCTTTTGTGACACCTGCTTTAGTTTAAAAAATTCAAGGCTAAGATCTTCCCTACAGATTTATTTGAGAGGATGAAAAGTAACATCATGAAATACCCTTGGGTGACAAAGAAAATAAGGCACTTTAGCGCACCACAAAGTAATTTTTTAAAGTCGATCTAGAATCTTACATAAATAAAATATGAAGCGAATAATATTCTTAATGCATTACTGACTTTTAGGGACACTTAAAAATTTCATAAATTTTAGTCCTTAATTTAAATGAAATATTAATTTGCCTAGTATTTAAATTCTAGTAAGATTCATTCAAGTCCTAGGCTCTGCCGATAAGTTATGTGCTCTCCCATATAAGTGTTCACTTCAGGCCAGAGTTGTTTCAGCAACCTGCTGGTTGCTCCTGGCCCACCTTTTCCATGCAACAGTAATATTTTCTTCTAATCCACTATGAACATCACCACTGTACTCTTTCTTCGCCCCCTTGAACCCTGATTTCATCATCAAAGTTTTCTGTTTAGAAACTTTAATTGATTTCTCCATTCCTATTTTTAAAGTCTTTTATACTCTGACCCTTATCCACTTAACTTCATTTCTATTATCCCTCAAGTGCTACCACTGCTCCAGTAGAGGTAGTACAGTAGCCCCCCTTTATCTGCGGCTTCATTTTCCATGGTTTCAGTTACCTGTGTTCAACCATAGTCCAAAAATATTTAATGGAAAATTCCAGAAGTAAATAATTCATAAGTTTTAAATTGTACACCGTTCTGAGTAGCATCATGAAATCTCACATTGTCCCGCTCCTTCGTGACTCATCCCTTCATCCAGTGTATCCATGTTCTATACACTTCCGCTTATTAGTCATGTAGTAGCTGCCTCAGTTATCAGATCCATTATCCCATTATCACAGTTTGTGCTCAACTCGCCTTTATTTTACTTAATAATGGCTCCAAAGCACAAGAGTAGTGACGTTGGCAAAGTGGCTATGCCAAAGAGAAGCCATAAAGTGCTTCCTTTAAGTGGAAAGGTGAAAGTTCTTGATTTAATAAGGAAAGAAAAAAGTTGTTTACTGAGGTTGCTAAGATGCGATAAGAACAAATCTTTTATCTGTGAAATTGTGAAGAAGGAAAAAGAAATTTGTGCTAGTTTTGCTGTTGCAGCTCAACTTGCAAAGGTTATGGCCACAGTGTGTGATAAGTGCCTTGGTTAAGATGTTAAAGACATTAAATTTGTGGGTGGAAACCACAAGCAGAAAACATGTTTTGATTGATGGCAGCATGTTGCACCAGTAAGCATTGAGCTAAGATGTACTTCAGCAAAGGATCCCCTGAAACAAGTGATACCAAGCCATTTATTACAAGTAAGGATGGCTTCACAGATTCAGAGATAGGTTTGGCATTTTATCATCTCACATCATTGTGAGAAGAAGGGTGAGTACAGTTATAATACTTGAGAAAGAGAGGAAGAGAGGTGCAGAGACCACACAGAATAACTTGTATTATTATATGGTGTTATAATTGTTCTATTTTATTATTAGTTATTGTTATTAATCTTTTACTGTGCCTAAGTTATAAATTAAACTTTATCATAGGAAAAAACAGTATGTATAGGGCTTCATACTATCTGTGGTTTCAGGCATCCACTGGGGGTCTTGGAATGCATTCCTCATGGATAAGGGTGGACTACTGTGCAGTCAAAGCCATGTTTATTCTTGCTTCCATGTCTTCATTTATGTTGTTCTTATATTGAATGCCCTTCTTCATCTCCTCCAGTTCTTTAAACTGTATACGCTCTCAAACTGAACTCATCCTTTCAGTACCTGCTGAAGACATGCCACTACCACTAAGCTTCCTTTTCTGAATACTGTTTCCTTTCTTTGGTTCCTGATGGCTCTCATAACAGCAATAGTGCACATGTGCTTATCTCTTATCCAAATCTCTTATCACAAATGTGTTCAAGGAATGTTTATTGAATGTCAGATGTTTACTAGGTGCTTTGCTAGGCACTGAGAATACCATGTAGAACTAGACAAATGCAGACATTGCCCTCATTTCTTGAAATGTTTTCTCTTCCCCATCCTCCAGCTCTTCTCCTTTGTTCACTCCACTTACATGTATATTCTGCTGCCTGACATTGTCTCACAGCTCACTGATGCTCTTTTCATTTTGTTTTTTTTTTTCAAGTTTTTCTTTTTCCTTTTCTCAATACCTAATATTCTCTTAATCCCATCTAGTTCATTTTTTATCTCAGATATTGTAGTTTTTCTCTCTAGAAGTTTGATTTATGGGTGCATGTGTTTCTATATCTTTATGTTCTTACTTAACATGCTTAATCTTTCCACTAGCTCTTTTAATACATAGAACACAATTATAAAGACCATTTTAACAACCTTGTCTACTAATTCTATCATTTGTGCTATTTCTAACACTGTTTCTATTGATCATTTTTTCTCTTCATTATGGATCATAATTTCCTGCTTCTTGCATGACTGATAATTTATATATAAATAGGATGCCAGGCTTTATGGAATTTACTTTTTTGGGTGCTAGATATTTTTGTAGTTCTATAAATGTTTTTGAGATTTGTTCTGACATACAGTTGGATACTTGGAAATAATTTTGTTCTTTTAAGCTTTGTTTTTAAGCTTTGGTAAGTGGAACTAGTTCAGCCTTTTGTATCGGACTAATTGTGTCCCACTACTGAGGCAATGCCCTTCTAAATTCTTTACCCAAGGCCCCATGAATTGTGTGTTTCTACTCTGCCTGGCAAGAACAGGAATTATACTTATTAATTGGGATTGTAGATTGTTTATTTTGCTCTTTTCCTTTGAATGATTCTTTCCTTGTCCTTGGTAATTTTTTAACTTATATAATCATGATGAAATTTCAGAATTCCAGGGATAAATAAAAGATCCTAAAAATTTTCAGAGAGAATAAAAAGAATAAAAAGCCACATTCTGAGGATTGAGACTGAGAACAGTTATATATCATTAATTATTTGAAGCATAGATAAAGAAGAAAAAGAATGTTTTAGGAGCTTTTTATCAAAATATGATTCAATTAACCAACCACCCATTTGTATTCAGATGAACAAAACAAATGAAAGAATCAGCTATTATGTAAGGAGAGATCCTGTAAAAATGTCCCTCCCTAATTCACAAATCCTTAAGTATTAGAGTTGGGAGAGACCTAGAAAGTTCACCTCCTTCATCTTACAGGAAAGACTGGTATCTCATGTCTCAAAGGAGGCCATTATGAGTATAAATGAGGCAGAGCTGCTTTAGTTTCTATGTCTCTGTCAGGTTATTGAATCACCAGGCTTTCTAATCTAGAACTGTTTCTACCTATGTAAGAACTCTTCACCTATTGCTTCAGTATATTGCTTCCTGCCTCAGAGATGAAGAGGAACAGTCAAATTGGAATAGGAAGACTGAGTCTATTCACAAACCCCATATCTTTTATACAAAGATTAAATTAAGCAAATGTAATCTTTGTATAAAAAAGTTAAAGTTCTAAGTAGGCTAAGTATGAAAGCTTTCTTAACCCATGAACAGAGATAGCATCAATTTAGAAAAAAGGGGAGTGGGTGGGGGAAATTAGGAGTAGGAGGCTGTCTGGAGAAGCTAGGAAAATGGAAAGTAAGATATTCCAAGTAGAATGTTTTACTATTTTATTGCTTGTTGAACCGTATGCAAATATGCAGTACCCTATAGAATAGATAAACTTAAGACAATAATGTCTTTTTGCAGAGTAAAACATTACTCTTAATTAAAAGGACCTTATTCAGACTTCTATCATTACAGTTAAAGCCCCAGGCTTCTTTCTTTTTGCAACAGTTTCTATAATATACTTCTCAAAAAAGTAAAATTTTAGATGAATGACTTGATTTAATGTGAATGATATTGTCGAATATGAATTAGCCTGCATTTTAAATAAATTAAGCAATATATAAAAACACTTTATCTAATCAATTAAACACAACAATACGAGGAAATCTCATCAAAAAAACCTTTTGAAAGGAAGTTCTTGATCACAGATCTCAGATCAGAACACAAAGTCCTATCTTGGAGTAGTACCAGAGATCTAAAGTAAACCCTACTTTTTGTTAGGCTAAGTTGCAGATTATATTAAAGTGTAAAGGTTTACTTTTTTAATGTCAGTTGCTTCATCATCACTGTGTAGTACATATAAAGGCACAGATTGATGTATTTTTCTGGCATCTCCCTGACGCACCCTTGCCCTAAATAAATCTGTTTGCCAGGATCTTGTCGCTTAAATTAGCCATCTCAAACTTTTGGTCCTGCCAACACAGGCAATTGTGCCAATGTTCTCAGCATCTACTGGCACACGAGCTGTTGCCTTTTCTTTGGTTTTCTGTGTGTACCTGGGGCCATCACCCTTCCTTCACAAGATAGCAGTCGGGATTATGTGTCCCCGAGACAGACTTCAGGATTGTTTGGATTCACTCTGGTTCTCTCCGGGGTGTGCATCCTATACAATATATTTTCAGCCACACAATACATTGTTCAGAGTTTGTCATGCACATACTTGCAGATTGGCAGAGCCACCTGCCAGAGATGAAAACCTTTTAAGTTGTTGTCAAACGTCATAAAATGTGTTCCATGATTAATTTTGTGGGCACAGATTGGTTTTTGCACAGAGTCCAAAATTTGGGATATGTCACAGTGACTAAATGGCACCGGCATGCTGAATGAATTTGGAATTTGTTTTGTCAAGTGTGGGAGCAGGGACACAGATGGGCTTTGATCCAGTGGTGCTGCTTGGAATTCTCATTATAGCAATGATGTCACTTGTCACGTGGAGTGGGTGATAATGCTGCCAAATTATGGACAAAGCAGGCAAATAAAGTACATAATCTACCCGAAAGGGCTTATGGTAGTAGCACAGGAAGCTTTCACTATTAGCTGACCTCTGCTTAATAAACATTGTGTCAGGGTTGTCAAAAATATGCTTAGTAGAAATACAAGCAGAAAAGGAAACTTACAACTGAAAAAGCCCTTTAAGAAGGGCCCATATAACCCAGGAAATCTTCACAGAGAAGACCAAGTAAAACAAACATGCTCTTGCTTTTTACATAAGACTGTGAAAGAAATATTTGAGCTACAAGCAAGAGTCTTACTGCAAACCCAACCAAACTCAAACTAAGGCATTTTGCTTTATAAGAAAACCTTTGTCTTCTCAAAAGGCCAGAAACCATCTTGGGAAATGGAAAAAACAAACAAACAAAAATCTTACAGTGGCAAGAAGTACAGCATGTTTCCACCAAGCCCTGCTCATCAGAATTCTCTGCAGGGCTTTAAAAATACGTACATGATGAAGCTAAAGCAGTGTTTACAGGGAAATTTATAGTTATCAATGCCTGTTAGAAAAGAAAGAAAACCTCAAATCAATAACCTAACCTTTGTCTTAAGACACTCAAGAAAAGAACTAAGTAAACCCAAAGTAAGTAGAAGGGAAAAAAAAGATTCAAGCAGAAAAAGAATAAAAAAATATTATAGAAATTAAATATAAATTAAAATACATATAATGGAAAAAATATAATAGAAATAACAACTGAGAAAAATCAGTGAAACCAAAATTTGGTTTCTTGAAAAGATCAACAAAACTGACAAACTTTAGCTACACCAGGAAAAACAAGAGAAGATTCAAATAGCTAAAATCAGGAATAAAAAGAAATATAAGGGAATATTATGAAAACAATATAAATATATATGTACACACATAAATATAGATTAATAATATATAACTATGTATATTTATGCCTAATTTAATTTGTTGACATAATAGTGTGTATATATGTATATATTTTTTTCTTTTTTTTAAAGCTAGAGGCCTACTATGTAAATTTCTATTCAAAAAGTCTTGAGTATGACATCAACACTTGCATTTTTCTGAAAACTAAAAAGGTTTTTGTGATGTGTTCTTTTTGATGAGAACTACTGAATTGGTACATAGTAGTCATTTGAAAATATTTTTGAATTACAGTTAAATATTTATGTATCAGTTAATATTAAGAACAGCTGCATCGAAACACAAAAGTCTAAAATAATAGTGCATTTAAAATAAGTAAAAGAAATCCAAAGATAGGTAATTTGGGGCAAGTGTGACAGCTCCATAGCATCATCAGGGATCCTAGTTTCTGTCATCTTGCAACACCATCCTAGGACATGTCTTCCATCAAGTTTACTTATGATTTAAGATGCCTGCAGGAGTTCCTGTTATTACATGTGAGTTGCAACACACACACACACACACACACACACACACACACACACACACACACACAAAGTTATTGCAGAAGGGTGAAAATCACCCTTCCTAGTTGAGTCATCTTTTAAGCACCCTTTCCAGAAGCCCCACATAATATTTTGACCTGTCAGAATTTTCTGGCACATTCTAGGTTAATAGATTTATTTTCTCCTATTGGAAAGTTTCAACCAGTAAACTCAAAAGTATTTATTGAGCAAGAGCTGTGGGAGAGAGAAGAAATGCCAGATATTCCTATCCCTCAGGAACTTTCAAGCAATTTGGGCAAATGAAAACTATACAAATGAAACAATCCAGAATGCTATCTACCAGCATCTTCTAAAGTGCTATGTTTTATAATTTGGATAGCTACTTAATATTTACATTTTAAACTTAAAAGAAATTAGTCTGAAAATTGACTCAAACTAAAATATTTATTGAAATTAACCACATTACTATATTAACCTAAACTGAGCCTGAAAATTAATATTTACTCAACTACAAACCATTCCAAAAGGTGAAAATTAAAAAATGAAACAAACTCTCCAGGCTCCACTGTTCTTAATGCTTCTTATATCTTGCCAGGTTTGGATAGAACCTTGCAAAAAAGCATTAGAATAATTAGCTTTTTGATCTTCCAACTGGTGTGGTCATCAAATGGCTAGTCAGAAGACAGACTGAGACAGAGGCCTTACCAAAGCAATTTAGTAAATACATCCTGATTACCCACTGTAGCAAGGCATGATGCTGGGGCCTAGAGATACCATGAAGATACCTTGTTTCCAAGGAGCTCACAAGCCCAGTGGAAGGAGACAGATAGGTAACCAATCATTGAAACAAAAGAGAGAGATTGCTAAATGCTGTTATCATTGCTGCTCTTGTTGTTGCTTTAGCTGCAGAAGTTTTAATACAGGTGCAAGGTGTTGTGGGGTAAAGAGTGGAGTGAAATAATGTCTCATGGAGTAGCCATTGAATGCCTTAAAGAGCAGTAGTTCTCAAGGAGGGATGAACGTTGAAGCCCAGAGAACATCTGGAGACATTTTTAATTTCGTGACTACATATGGTGGGGTAGGGGTGAGGATTGTTTCTGGCATCTAGTGGGTAGAGGCCAAGGATGCTGTTAAACATCTCATAATGCATGGGACAGCCTCACTCAACAAATTACCCTGCATAAAATATCAGTAGTGCTGAGGCTGAGAAACCCAGTTTTAGCAAGATGGAAACATTTGTACAGGGATGATTAGAATTTTCACAAGTGGGTAAGTGGGGATTCGTAATGTCAGAGAAAGGGCTTTGTGAGCAAAGCCGTGCAGGAAAAAAAGTTACGTTACACATAGGAAATGAGGAGGGCTTCAACTAGGGTTGGAGAGGGTGTAAGATAAATGAAGGGTTAATATTTAGGTTGAGGTAGATTATGGGAGCTCCTAAATGCTTAGATTTGTTCTTTAGGCTAGAAAGTGCCACTAAAAATTTTTAAAAATTGAAGTGCTAGGATTAGAACTGTGTTTTAGAAATATGGTCACAGGGAGAAGCTTTGATTATTATAGCAGATAGTAAGGAAATTCCTTTAAGGGAGAGTCAACTTTGAGCTATGTCTGTTGTTGAGGCCTGATGGTTGGAAATTGCCAAAACTTCAAAGAAGAAAGGAGAAATTCTGCATAATTGGGCCAGGCTGAGATTGTGTGTGTTATGTGGGATGAATAGCGAAGAGGTGAGGAGGGACAGGGATAAGAGAGAGGTGCACTGCAGAGTTTTATACTGTGAGTCCCTTCCTTGTGGTCTCTAAATCTACAGTAATGTTTACAAAAGCCACCACATACTTGTATTTGGATTTCTATTTGGATTTCCTGGGGCTTTGGGTGAGGGCAAGATAGTGAGGATGGGGCAATGGTGGCTAGAAGTGGGGCAAAGAATTTGGATACTTATTCAATAAGCAGTGTCATCTACTATTCATTCCATTCAGGTCTCTAGTCCTGCCCCAAAGAACTGCTCATGCCCCTCAAATATTCTGTCTGCTTGGCATGCTTTTCTTTTCTTTTTTAAAAAATTGTTGATTAAATTTACTGGGTAGCATTATTGGTTAATAACATTACATAAATTTCAGGTGTACAACTTTATTATATGACATCTGTATAGTCTAGTGTCCTTTCATCACCATGTATTTGACCCCCTTTACCTTTGTTGCCCTCTGGTAACCACCATTCTGTTGTCTGTATCTCATAGTTTGTTTTTTCATTTGTTTTGTTTGTTCATTTGTTGCTTTTTGTTTTATATTTCAAATATAAGTGAAATCATACAGTTCTTGTCCTTTTCCGTCTGACTTATTTTACTTAGCATAATACTCTCAAGATCTATCCATGTTGTTGCAAATGGCAATATTTCATCAATTTTTATAGCTGAGTAGTATTACAATGTATATATGCATGGCATCTCCTTTATCCATTCACCTATCAAAGAACACTCAAGTTGTTTCCATGTCTTGGCTATTGTGAATAATGCTACAATGAACAGAGAGGTACATGTATCTTCACAAATAAATGTTTTCTAATTTCTCTGGTAGATAGCCAGAAGAGGGATTGCTGGGTCATATGGTCGTTCTATTTTAAATTTTATGAGGAAATTCTGTATTCTTTTCCATAGTAGTTGTACCAGTTTACATTCCCACCAGCAGCGTGTGAGGGTTCTCTTTTCTCCACATCCTCACCAACACTTATTTCTCTTGTCTTATTGATAATAGCTATTCTAACGGATATAAGGTGAAATCTCATTGTGGGTTTGATTTGCATTTCCTTTATAACTAGTGATGTTGAGCATCTTTTCATATGTCTGTTGGTTATCTGTACGTCTTTCTTGGAAAAACATTTATTCATGTCCTCTGTCCATTTTTTAATTGGATTGTTTGTTTTTCTTGTTATTGTTGTTGAGTTATATGAGTTCTTTATATATTTTAGTTATTAGCCCCTTATCAGAGATATTGATTACAAATATCTTCTCCCATTTGATAGGTTGCCTTTATGTTTTGTGGATTTTTTTTGCTGTGCAGAAGCTTTTTAGTTTGATGTAGTTCATTTGTTTTTTCTTTTACTTCCCTTTGGACATACTTTTCTTCTCTGTCTAGCAAATTTCTACTCACCCTTCATTCTGACTTCAAATGTTCCATTCTCTGTGCTGCACTTTACACAGATTACCAATATTGTATTGCATTGTGTCTACCAAAGTGTTTGTCTTCTCCAATCAGATAGTGATATAGTATCACCAGAGGAGTGAGAATGGCATTTTATTCTCTGACTTTCTAGTAAATAGCAAAATATCTGGCATATTATCCATGCCCAGTGATTATTCATTGTATGAAGAGTGGATGAGGTCAGTGAGTTGCAGAAGGATTATAGCTCTGTGTCCACATAACCTTGTCATGGCTATTGTAAAAATTATACTTTTCCTTCTTATTAATTTTTATGTTTTAAATTTATCTCCTCATTTAAATATTTCCTTCTGATAGATGCTATTTTTTTTAGGAAGGAAAAAACCAGAGTAAGGCTTTAAGCCTTGAGTGAATGGACTAAAATCATGTTCCAATATGCTTTTTAGAATGCTTCCATGTCATTAGTTTAATATTGACCTGCTTGTTAAGATTCCATTATTAAGGAAACAATTGTAACAATCATTAAGAGCATTTCTACAGATCTTAGACACTGACTCATCTTGCTAGTTCTCAGTTAACTTGACCTGAACATCCCTCATTCAGAGTATCAGGTACACTTTTATTTTTCTAATTATTAGGTGACATTTATCCTTGGGCTGATGTGTGTGTTTTTATTGTTGTTTATGATGTGAAGAACAGCTGCACATATGGGACAATGCTCGGATATGGTTTAAATACCCTTTCCCAAAACATTTTTCCCACCCTGGTGGTATGTAATGCTTCTGGTCTCAGCAATTAATAAGTATTTTCTTTGAGTTAAACCATGAAGCCTTTAGTTATATCAGCTTCTTTTGGGATAGGGTAAGACTGTTTTAGCATCAAAAACCTGTATTTGGAATATAGATCTTTTGTCCTTTCTGCTTGTTATTTCATCTTACATTCTCCTGTAGAATTTAATGAACCTCTTTATGAAAGTATAAGCTGACTTAGTTAAGGGGTTTTCAGTTCTGCTGGAGCAAGGTTTACTTGGGAGGAGGTACTCATCCTAGGTTTTAGGAAGTAGTAGAGATGTTACCAAAGTTTCAGGAGCCCCAGATCTCTGATAAGGTTCTGGCCTGATGCTCACCTTTCCTCTTTCCTCAACACTTACAACCTCCCCACCAAAATCTACCCAAGAAACCATCAAGAAAAACCCCACCAACTCCTTTATTCCAAACTACCAGGTCATTCCTTAGACCTACATTCTATCTCTACATTCCCTATATTGACCCCAATCTCCATTCCCCAGTTCTCCCCGTCTTCTGTACTCTGTGGTCCATCAGCAGCAAAAGCCTTCGTACCTTCAACCTCTTCTCTGAGTGTTCATTTTATATATCATTGTTCTAAATGAAACCCAGACCTCCCAGAGTCTTGCTTTCTTGTAGCCTACTTAAGTGGTGCTTGTTTTTGGTCTCACATACCTTTGAATACTTTCAGGAAGCCTATAGTCATTCTAGCTTCTTTTGGTATAGGGTATGACTCTTGTGGAATTAGTAATCTATATTTAGAATGTGCATTTGGAATGAAATTCTGTACCTAGAGGTGAGAGACATGATTTGGGGGACATGTCTCTTTGGGTTTCATTGCTCCTCAGACCAAGTTCTCTTCTTTAAAGAACTGTAGTGTGAAGTTTATGGCATCATTACCAGCTCATTACTCCTCATTATTGCAGTCTTCTGCTGACTTCAGTCACTCCCTCACATTCCTTGAAGATTGAAGCTCCCAATTCATTCTCACTCATTCCAACAGTATGCCTATTACAATTTTTAGGATTTCAATTTTTATGTAGATGATCATTTCAGTACTCTTGGCTCGGACTCTCTTGACCTCTTTCCCTCTAATCTTCTCTTCCAACATCAGCCACTCATCTCATACCCTATACTTTGTCCTTATCAGTAACTGCTACCCCTCTATAATCTTAATCTCAAGCATTCCACTCTGGGACCACCATTTTATATATTTCCAGTTCACGTTCCTGAACATTCTGGCTTAAAAATTCTTTAATCAGACAATGCATTTGTCCTGCTGTCTTTTCACTGTCCCTCATACTTCACATGTTTTTACTAATCTTCGTATTCGTCATAGATTTTATAGTCTATTCTAATAATGACCCATTGCATGCACCCTTCGTTCCCTGGCACCTTTCTTACTTCTTGCTTTCCTTTGGCAAAAGTCCAGTCATGGTTATTTACTCTCTCTACTCTGCATCTGTTTTCTGGTTGTCGACCTGGTTTGGAGGAAAATACCTAACCTTACTACATGGTCACGTTAAACTCGTGAACCACTAAACTCAAGTGGTCGTAGCAATTCTAATCCATTTCCCTAATCTATTCACTTTTACTTCATAGACAAGATTTCAAACCTTCTCTTCTTTCCTCAAACTTTTAGCACTTTCTCTTTCTTTATCATTCTCAGCTGACAGCCTTGATTACTTTTTCACTGAAAAAATATGAACTATCAGAAGAGACCTTCAACTAGCTACTTCTACCAATCTACTTACATAAACGCCCATGTTCCATCTTCCATTCTGCTACTCTGAGCAACTGTCCATGTTCCTATCTAGGGCACAACCCTCTTCTTATACACTAGGTCCCAGGACTTCTCATTTACTCATGGATATTTAGCTAGTAATTTTAGAGAGATTCACTCTTCTTTATTATCAATTTATTTTCATCAGGCTTTAAACATGTTATAGTTCTCATTTAAAATATTCTTTCTTAATTCCATGCTTCCTTCCAGCTACCATTTCTTACTTCCTCTCTATAGCAACATTCCTTCAAAGACTTGTCCATACTTATAGTACCCATTTTTACTTCACACACTCTCTCTTGAACCACTAAAGTTAGACTTTTATCTATACCATTCCCCCAAAACCACCCTTGCCAATATCTTCAAAGACTTCCATGTTGCCAAAGCTCATTGTCAGTTCTCAGTCACTCCCTCCTCAGAACATTGTCTTTATCTGACTTCTGGGATATGTCACCTTTCAAGTCTTCTTTAACCTTGGTGTACATATTCTCAGTCTTCTTTAATGGTTCTTCTTTATCTCTCTGGCCTCTGAATTTTGTAGGGTTGCCAGGATTCCATCCTTAGACGTCTTCTGTTCTCTTTATATACTCATTTCCTAGATGATCTCATCCAGTCTTATAACTAACTACTATCTATATCTGCACCATCCAATAGAAATATAATTTGAGCCACAAATGTGAATCATAGATGTAATTTTGAATTTTCTAGTAGCCACATTTAAAAAAGTAAAAAGAAACAGGTTGAATTATTTTAAATAATATATTTTATTTAACTCAATATATCCCAGTTTTTAACATTTCAATATGTAATCAATATAAAATCAGTAATGAGATGTTTTCCATTCTTTTTTCCATGATAAGTTTTTGAAATCTAGTGAACACTTTAAACTTAGAGCACATCTCAATATGGACTAGCCACATCTTAAGTGCTTAGTAGCCACATGTGGTTAGTTAGTGGCTACCATACTGGATAGCACACACAGGTCTAGACGCTAGACATTGGTTGGCTTTTACTGAGTGAGATAAGGAATCACTGGAGAGTTGGGAGTAGGAAAATAATTTGACTCACCTTACTTTTAAAAGGTCATTCTGGTTGCTGTGTTGAAAATAGACAAGATGGAAGGACTAAGGAGGAAGCAGAGAGACCATATAAGAGGCTAATATAAGTGAAAAGAAGGAGATAGTGGGGGAGTTTATTATAAGAAATATAACAAGTGGTTATATTTTAAAGGGAGAATGAAGAGGATTTCCAGATGTAATGTATAGAAAGAAAAGTATCTAGGATAACTCCTGGGGTTTT
This sequence comes from Macroglossus sobrinus, assembly GCA_004027375.1. Classification (NCBI taxonomy): domain Eukaryota; kingdom Metazoa; phylum Chordata; class Mammalia; order Chiroptera; family Pteropodidae; genus Macroglossus; species Macroglossus sobrinus. The sequence continues at coordinate 541,785 of PVKZ01000634.1, forward strand.
GATCCCAGCCACTGGAAGAAGTGGAAGAATGGAGTTGTCTTTAAGTGAGATGAAGAAGACTGAAAATGGAGCAGGTTTTGAGACGGATTGTTAAGTGTGAGTTTTCTATTAAGCAAATAATAAGAAAAATAAAGAAAAATAAAGATAGTTTCAGACTGTGTTTTGTGTCACAAAGTGGCCAGGGAGGTGCTCCTTAGATAGGTTTGTCAGTGGAAGGGACTCTAAAGAAGGAGCATTTGAACTGAATCCTCAGTGATGAAATGAGGCCAGCCAAGAAAAATGTGGAAGAAAGGCATTTCACTCAGAGGGTACTACAAAGATAAAAGCCTTGAGGCAGGAATGTCTGAGGAAGAGAAAAACAACCAATGTGTCTGACTTGAGTAAGACAGAAAAATAAGCAGGAAGCAGCCATGTAGTAGAGCCTTGTCACTCATTGGATTCATTTTATGTTCAATGGGAAGCCTTAGCGGAGTTTTAAGTTAGAAGTGGCAAGATCTGATTTATGTTTTACAAAGAAAACTCTGGCTCTGGAGTGGTGAATGGAATTATATCATCCATTATTATTGTTATTATTTCAGGGGACAGAAGCAGTTAGAAGCAGAGAGGACAGTTAGAAGCTTTTACTGTAACTGCTTAAGACATTATACTTTGTTCCATTACACAGCTCTAAGTCTCTTACCTCTTAAGTCTTTCCTTGATTTCAAAGAATTTCTGAATGTAGAAAAATTATATTCCCAATCCTTATATCCTCCAGAGTGTCTTGCTCACAGTAGGAAACTCAGTACATGTTGAGTGAATTATAAAGCTCTTTTCATAGAAGCTCAGGAATATCTTATATATTAGTCTTTCTTGTCTGTCACATTTTGTCTCTCCTGTAATTAAGACTAAGTAACTGTTTGTTGGGGTGGGGCAAGGGCTTGCATCAGATAACAGGTTGACTGAGAGGGATCTTGGATTGCCAGAGGCAGTAAGGAGGGTTCAAGCCTTGATGAGGTGGAAAGTAGGAAGAAGGCAGAGGAGGTGGAGCATGTTGAAAGAAGGGAGGTGGGTAGAGACACCCAGCTTTGAGCGTGCCAAGGACAGATCTGGCCTACTTTTTAATTTGGCCTAGGGCTGGCCTGCTTCCATTAATGATGATATGATCCCTCTGTGTGGGAATGGCTGAAATGGTTTGATCACCACGAGACCATAATCCATCATCCAAATCCTTCATTAAGGAGACCTTACTGTTCAGCCTTGCACAAAGCTAAGCTTATAGGAATTTGCCATCCAGCATCAAAATTTTCTCTGCTGGTACTGATGCTGCAAGTCCCAGCAAACACAGGATGGCAGCCTGAATTCAAGGTTTCTGGCATTCTTCCTTTCCTAGCCGGGACAAGTGTCCTCAGGTCTACTTAGGCTGGCAGAGAGTTAAATGCTGGACTAGGTCTGTGCTTTGCTGCATTTGCTGAGCTTGAGTTTCATTCTGTCCCAAAGAGATCTGTGAACCAGAGGGATGACATTTGGCACCAAAAAAAAAAAAAAAAGAAAAGAAAAAAAATGTAACTCGTGTGTCTGGCTGGGTATTAGTCTCAAAAACTGTGTTCTTTTACTTCAGGTTTCTTGAAATTAATTGCTCATTGCCAAAAGTTTCAATGCCTTTAGATTAGAGATGTATACTCATAACTGATGATCCACTGAACTCCCATTCTTGGCATACAACCAGAGCCCAGAGTGCTGATTACAAATTTGTTGTTAATTACTATATGTAGTCACATTAGATCCAAGTTTGGAGACACCCTGCTTTGTTGCTGTTTTGAATCGGAACCGTTTACACTTTTTTGTGTTTTTTTAAAAAGTATGTTATTTTTGCTTTCTAATTAGGATATGGGTGTTTGGAGTGACATCATTGTGTTGTAATTTAATCATGCTTTTTCTGGGGGGGGGAAGAAGAGGAAAATATTTTCCTTTTTCAATCAACAATTGCTTTCATTTCTGCATAAAAGCGTAGATTCTTGGTTCATTCCTCATCCCCTTTAGGCAAAAAGTCTATGATTCAAATTCACAGAGTTTATTGATTTTTGACTTTGGGTTGCCCTATTCTCTTTTTTGTCTTGTCTCATGCTATCCAGCAATAGATAAGTCCTTCTAGCCAACAATCCCTCCGAGTGGGTAAGAAAGAGCTCAGTTCGATTTATTTTTTCTTAAGCTTTGGATATGTTTTTATATTCACACAAATAAGTTGAGCTGGTGGTATATTCTCCTTTTCCTTACATCGGAGATGAATTTAGTTTAAATAGTGCCTGAATGAACTGCATTGCTTGCATTCTTGTAACTAACTACAAAACGCCCCAGGCTAGAAGCCCAGGAACTCATGGAAGATATGCAGGCAGTGTCACTGCTGCTGTATGTTAATCACTCTGCTAAAAACTTACCTTTATTACCTACTGCCCATCCCCATGGAGAACTGATGCTGTTCTAACATCATTCTTGCCCATCATTTCCCTCCTTTGAGAGAGAGTCAGCATTTCCCTTTCCCACCCCACCCCCGTTCACACTTCCCAGTTTTACAAGCTGCTGTATAATCTTACTGAGCCTCAGTTTCCTCATGAGTGAAATGGAGATAACAAGACTTATTTGCCTTGCCACATGCCATAGAGTATATGAGAATAAAATAAGATAGTGGCTGGAAACTGTTTTATTTCTATAAATGTAGGTTATTGTTATTTTCATTTGCTCGCTGCTTTGTTAGCTAGATACATGGTGTAGCCTACCTTATGTTTCAAATGCAGGAGCCCCCTTGGTTTTGGTAAATTGAGGACCATTTTAAAACCCCAATAAAATGCCTGGAAATGAATCAGTGTAAGAAAAATCTTGTTGGATAGTTCATTCTATTGTTACATATTTTATTTATATTCTTTTCATTGGGATATAGATTGAAATTGACTTTCAGTGCTATGAAATAAAAGGCAACATTACAAGTCCTTTTGTGATCAGGTATTTCCATCCAAATGGCCACCACTCAAAATTTGATTTCTCCTTGATTTTTAATAAATGGAGGGCAATAGAATGTGATTCATTCTAATTATACAGCAACAGGAATTCTAAGCATTGTTTTACAAGTAGCTGCTTTTATGTCATAATAATGAATTTTGAGGGGAAGAGCTTTGAGCCTTTTAGTATATTCTTTGTTTTCTCTATTTTATCCCTATTAAGAAGGTGGATAAATGGCAGCATAAAGATAAGCATAAACTCTCCAAAGCCCCAGAATTATTATCTGACTTGTGACAGCTCCTCACCTTCCTTTTCATTATACATTTTAAATGTTTTCTACAAGCTTTATAAAAATAACTGAATAAGTCTATGTTTACAATTTTCACACTGACTTTTAATTTATTTTATTTTTGGTTAATGTTCTGAGCGTTTAAAGCTGCCTGCTAAAAGCTGTTTTCTCTCTCTCCAAAGAATATTTAAACCACTTCTGTAAAATTACAGTCTGCTAGGTGAGGTCTAGCAAAGGAAAGCCTAGCTAGCAAAAGGAACTAGTATTTATCTAGTGTCTGCTCCATGCTGTGCCTCATGCTAGGCTCTTTACACAGGTCATTTTATTTAATCCTCATATAAAATGCACAAATTATACTATGCAATTATCTTCATTTTACTGACAAGTAAACAGATTAGTAAGTTATGTCATCAGGATTTAAACATACCTGTGCTATCTACCTATGAAATGTTTAATTGACTATATGTTCTAGTCTACAGTATTTACATTTCTGAAATATTTAATCTTTTCAAAGATTGACTTGACAGACACCTTGACAGACTTTACTCTTTTATTTAAAAAAAAAGCATTCCCTCCATCTGTAAAGTAGTAAAGATTTAGTTATATTTTAAATGTTAAATATAAATCTGTAAACTGCTAATAAAACAAGTAACATTAATATTTTTAAATCAAATATAAAGATAAAATAACATACAAGTATTTCTGCATACATAATTTTTATAGGTTTAAATTTTTATTATGACTTACATCAAATACCTCAAATGGCATTAAATGGTTTTAATAGAGTAGGTGTACAAATAATACACATAAGTGTTCTTTGAATTAAAGGATTCTCTGCATACAGAGATTTCCTGTGGTTGGGGAACTACCAGCCTCCATACTGACAAAAATGTACCGAATATATATAGAGACCATCATGTGGTCTGCAACTTTCATCACTGAGGCTGCATCAGTGATGAAATCTGCCTCTTCACGGGTGGGAAAGTTGTATCATCTTTGCCCAAGGTAAGCTCCAGCCAGGATTTATAGCCTGCTCATAGTTAGTATTATGTTTTCAGCCACATCTGAGCCACTTAAAAATAAAATGCTGCTTTGAACATAGTGTGATCACCCTCCATGGAAACTTGCAAGTGATATCGGTACCAACAAGGCGGAAGAGCAGATAGACCGTTTTCAATTATTTTTTCAGGAGGAAAGAATACTATCATTTGTTGGACAAATACCATGTGACTTTACAAATGACATCTAATTTACATCTCATAATAACTCTATATGGAAAGTATAATTATTTCCATTTTTTAGATAGGAAGTGATTAAGTATTTTGCCCAAAGTCATGTGGTGGCCCAGATGTGAACCTAGCTCAGCCAGTTTTTTTCCCCCACTGTATCAATAGTGGCTCCTTAGGGGAACAAGTTTCAGAACTTTATTCATAGGAGAGTTGTTGAATACCATAGAACAAACACCTTAAAAAAATAATGTGCAAGTTAAAAATTTTTACAAAACAGCATTTGTAGTCAAATGTTGGACTTTTTGATATTCCACATTAATATCAGATAGACTTTTTGCTAATGTATTTTATTTCCTTTGGTCTGCCACAAGCTGGAGCTACTGTATAAAAGCCAGTCACTTAGTTGAAGGTGTTACTCTGGAATATGGAGCTGACTGCCTTTGCCATCAAACAGCTTGAGATAAACCCTGGAGAAGTAAAGATTGAGAAATGCAGTGTCATAGTGGGCTAAGTAATTGAACTTGGCTACTTACTAGTTATAGATTCTGTTAATTATAAATAGAGATAACACTACCAGTCTTGTGGGGATCATTGTAGTGAGAATTATATGTTAAGAGTTCAGTATAGAGTCTACCATATAGTAGATACTCCATATATGGTCATTAATATCACTCATAGTTATTATTTTTCATATTATCATCAGTATCACAGCCCAAGGATGCTCAATTCATTGCAGTTTACAATTCATATTATTACCCATCATTGTATAGTCACATACTACCTAGCATATGGGAAATGCTACATGACTCCCCATTACTCAGTGTATGGTTTGGGGTAGTTGGACTAGGTGTTAAGGGATTATTACACTGTTGAGCTTGGAAATGACTAGAGCAGTCTGTGTTTCAGAGATAGGATCACACCTAAATAGCGAGCTCATTTGTTAGGTAAATGACTCAGTGAAGCCAGAAAGCCAGAGAATGGCGGTACCTAGAGGAAAACAAAGTTTCTCTTAGATGAAATGTACCAGAGACAACTTCAATGCCATGGGTGATAAAATGGCACCCACACATCCATGTGGCATTCTCCTCGGAGAAAGGAAAGAAAGCTGTTGAAGGTGTTTTTAAGGTAGTCTGGATCCTTTGGGGCAAGAGCAGTGTTTCCCAGTATGTGGTCTATAGAATTCTTTTCCATTGTGGATTAAGTTTCCATGGTCAAATAAGAATGAGAAATATACTGTGTTATATTCTTTCCCCACTTTAAGGAGTCACAATGCCCATGAGCATATTTAAGGCTTTAAAAAATACTGAGAATCAGTCCTTCTATTTATGTAAGATCATAACTGATTCTTCCATTTTTCTCATTAAAATAAAAAAAATATTTGGGGGAAACATACATATGTAAACTTTGGAGATGAGAGAAATAGTAATATGCCTACTTATAACATTTAATTTATAAATTTAGATGAACATAAGTATTCTTAATGACATAGAAAATATGTATTTAGAAATATTGCTTTTTTAAACTCAGATTTAATGAGTCTTTTTTCCCACTCACACTTTATGAGAAAATCATCAATGTTTTTTTTTATTATTAGGATTGCCTTTTGAGTCATCTAACAGTTTTCCAGAGCAGTTATCTTCTCACCTTTTTAGGCAGAGCACTTTTTGAATGTGTATAATCTGCCTCAGTAGATTTTATTTTCAATTTCAAATACCCACTTGTTTAACACCAGGAGGTTGTTGTTGTTTTTTAAATATTCATCTTATTGGTATATACTTGTGATTATTATATTAAATGATCTTAAAACAATTAAAATTGTGAAGTGGCAATCCCAGGAATAATTACAAATTTTAATGAAGTGCCTTCTATAATTTCAACAATTTTTGTCAGGTACAAATTAGACACCCTAAACTAGCATTGATTCAGTTAACATGTCTGTCCTAAATAGTATATTGCGTAAAATAAAAAAGTTATAAGAGAGTCCAGTAATGTGAAAGACCATGTAAGAACTGGAATTTACAGCAATTCTTTCTTTTTTGAGGAGTAACTTGAGAAAAAAATTGGTTCATACACATTTGTGTATCTGTATGTGTGCTGAAATACAACTTATGTTCTGGAAACACCCCCTTGGCAATGGTGGGCTAATGGGTAGCTGTTGCCATCAGGATTTTTGGTGGACACAGGCTACTGGCAAAGACAATAGTCAAAAATTTGTCTTTATAATCTTATTGATTTCTTATGTTTTCTTGGTCACTGTACTCTGGTTCACCTCAAAAGTTAGTTGTCTTTTTAAAACATCACAAAATCACTCCCATTTCTAAGACAGTTGGCCCAGAGCTTTAACCGAGGGTGGATACTCTCTCAAGGTCAGAATGACAGTGGGTTGTCAGTAAAACCAAAGAAGAAATCCCAGGGGAAAGTAAAGGCCTGGGGATATGGACTTGGATTCTCTTATTCAGTCATCTCTCTCTCTTGGAGTTTCAGGACTATGCATTACAATCTCACTGGAAGCTTAAAATCTTCATGATACCACCTGAAAACATTTAAGTCTGCATCTCTGGGAGGTGCATCTTAGTTATTAGTGATTTGCAAAGTCTTCCATAGGGATGAAAGGTTTAAAAACTCTTATAATGTCATCAATTCCCTTATGTTGTTCTCCTGAAAATCTAAAGAGTAGTGACCTCTTGGAAGCTAGGAGTTGGATCTGAACTGAGAAAGCATCTGTATAATGTGTTCTGTTTCTTTATGTGTCTCCTTCCCACTCCCAAGTCACTCCTAGTATTCCCATTATAGAGTTAGACACAGAAAGCTTTGACATACCCAGAAGAAGAAGCTGCATGCTCCCAATGGGATGGGATGTTATTGATAATGGGCAGTCGTATTTCTGAATTGAATCTGAGTGCTGGGAAAGCATATTGTCTAATGTTTCAGTCCTTTGGTTGAATTTGTATCTTTGCCAACAATGCCTGTGGTTAGGGCTATACAATTCTCATCTCTTTCCATTTCCCCTCAACTAGGACATGCTTCCTCTATGTATTATTTCCTCTAATGGGAAAGAGAATCTTCAGTGATTGTTTTCTCATCCGTAGGCTGCCTCCTGAGTTATGAAGAGAGCAAAAGAGAGAGTAGGACATGAAGACTAGAATTCTCCTCCAGTGGAGATGGGCTCTTCAGAAGGCAGTCATTTTTATAAGTAAAAACTAGGAATACTGGTGGAGTGCAACAATAATAATACCTTACAAATGTAGGATGTGTTATAACTTTTAAAACACGTAGTATTCATTACTTTTTCTTTGAACATTTCAAAGAGATTGATGAAACAAATATCAATAGTCTAAGTTTAGGATAAAGAAACAAGAGGTGCTGTGAAGATAAATAAGTTCCCTATGAAAACACGGGTGAGGACAGAGGTGGGACTAGTGCCTGGATCTTCAAGGTATTATTCACCTTGAGCAGCTCTAAAGGTCACATGGTAGACCAGTGGTCCCCAGATATGGCTACTTAGAATAGCCTGGGAAGATTATAATAATAACACAATTCCCCAACTCACTCATAGGACTTAATTAACAGGCCTACACTGGAGCTGAGAGAAACTGTAATTTAAAATTATTTACTCTTAGCAATTCTCAGTTCTGCCTACACATTAGAATCACTGGGGTGCTTAAAAAATCTTAGAGTCCAGATTATAACTCAGACCAATTGAGTCAGAATTTCTAGTGTTGGAGTTCAGATATCAGGGTTTGTAGATATTTCCAGATAATTTCAATGTGCAACCAAGGCTGGAAAGCACTACTCTAGATCAGAATTTTACAAACTCTCCTCTCCCACCACCCCAAATTTCACCACAGCTAGTAGAGAAAGACAAGTGTAGGATTATGAGTGAAAAGACAATTCAATCTTGTTTCTGCCTCTTGAGAAAGTCACTTTATCTCTGAGCCTTAGTTTCCTTTTTTTCTCGAATAAGAAAATTGGTAGTACTTACCTCTCAGGAATACTGTGAAAATTAGATAAGATAATGTATGTGAAATCACCAAGTATTATACAGTGATTACCAAGTTCCCGAAGAGCTGCCATTCTGACCATTTCCTAAAGAGCTCCTTTAAAGAACTTGTATATTTCCCCCCATCTTCAGATGCTCCCTTTGTGATATGTATTGAATAAATATCCAAATTCTTTGCCCCACTTCTAGCCACCATTGCCCCATCCTCACCATTCTGCCCCCACCCAAAGCCCCAGGAAATCCAAATAGAAATCCAAATCCAAAAGTTTCCACTAATGAAATAAGGTTGAGAAATTGGAAGTATGTCCTCAAGGCTTCTTTTTGCTGTTGTTATTGGCATATTCAGCCCTCTGCACACTGGAGTTATGAATCTGCCAGTTTGCTAAATGTTTACTCAGAAGGGCAATTTTGTTTTCATAACACAGGAACACTTTAGCTATTACTATACACCTTCCCCATTTCTCCATCTAGCTCTTTGAGTTCCCCTAAATGTGCCCCCAAGCACCACTTGTTTAGTCCCATTCAGCAAATTAGGGAAGGTTCTAGAATGTGTTTCTTATTCAGTAAATGCTGAGTTCACTGTAACCCAGGTCTGCTGGAGAACAAATAAACCCGTACTATAAACACCCACTTCCTGGCCTAACAATCTGTACAGGTTAGAATGGAACCTTCTAATATTAGGAATGGTAGCGTGAGGATTATTTCATAACAGCAAACACAGGCAAAAGCAATCATGAAATTATGGATGACTCATTGTCAAAGGAACACTTGAATCATGCTGAATAATCCCCTAGGTTGATCAAATGGGGAAACTTCTGCACCAAACTCACTTTGTGCTATTTAGTCTTCCCTCTAATTGATTGTTATTGCCAGGGTTGGCTCGACCACATCAAATCTATTTTTAAACATCTCAAAATTCCTTCTTCACTAAGTAGGTACTAGTACACACCATTAATCCTATATTTTTTTTCCTAATGAAGGAGAAGAGGAGGAAAGAAGAGGGGAGGGACATGGAATAAGAGAGGGTGAGAGAGAATGGTATGTGCTAGATAATAGTCTAGATTTGGGAATACAACAATGAACAAAACAGCCACAAATCCCTGTTCTCACAGTGTTCCCGTGTGTGTGTGTGTGTGTGTGTGTGTGTGGGCGCGCGCGCGTGCGCGCACATATGTGAGTGTACTTGTGTGTTGGGATATCAAACAACAATAAAATAAGTACAATATAATACTGTTAGGTATTGATAAATGCTATAGAAAAATAAAGTAGGGTAAGGGAATAGAGAATACTGGATGGAGAGTAGGCTGTTAGAATTTTAAATGGAGTGAACAGGGAAGACCTAGCTAAGAAGATGAAATTCAAGCAAAAAGTTAAAGGAGGCAAGGTAGGAAAGCCTGAGGCTATTGGGGTACAGAGCATTCCAGGTAGATGAAATAGAAAATGTAAAGTCCCTGAGGTCAGAGAGAACATGAAATGTTCCCAGAATGGCGTGGAGGCTGGTGGGCCTGGAGTGGAGTTGGCATAAGCATAGAAGAGATCACAGGGGTGGCTAGTGAGGTAGGATGTGTAGCAGAGGTGGATAAACCTTAGAAGAACCTTTTAAGCCATTGTAAAGACGGGTTTTTACTCTGTTGAGATGGGAAGCTATTTGGAGAATTTAATCTGACATATTTAAAAGGGTCATTCTGGCTGCCTCAGGGAGAACAGTGTGTGGGAAGGTAAGGGTGGAAGTGAGAAAACCAGTTAAGAGTTTAATAGGAAGGTGGTTCAGACCATGATGATGGAGGAAGAGACAGTAGGGGTAAAAAAAGTCTGAATAGATTTTGAAGATAGTACTAATGTAATTTGCTCTTGAGATTGTGAGTTATGGAGAGAGTCAAAAACTACTCAAGCTATTTGATATAGATAACTTAGAGGATAGATGGAGTGTCCAGTAATTAGGAAGGGGACACCTAAAAGAATTTTGTGGTGAAAAGGAAGATGATCTGTCCATATTTCTGTATCTATCTATCTATCTATCTATTATCTATCTACCTATATCTAATAAGCCTTATTACATATAAGATACCAAAACTCAGAGATTAAATAACTTACTGAAGGTCTCATAGCTAATATTTGGTGATATTGGGTTTGAAAGGAAGTATTTTAGACTTTGATACCCCTGCTTTCTCATCTAACTAGGCCCTTTTCATATATTAATCACTTAATTCTTACAACAACTTTACCCTATTTTTTAATTTAAAAAACCCCTGAAGTTCAGGAGTTAAGTCATGTTAAGTGTGAGAGCAGAGATTCAAACTTAGTTTCTGACTCCCAAATTTATATCTTATATTATCTCTATGAAACTATCCTCCCTTTTCTCTGTAGCTTACAGGTTGATGGTAGAGTTTAACTGTATGTAAAGTGCCAGCACATACACTGTCTGGAACATAGTATGTTTTAGATAAACAATTCTATTACTGAATTATATAGATCTCATTGGTTCTATGTAACTATGTATAGTTCCCCCTAAAGGAACTGGGACTTTATTAAAATATGGGGCTTAAAATAATTCTTTTGTAACCTCAAACACACCAGAAATATTTATTTAGCAAATCACTTAAGGTGCAATTGAGTATACTATATACACCATACCATGGACACTTCCACAATGCATATTGTTTCTTAGTAGAATTTTGAGACATAAAGGTAGGAGCGTGCGTGACTGAAGATAATACATAGGGTTATCAGAGTGCCTTTTGGTAAAAACAGACTTGCAGAAGAGCCTCCTACCCTGTTGCACAGATGCTTTGTTCTTTGTTCCCTGACAACTCTTGCTTGTTATAACTCTGTGATTAATTCTGCACTGGACCATCTAAAGCTTTCACATTTGGAATCGCTTTGTTCTTCTCTCTAAAATGATATGATGGATTCATTAATTCAAAAATAACTTGTCTTACATTCAAATTAAATGTGATGCACGCTAACACCAGTTCTGAGCATTTTTCTATCACAAAGAATTTTTTACAAACATTTAAAAATCAGTAGCATTAAATGCTTGTTTCAGAAAAGAAAATTCTCAAATCAATAACCTTAGCTTTCATTTTTTAAAAAAACTAGAGAAATAGGAGTAAAATAAACCCAAAACAAGCAGAAAGAAAGAAATAATAAAGGGCAGAGCAGAGATTATAGAAAATGACAACAAAAAACAATAGAGGAAAATCACTAAAAACATAAGGTCATTTTTGAGGTTAATAAAATTGATAAGCCTTTAGTAAGATTGACAAGGAAAAAGAGATAAGCCTTAAATTACTAATATCAGGAATGAAAGAGGGAATATCACTATAAATCTTGTAGACATTAAAAAGATATTAAGGTAATACTAAAAACAACTCTGTTGACACGTTTTAAAACATAGATGAAATAGAACAATTCTTTGAAAACACAATTCTACAACTCACCTAAGGTGTAACGGATAACTAAAATAATTTCATGACAGTTAAAGAAATTGAATTTACAGTTTTCAAAAACACAATCTCTAGGTAAAGATGGTTATATGGGAAAATTCTACCAAATATTTAAAGGAGAATTAACACCAATTCTATACAATCTCTTCTAGAAATTAGAAGAGACAAGAACACTCACAATTTAATTTACAAGGCCAGCATTACCCAGGTGCTAAACCTAGACTGAAAGAATGCTAGAAAACAAAATAAACACTTTAGACTGAACATGCATCGTGACCATAAATCCAGTAATATTCAATAAAATATTAAATAATTGAATCTTTCAATACAAAACAATTAGTATGACCAAGTGAAGATTAAACTGGGAATATGAGACTGGTTCAATATTGGAAAATCAGTCAATATAATCCACCATGTTAATGATCTAAAGAAAAAAAATCACATAATCATATCAATTGATGCAGAAAATGTATTTGACAAAATTCAACATCTATTTATGATAAACATTCTCAATAAACTAAGAAGGAAATTTTCTTAACCTGATAAAAGGCATCTACAAAATGCATAGCAAACATCATACACAAGGGTAAAAGACTGACTGCTTTTGCTCCAAAATTGGTAACAAAGCAAGGATATCTAATTTTACCACTCACCATAGATGTCCTAGCCACTATAAAAAGGTAAGAAAAAGAAATAAAAGCTATGTATAAAATCCTAGGGAATTTACAAAAGAACTCTTAAACCAGTGAGTTTAATTAGGTTGCAGGATACAAGGTCAACACATAAGAATCAAATGTATTTTTTAAAGGTTTATATATTTAAAAAAAATTTTTTGTTTCTCATTTACAGTTGCCATACCATATTCAGTCTTGACATGGCTTCTGCATAGCCTTAGTTATAGGACTTCTGTTCAGCTAGACATCAGGAAATTCTCCATGATACTTGTTCTGTAGTTTAGTTATAATTTTGATGTGGTCATGTGAAGAAGTGAGCACAGTGTTTACCTTGTGCCATCTTAACCAGAATCTTCTATATCTAAAATATATTTCTTTATATTGGCAATGATCAAAATTTTAAAAATTACATTAGCTGAGAAAACATTAAATACTTAGGTATAAATCTAAAAAACATGAACAGGGTCTATATGCTGAAAACTACACATCTTGATAAAATAAATAAAAGAAGACTTAAATAGATATTTTATGGATTGAAAGAATCAGGATAGCAAAGATGTAACTTTCTCTAAATTGATCTATATATTCAATGCATTTCCAACCAAATCTCAGCCCTATTTTTATAGAAGCAAATAAACTAAGTCTAAAATTTATATGGAAAGGCAAAAGAACTATAATAACTAAAACAATTTTGAAAAAGAGTATTAAAGTTGGAGAAATCACACTATCAGATTTTAAGTTTTATTATAAAGCTACAGTAACCAATTCAGTGTGATATTGACAAAAAGATAGACACATAGATAAATAGAACAGAATAGTGAACTAGAAATAACAAATATGCTCCAGTGATTTTTCACAAAGTTTTGAAAGCAGGTCAATGAAAGAAGGATAGCCTTTCAACAAATGATGTTCAAACAACTGATAACCACATGTACAAAAACAAACAGCAACAAGAAACCTTGATCTTTACCTCAAATTTATATAAACATTAGTTCAAAAATGAGTCAAAGATCTACATGTATAATATAGAATTATGAAATTTTAAAGAAAAAAATAGAAAGAAAAACTTTATGACCTGGGGTTAGACAAAGAGTTCTTAGTGTGATACCACAACAGCATAATCCATGAAAGGAAAGACTGATGAATTATATTTGAGCAAAATAAAAAACTTTTGCTCTGTCAAAGGCACTATTTTGAGAATGAAAAGATGTTACAGAATGGGAGGAAATATTTGCAAATCATGTATGCAACAAAGGACTTTTTAAAAGAATTTTTAAAAACTCTTATAACTCAGCCGTAAAAAACAAACTATCCAATTTTAAAAAAACACTGTGTTAATGAATTAGAAGACTCAACATAGTTAAGATTTAATTCTCAAATTTACCTATAGATTTAACTCTAATCACATCAAAATTCCAACAAGATATAAAAGTTCTTTCCAAAATTTATATGGAAAAACAAAGAAACTAAATATTCCAAACAAATTGGGCAAAAGGATGGAAATAAGCACATAAATAATTCTCATAAGCCACTTGAGAACTGTGGATTAAAACCAAAATAAGATATTACTGTACATTTATTAGGATAATTAAAATATAAAATATTGCTAAGTGTTGTTGAAGATGTGGAGCAACTGGAACTTGCATGCATTGCTGGCAGCAAAATGAAACAGCCACTTCAAATAGATATTTGGCAATTTCTTATAAAACTAAACATATGACCGAGCAATCCCATTCCTAGGGCTTTGCCCTAAAGAAATGTAAATTTATGTTCACATAAAAACTTGTACACAAATGTTTATAGCAGCTCTATTCATAATTGTCAAGATTTGGAAACACTCAAATGTCCCTCAGTGGGTGAATATATAAACACCCTGTCCACATCTGTATAATGGAATACTATTTAGCAATAAAAGGAACGAACTATTTGTATACAAAACCATTTGGGTGAATCTGAAAGTCATTATACCCATCAGTTTCAAAAGAATACATACTGTTTAATTGCATTCATATGCCATTTTCTAAAAGACAGAACAGTATTGACAGGGAAAAGATTGGTTTCTTCTAGGCGTGAAGAGTGAGGAGAGGGTGTGACTACAAATAGATAATACAAGGGAATTTTGGTGGTGGGGTGGATGGAACTGTCCTGTACTTTTATTGTGGAGATAGTTATGCAAATTTATACATGTGTCAAAATTCATAGAACTATATAGAAAAAATCAATTACATTGTGTGTTAATTTTAAAATGAAATAAAATATTTACTTGAGGAAATTTTGGTGCTGAAGGACTTAAGGAGTTGGAGCTTAAAATAAGGTTTTCTAAAACTTGGTTGCATTTATTCCCTGGATTGTCTATATCCATCTATGAGAGGGAGAGATAGATAGATAGATAGAGATAGAGAGAGAGAGAGAGAGAATGAGAATGCATGAAAGAACAGATTAATTTATATGCATATACATATTAATAAAGTTGGAATAGCCTCTGAATGAAATACAATGATTTAGTTCTATATATGTTGGCCTTCAGCTATTTGTGGGATATCTCTGGTGAAGAAATATTTCTTATATACATAAGACTCAGGAGAGAGGAGAGAGTGGTAAACTTTTTGTTTTAGGAAATTAGGGATATAGCTGAGATCACCCAGGGAGAATACAGGGCTACCAGGGAGCCCAGGGATACGAATACTTGAGGGCAAGTGAGAAGAACTCATAAAGGAGATTGAAATGATAGTAGGAGGAGAATAAGATATCAGAGGAGAGGAAGGGATCATGCAGGTTGAGAGAGTTCAATAAGAAAAGAAGAGTTGGCAGTCTCCAATGGCATGAAGTTGAGTAACATGAGGTTTGAAAAGTCATGGTGTTTGGCAATGAAGAAGTCACTGGTAATATAGCCAGAGCACTATTAGTGTTGATGTGGTAGAAAAAGCCAAAGGGACATAGCTTTAGGAGTAAATGAGAGGTAAGGAAGTGCCTTCAGAAAGCCTTGGCTTATCTGGATTTGGATTCTTAAATAAGGTTTGGTATAAAGATTACTTTCATCTCAAATTACCAAGCCAAACTAAATCAAAATTTCAGTAAATTTTTGCATTTCTGGCAAAACTTGAAATCAAGCAATAATTACATGTGTTTAGGATTTAGACACAATTTTTTTTGTAAGACTCAGAATTAGTAAGTCAATTCAATACTGCTAATTGAGAACCTACAGTGTTACAGACAATGAAAGGTATGTGAAGATGTACAATAAATAATAACTTAGTTTATTTAATCTAACTTCTTCATTTGAAAGATGAAGAAACAGAGACTCAGAAATGAAGTAACTAGGCCAAAACTATGTTTACCTTCTCTTCCATTACCATATTTTGCTAGTTGCCAAAATTTTTTTCTTTACATAAAGCTATTCTCCACTACAAGTACAGAACACATACAGAAGACACTCATAACTCACATTTGGTTCTTTTCTAAATGAATTTGTATAGTTGGCTGAACCAGAAATTTGGGAAAAGAAGGTGAATTACTTTCCCTGGTAGTAAATGGACAGCAAATTCAGTATGTAGAGGTTTTGATGGATGCTTAGAATTGGTTTAAAGAGAAAAAAGAGGTGTAAGGAAACAGATTACTTTCTGAAAGCAAAACAAGATGTCTGGCAGAAAAATATTTGAGTAGATAGGTACATATGAATAAATATTTGATTCTCCCCATCCCTGAACATTATCTTTCTAGAATTCTCTGCTAAAATTCTGAAAGTTCCTGTGGTTTTCTCTAATAAAAAATACTATTTCCTTAATATAATTCCATATGGTATTTTAGCAGAACAGGGAGTAGGACAGTTTGGCTAGAAGATCATTGGATGGGGAAAAGAGATGAAGTTTCCTCAATTTCAGATTAAGTTTGAGAGTGTAGTGAATAAAGAATGTGGGTATTCAAGTTAAATGGTGAATCTCCACTTGAGTTCATTCAGTTACCTACCAGTTGTGTAACCCTAAATAAGTGTTGTAACCTCTCTAAACCTCATTTTCCTCCTCTATAAAATAGGTAATATGTAAAGACTGAAAAGATTACAGACAATCTACTTACTGTGGTGCCAGGCTTATTAAACAAAATGCTTAATAAATGTTAGGTTTCACTTTTATTATTAATTAGGAGTGTGGCTCTATGCTGTAGGAAATGGCCAAAGACAGTACAAGCTAACATTTCCAGGCACAAATAGTTCCGTTCTTTTGTAAATTGATCTTTATGAGGCTTAAGCTGGCATGGCTAGGCCCCTCAGTGGGAATTGTAGACATATTTAGAGTTGAATGCAAAGGCCTGAGCTCAAATAGGATGAATGATGAGACAATACTAAAGATATAAATGCAAAGGGAGGTGGGGTAGAAGTATTATTTGTCAAGTAGCATCGATGTCCACAGCAGACTGAGTGCCTGTGGGAGGGGAGTCACTGCTGTAAAAGGGGACTGGAAAGAGAGAGCAGTACGAGTAAGCAGCTGATTGAATTTCTCTAGGACTGTGAGGGGATTATAATGTTCTGAGAGAATATTCAAGTTTAGGAATAGGAAGTGGTAAGATCTCATCTTCCTGCCCCTAAGAATGTATGATGCTAGATGCCATGTTTTCAGTGCTTTTTATTCATCTATTCCTTTTTAAAAATTATTTTTAAATTAAGATGACAAAACAGAGGTGAAAAATGACCCCCTTATGGTTTGTTGTAGATTTGCCTTTGGACTCCAAAGTAAGGAGGTGATGGGGCAGGGCAGTGCAATTTATAGTCCTTTAATCAATCATTGCTGTGACTTAGATATATGTATGCTTACACACAGATACATCAGACAAAAGATTCTATAAAGCTTATTTATGATGACTCATGGTTGCATCTCTCAAAAAGTTTCCCTTCCAGTCATTATGTTTAAAAAAATTATTTTATGGGCTTGTAATTCAGTTACTTCTTCCTTGGAAGTAAAATTCCTGGGTAGACCAGGAAGCTTACTAATGAGCCCCAGTGGTCCTCAACCCTAGCTGTACTGTAAAATCAGCTATTGAACTTTAAAAAATGTATGTGCCTGGCCTGGGCTCCATTCCAGGGCATTAAATTAGACTTACCAGAAGTAATTTCCTTTAATTTACTCTAAAAGAACCTAAGATTTAAAATAAAATAGACTTGGCACAACATTTCTGGCTCTTCTGGTGAAATTCTTGGCTTAATGAATCTTCTGTGAATAACTTTCGGAGTATTAAAATTTTGCAAATTCTGACCCAGCATTATCTATCTTGAGGAATAGAGCAGGAAGAAATGGTTGTGGATACATACAAAAATTTATCAACCGTGAATCATTGCAA
Source organism: Macroglossus sobrinus (assembly GCA_004027375.1). NCBI lineage: Eukaryota > Metazoa > Chordata > Mammalia > Chiroptera > Pteropodidae > Macroglossus > Macroglossus sobrinus. The sequence goes on from PVKZ01000634.1 coordinate 559,727, forward strand.
CAATGTTTTTAATAGTAAAAATTGAAAATAATCTAAATGTACAACCACATAATTTTTTTAAATTATGGTATAACATTTAATGGACTACTTCGAAGCCATTAAAAATAATGTTGGAAGAGGATGACTTAATGCATGTAACATGGGTGCAACTTATTAAGAGAAAGAAGAATGTTATACAATACTAGGTATGGTAAGATATACTTATTTGTAAAAAACATCTGTATGAACAGAAAAAAAGACGAGAGATATATACATATGCAAAAATAACATTTATTATAAGTTTATAGGATAGGAAATGTGATCATTTTTATATCCTTTCTTAGGCCTAATATTATTCTCCAGATATTCTATACTATGCATAAATTATTTTTATAATGAGAAAAATGTTATTAAATAAAAATCAGTTATAGAAATCTAAAGGAGATTTATATGAAACATTATAAAGCCTTCCACTTCATATGTTTAATGTAATTGACACTTTCATTTTGCATATGCTACCTGTGTGGATAGATTTTTATGGGTAAAATAGCCTTACAGAACCACCTGTGATTTTTCTGTGAAAGTAACTATAGGCAATTCCTTGTACAATATATGACTTTGATTTAGGAAGGGGAGTCTGGAACAACTAGCTTAATTTGGCAAAGACAGAGAAAGATGGGATTTTATATTCTGTGATTGTTTTTTACAGTCGTTCTGAATAGGCTTTTTTCTTCCTTAATGCTTTATAATTAGGAACAGCTGCTACATAAAGTTTCTTCCTCCTCTCAACCCCTTTGTTAAATTGATCTCTGTAGTTAGAATTGATGGAACAGACAAAAAGTTGGGCTGGCAAATTTGTATACTACTTCTACTTGAAAACATGTAATTTAAATGTCCTGTGGAAGAACTGGACTACTTCAATATGATGGTATAACATTAACATTTTTCTATATAATATCTTTCAACATTAGATTGGGAGAACAATAATATTAATTGATTAAAAAATTAATGTAAACAATCATAAAAGTGAGCAGATTCCCTTTACCCAAACTGATTGGACTTCAGATCAGCTAAGAAGCTAAGAGTGAATTCAAGACTGCACATTGTCCTGTGTGAGAAAAGATGAGGTTTGGTTGATCTTTGTGGGCTAAAAGGAAAGAGGAAAATATTCTCATTCCTTTGTATTTGTTTCTTAATTGTTTTGTATATGTTGAAATATGCTTGTTCCCAAACTGATGGAACCAGAAGTTCCCCATGGCTTCTCTATCCAAGGGAGAGGTGCATCTAGGAGTGAGCCTTTGGTGATACTTTGAAGAGTCACTGATAACTTTCCAACCTAACGTCCCTATAGCTGCTGTCACCCCTATAAGTGGAGACAGGGTGAACTTTGGAGAAGACAGAATCTGAAGATGAATCTTGGAGATCATCTGCCTACCTGATTGTCCAGATGATGAAGCTCACACCAGTTTATCCAAGAATACCCAGACTCAGAAAGGCAGAATTCAAACTTTGCTAAGCCAGTGTTCACCCAGTGATTTCTCTTAGGCCCTCCTATACAGTGCTATCTCTCATGATCAAATGGGAGAAATATAGGGAGAAAGACAGTATTTGCTCCTCCCAGAATTCATAGGCAGATGAGAGGCGATCCCTTATTCACTGTAGAACAGGAGGAAGTGGCAGGGCAAAGGACTGGAGGGGAGCAGACTGAAAAACAAAGCAATTACCAGGCTCAGGTGTACAGTGAGCTGGTCTGCCTGGGGCTATAGCAGCGCAGAGGAAGGACCAAACCTGAGAAGAACACAAAGGAAGATTTGACTGCATTTGGATGTATACTAGCTTCTCCTGCTCTTCCTTAAATTAAATGAGATGGAAATCCCTTAGCACATTTCCTAGTAGGTATACAGTACACATGAGCTTTACTTGACCATAAACTGGATACATATAGGCTACTAATGAGAAAATCCCTTTACTTGAATGTGCTATGATGCCATTTCTAGGCCAATTTTATGTTTTTGCTTAACTGCCAAAAGGTTAGCATTTAAGGTGTATTAAAATATATATTAAAGGTACATTATAATTCTGCATCTTTAGAACATGAATACATGTCTTCAAAGACATATCACTTTCTTTTTCTCCATCTCTCAGCATATGTGCATATACATACAAACTCAAACCTTCCCATATATATACATAAGGAAGGCATATGGCATTATGTAGAAATTGATACACATGTATTAAGCTATCATAAAGTTTATATGATCTTAAAGGCATATAAGTTTTCTCTAGGTACATCTCTTTATAATGTATTATATGTCTATACGTGTATTTATTATTCTAATTCTCATCATTACTGGTGGCTCCTGTGTATTCCACAGTCAATGCAAGGACAGAGATTTTGCATATTTAAATTATATTCAATAAATAGTTTATGAATTAAAATGCCATAACTTAAAATATTACCTTTGGCATTTGCATAATGCCTTCATTATTGTTGAATAAAAACTTACCTGCATATTCGTTTTGTAGAGATAAGTTTCATAAATGTGATGAATGAGATTCCCTGCTGTATTCCTTAAAGTGAAAGTGTAAAAAAAAATGGTATTTCTTTTGCTTAGAGATGAAATTACCCAAGGGGTATAATATTTCCAGAATAAATACTATATAAATGGTGGGAAGTTGCTTTATCTTATTTCCAATGAGGCCACAAGAGAAAATGATTGTAGCAGGAAGTTGTGGTTTCGGCTTTAAAATGCCTTTACTATGAGGTAGCACAGAAGGAATGGGCCATTAAAAGTGTTTGTGTATTCTCTCTTTTTTTTGATGTTTCAAAAGGGCAGCAAGTTATCTGAGATTAATTAAGTCAGTCTTTTTTATTGCCCGTTCTCAGAAATGTCGTCTTTCTTCTCTCAATAATCTTCTGTTGAGGTGGTGGATGGGTCTATGTGGATCTAGGTAGCCAGTTTTATATCACCCTTACCCAAATACTCCTTTCCTTCCCTCTACAACCCCAGCTAAATGGACCAGGGATGGAAATTGTAACCATAGAAACCAAACAGAAGGTCAGAGACACATGGGGCCTGACATTAAAATATGAGGGGGGACCTATTTACTTTCTCAAGAAATTACTAGAGTATATTTATTTTAACAATGGGAGCTGAAGTTGAAAAGAAATCATGAAATAGGGGAGAGTTGTGATCAGCTTCTTGCTAAAAAAAAAGTAGCAGATGATATAAGTAAGCAGGGGAACCAATAGCTAAGGTGAAGAGATGGAATAGATGCAGGAGAGAGAAAGTGAGTAAGAGTGCTCATGTGTTTACTGAGAGAGCTGCTTTAATTCATGATAGCTTTCCAGACCATGTATCAAGCACCCTAAACCTGCCCACCTTTTTTTTTTTCCTGAAGGAACTTGAGTCTTTTTATCAGTTGGATGATTGTGGCCACAAGGAACAGAAAACCTAACAAAGTGATTTAAACTAGGGAATACTTATTATCTCACATAACACAAAGTCTAGAGACCAGGATGATTTTAGAGATGGTTTCGTGATATCATCAGGGACACAATTTCATTCTCTTTTCTATTTGCTATACTCAACAGTTTGGCTTTTGACTAAGGCTTGTTTCCTCACAGATACCAGGTGCCTTTAGCAGCTCCATTTATCAATCTTATTTTCTCAGATATATATCTCCCAGAACCTCCTAACCTGTGTCAATGTGGACTGATTTCTCCTAAACCTCCTGTTCATCTGTCATGCTGAACTCTCTTTACCTTTATCCTGGAGTTCTCTGGGTCTGTTTTTTGTACTGAAGCTCTTGCTTTTCACATTGCATGTCTTCAGTTTTCTTGGTTTATTCCCTTGTTTTGGTGAAGTAAATCCTCCAGCTTTCTGAGATAGAGTATATAAGAAGTGAATTTCTTGAGATCTTAAGTAGATGAAAGTACCTTTACTATATCCTAATATTTGATTGATAGTTTGGCTAGGTATAGATTATAGTTTGGAAGTGATTTTCACTCAGAGTTTTGATGGCATCACTCCACATTCTCCCAGCTTCTAGTGTTACTGTACAGAAGTCCAGTGCCATTCTGACCTTGATCTTTAGTATGTAATATAATTTTTCCCACATTTATAATATATTCTCTTTGTTTCCAGTGATTTAAAATTTCATGACAATGTGCCTTATTGTAGACCTAATTTTATTAATTATGTTTGGCACTCAATTGAACCATTTAATCTGGAAACTTATGACCTCCAGTACTGGGATTTATTATTATCATTATTCTTTCATTATATATTCTCCTATGGTTTTTCTTTCTTTTCTCCAAATTTTATTATTTGGATTTTAGAATTTTTTGCTCTACTATTGTGCCTCTCCCGTCCACCTTTTTTTTTTAACTTTTTGCTCTATTTTTAGAGATATTTCCTCAATTTTATTATCTAACCCTCTTGTTGAAACCTTTCATCTCTCTTATTTTTCATTTTTAAGAACACTTTTCTGTTCTTTGCATCTTTCCCTCACCTCTTTTGAAGTTTTCTCATCCCTGGATCATAGTTGAGTCTTCCAAATTGCTTTTCTATATTTGTTTTGGACTCTGTCCTTCATCTTAGAACCTTCCTCTGAGGATCCTTTACAGTCTAACCTTACTTAAGATTGGGTCACTAAGAAGCTAATTGGAAACTCTGTACATGATTGGGTCTTGTCAACTGTGAGCTTCACTACTGTGTGATCTGGCTGGGCAGATTTATTGGAGGAATCCTTGACAACATGACCTTTAATTTTTTTTTATCTTGGCTGGAGAGATTACCCAAAGAAGAATCCTCCAGTCTCTTGCTTCGAGGGTGTAATCCTGGCTGCCAGTATTTTGAGAACCCAACATATTGAAAAGGCCTGAGGATTTCAATAATGTGGAATATTTAATCTCCTTGTTTTCAATATACTGCCCTGTCCTCAACTTTGCATGGGTTTCCCCAAGCCAGAGATCCTCTGACTCCTTCTGGAGAGTAAGAGGGGAATAGAGGCAATTATTAGATAAACAAAGGGGATTTGTGGATGTCTTTTTTTTTTCTCTAATACTTAATAGATTCTAAAAATTCTTCTGTTTTCAGCCTGGTCTTTATTTCGATAACCAGAATTTTTACTTCTTGAGATTTTAGGGCATTCTTGTGAAATTGGATTTCTTCTCAGCTTTTCCCACTGATGGCTTATGATTTAGCTTTCCAGGATCTGCTAAGTCAGTTCCTACTTCTCTGTAAGTTTTTCACTTTAAAAATTTTGTTGATCTTCTCTCCTATTTTTCTTGTTATTATAAATCTATACCTTAAAGGAAATTTCTTTATTGTATTTGTAGTGGGATTTTGGAAGGAATGAGTGGTGAATACATATATTTAATTTGTCCACTCTATTGAAGCCCTTTGGACATAAATTTCCCCATCAGGCTTACTCTCCCACATCATTGGCCAGCATGGGCTACATGCTAATGGTTAAACCAATCACTGGCAATGGAATGAAGTCACTTTAATTGGCTAAGACAAATTGAAATTCACTTCTGGTATTGAGGCAGAGCCTCTTACCTGAACACAGAGCTCTGTGAAGGGAGAAAAACTAGGTGTGATATTCACATATTCAACACTGGATACAGCAGAGCACTGAGTGATCAAAATGGGTTTACCCAATCGAGCAAATAAAACCCTATGAATACCTAAGAGAAATCTGATTCTGCCAGCAAGGAAGAAAATGCAAAAGAATTTGTGTAGGCCATCAATGGTGGCTACAAAAACTACTGTTCCTAGCACCTAAAAAGCAATTGTAGAAAATAAAGTGCAAAACTACTTTGGATAAAGGACCAAATCATCTTATAAGGATTATTTCCACATATAAACTTTCACCCCAAACAGAATTACTGCATTTAATGATCTTTTCTTAGAGCTATCTACTAGCTGCAACTGAACAATATTTCAGGGAGCCAGAGTACATACAGATTACAGAATTGAGGGCACTTTCCAATTCTGGTACAACAGAAGGCTTCATGTAAAAGGCTGCTCCAGTACTTTAAGAGTGAACTTTGGGAGAAAGGTTCTGCCTGTGGTATTTACAACTAATTGGCTTTATCTCACTTGCCAGCTCTTGACTGATGATGGCTGTCTAAGGGGCTGGCCTGGTTATAACTCTTGAGTTTGGGCTGAGATCAGCTGAAAAGAGCACTATGCTCATTTAGCAATGTACATGTGGATATTGGCATGGAGAGTGTCAGCACATGGGCTGTGTAGCTTCCCTCTCCTTTCAGACCATGCCCATGAGGGTCAAGGCTCCATGGAATCACGGGAGCTGAGTCTTTCAGCTTACAAACTGTACCTAAGACAAGGAGTCAGTATTTCTTCTTGTATGATATTTTCAGTTGAGGAACAAGAGCATCCTCAAGGAAGAGTTCTAGGAATTTTGCTAACGTCAGGGTCAAAGAAGAGGAAGTTTTGTTAAGCTTCATTTTTGAGAAGAAAGTTAGAAGAAAGAGGTTCAAAGGTGTTCCAGTTACTTGGAAATAAAATGTGGATGAGAGAACTATAAAATCTTTCCAGGGTTCTGTGACTAACACCAACTTTGCTATTTTAGTTTTCTAAGGGTGATTAGCAAACAACTTGCATTCTTTGAGTCATCAAATATGATCAGTGGTAGGGAGAGCACTCAACCTTGGAACTGCATGATTCCAAGGGATTGGATGGGTGGTGGCAGTTATTACTGAAGAGGAAAAGCAAGTCGAATTTCCAGTGTCTACTGTGAAGAGGAAAAGAGAATGTGAAGAACAGGTGAATGGGGAGCACTGGACTGTGCAAGAGAAGGGCCCTTGTGGAGGCTGTCAAATAGAGTGACTTATGCTATTTGAAGCACTTTTTTACTGTTATCTCATCATTCTCTGACAACTCTTTGAGTTACATATGGTTAATATTTTTAGTTCTGTTTTCCTAATAAGTAAATTAATTTTCAGAGATGATAAAGAACCCAAGGCACATAGCTTCATAGTCTAGGATTAGAAATAAGTTTTCCCAATTTGTAACTCAGGGCTTACTTGCTATGCCATAATGCCGCTGGTGCGGATGTGGGTAAGGATATTCTAAGCAGAAGGAACAGTCCTTGCAAACCTCTGAGGAAGGAGAGAGAATGGTGCTTACTGAGAACCAGTGTGTCTGGAGCAAGGAAAGCACCGTAGACATGGGTGTGAGATGGGGCTCAATGTGTAGCAGGGGCTAGATCATGAAGGTTATTGAAGGCCTGTTTTCTACTTCTTCAGCTGTATCTGCCTACTTCCATCAGCAGATTCCTCCCTATGAAGCATCGGCATACTCTTTTCTTTAGACCTATGATACTAACCTTTGAGCCACTGGTGATGGGGTGAGAAGAGGTCATGGGATTATTTTAAGTTTATAAATCTTTTTTACAACAATATTAGTCTGAATAAATAACATTTTTTACAATTTTATGGGCTACTATTTTCAAAAATAGATGTGATGAATAAAACTCAAATTCATTTCAAAGTACTTCTGAATTCCTAGAAGCTTTTGGCTATTATGTAATATAACCCATACATTTCTGGCCTCATCAACCTGTGACAATAAATACAGTTACAATTCCATTTGCTCTATGAATTGTTGGGACTTAAAAAGTTGCCCTATTTAAAATGTCATTCTGCGGTGTCTGAGTACTTCCTTGGACATGAAATAGATCTCTTGGCTTTTTCCTCCTTGAGTGTCTTATCATGTCTCTGTACTCTTGTCCTTGCTCTGCTTCTTGCCTGGCTCACTGCTCTTCTGAGCCATCTTTGCCTGCCCTCCCACCCCTCTGCCTGCTTCCATTATCTCCCCACCACCTTTTTGCCTTCCTACCACTCCTGTCTCCCCTGCTATCTTTGCTCATTCCTGCTGGTCATGTCAGCACTGCTGCTGTTGGGCACAAACCCTCAGATAGCTTGCTTTCTACTTCCATCTTAAGTCTGACATGACCTGAGGTTGATGGGTGGCCCTGTCACTTCCCTGAGGTTGACCTCCCCTTCAGTCATTATCTTTTGCTCTTCTACATCCACAGCTGTAGCTATTGCAACTAGTGCCAGCAGAGATGCTTGTGGAAAGCAAAGACTTGCTCTTGATTACTCTCTCCTCCCCCATACAAGGGCAGCTTACTCTCAGCAACAGAACTTCTCTAAACTTCTTCACACATAGGATTCTGATCCAACTGACCCTGAATAAAGAGAGGAAGGCTTTTGTTCTCATAGCATCAGCAAATTATGACTCAGGGGCCAAATCCATTGTCTGTTTTTATAAATAAATTCTTCCTGGAACACAGCTACATTCATTTATTTACATATTATCTGTGACTACTTTCACACTCTAGTGGCAGAACTGCAAGGTTGTGACAGAGGCAGTATGGCCTGCAAAGCCAAAAATATTTACTATCTGGATTTTAACAGAAAAAGTTTGTTAACCTTTCGTTTAGTCCTTAGGGCTGCCATAATTTCTGCTTGGAGAGTGACTTCTGTCTAGAATATCATCTCTTCAAGGAAGAAATGATATTCCTCCCTAAGTTATGATCTTGTCTTATGAATTTCACCTAACAATCACACTCTGCAGATGCAAGGATAATTTTTCTGAAAGCTGTGCTATTCAGTCTTATCTTTATTAACCATGTTCTATATACTTTTTGTATAAAACAGCAGTAGTACAGATACAGTCATGTTAATAGTTTTTATCTATCAATCATTTTTATCTATCATTTATCTACTCTCACCTATCTAATTTGAATTATATGCATACATATACATTTGTGTAATATAGTATTTTCATAAAAATATGACCATAGCTTTACTCATGAACAGTAAAAGAGATACTATTATTTATGTTTTTATTATTTATTTAACAAGTCTCTATTGTTGTGCATTTAGGTAGATCACAGTTTTAGCCTTCTTTGTGCTAACTTGCACTGTCTCCAGAAAGATTTTATTTTGCTCCAGAAGAATGCCATAGAAGGCTCCCATTGGCCCCTCTATGGTCATGTGACCATTAATGGAGCACAGGAAATATACACAAGAAAGAGCATATTCCAATTGATGATGCTGACTGGGATCAAGGACCAAACTTAGGGTTTGAATGTCGGTCAGTCCCACACAATACAAACTAGAAAAGAGAGCTACCTTGGACTATAGGTCATCTATAGGTTGACACAACTTATTTTTTCCTGAGACCTACAGAATAAAGACCTGGATATGAAGATATCAGGGCTTAGCAGCACTTGTTTTTCCTCAGCTGGGGCTCCTAACTCTGCTATAGTCCTAGATCCACCTCAGATCCTGCAGCAAACCAACTATAATCGAAGGGGTACCTTTCCAGCCACAACTCATTATTCTGTAGTTCAGGGGGGAAATGAAATATCCAATCAACAGATAGCTACTGACCATTTTTGAGAAACCAGGCTAAGTGCTGAGAATGGTAAACAAGAACAGTCTTCACTGTCCTGGAATGTGTAGTGTCACAGAGGAGTAAGGCAGAGAGAATTACAACATGGCAGGATGATATATGGTAGAGAAAATATGTGATGCTCTAAGAGCATGTTGCTAAGGCTCTCAACTGACTTTGGTTTATATAGAAGTGATATCTCAGCTGAGATTAAAAGAGAGCAGATATACTCAAATGAAGAAACTAGAAAAGTGTTCTAGGCAGGGGAAATAGCACTTTGCAAAGGCCTGGAGAGAGAAAAGTTTAGAAAACTGCTCATTATTTAATGTTCCCAGACCCTAGTATATTAGGGGGCAAGTGGTGAGAAGTGAGTGGGGCTGAAGAAGCGAGTGGGGACCACCAGTTCATGAAAACATGTTAATGGTTCAGACTTTATTTTGAGAGACACAAAGTTAGAGGGAATGGTTGTAAAATGGAAGTTGGGTGATAGGATCATATTTTTACTTTTAAAAGGTTATTCCAGCTGCAGTGACATGAGTAAACTCAGGCTGAGAAAGCGAAACTGAAAGAAGAAAGATCAGGTAAGAGTCTTTTTCAGCAATTCAGAGAAGAGGTGATGGTGGTCTAAACCAGCTCTATAACAGTGAAAATGAAGAGAGGTAATGGCTTGAGAACTATTGGGGAGGTAGTTTATCAGCTGTTTTAATAGCTCTTCTCTGAGATCGAGCCCCCAACCTCTGGGTACTACAATTCTGATATTGGATCTTCTGCCTTGTTTCTTGAGTCTCCCTATCCCTGAGACTCTGTCTGAATCTTCTTACACCCACTGAGCACTAGCGTACATTCTACTTTTTGTTGGGAGGGCTCTGCTGCCTCCTGACAATCCTCCATGAAGCAGCTGGTAGACCTCAAGCAGCCCCCACCCCATGTCTTTTGTCTTTGTCCACATATAGAAGATTCTGCTTACTTGGATTTGCATTGATATCATGGACTAAAACCTCTATGGAATTTCATGATTTCTTTCTCAGACTGAGCTTTTCGCTAGCAGTTATGTATTTCAAGGAACAAATCTAGTTCCAAATCCAGCTTTTCATTTACTTGGCTATTTTGTCAGTACTTAAAATGTGCTGAGCCAATTTCAAGATATGACAGAAGTAAAGAAGAGTAGATGGGTGTCCTATGGCCTCATGATATTAAAAAATGTCAATTCTCTGCTTTTAATTCCCTTGTCTCAAATGATTTAGAATTTTTTGATAGAAAGAGGAGCGATAACGCTCTCCTGCTCCCCCCTCTAGAGTTTATTCTCTATTTGTTCTATATCCTTATGAACTGGTAACTCCAAGTTTATAGTCCTGAAATCTCCCATATAGCCACTTCTCACTAAATTCTTCCACCTAGATGTCCCCTGAGCACTTAAAATCTAATCTATCTAAAACCTGAACGCTTTGCCTTATTCCTCCTTTTTCTTCTCTTCCTCCCATAGTCTTCATGCTGGTGAATGACCTTGTCAATTACTCCCATCAAACAAGCAAAAGATTTGAGAGCCATCCTGTAGTTATAAAACCTTCCTATATTCTTACTCTACAGTCTACTGGGATTCTGTCTCTTAAATACATTCTATAATGTCCTATCTCTTCTACATTCTTACTGCCTTAGTTTAGTCTTTTATGTCTCATGATGAGTAGTCATTTCCTAGTTCTCTCTGTCTCTGGTCTTGTTCTGACCTAATCATTCAAGGGCAGGATCCAACTGGCCATCATCTTCCTATTCTCAGAACTGAGTCAGAAATGGACACATAGAAGTTCCTTGTTGAATATACATTCAACTTTGAACAGAGAGGACAATCAGGGCTACATGTGTCCCTTCCTTTTTCTATTCCCTCTAAACTAAGATCTTCTCTTATCAATATTTTCCTTCTGGGTCTTAGAAAATTCTTTTCGTGCTATGGAAAACCTCAAGTGAAATTTCTTCCAAGACTTCGAGAGGAAGCGAAGCTCTTTTTAAATAAGAAGCTTAGCTTTTTTACAAGCACTGCTATTGCTCATGTTGGGGGGTGGGAAGTCCTTCTGCTGGGTGAGAATACAAGTCAGGCTCCTGAATTTTCATAACAGAATGTCAGCCTTGACACCTGACAGTCTAAAACATATGCCTAAAGCATATGGATATCTTTCAATCAACGCAATCTTCACTTCCTCTAAAGAGCTCAATCTTGGACTGACTGATATTCAGCCCTGTCAAAAAGCTTAGCTGAGAAGAGTGATATTTGAGGGATATTTGGATCTAACCATTCAGTCTCTACATTTTAACCTTAAACCAAGTTTAAAATTATTTGGACTGCAGCTCTAATTCCATTAAAAATGTCATCATTGGATAACATTTAAGTGATATGCTATCTGGTTTTATGCAGCAATGGCAAAGAAATGTCTACTTCTTAAGAACCACCTCTAATGAATTTTTTCATTATCTTACTAAAGGTATCTTCAAGAAAAAAGTATCTCTAAAGAAGTCTGACATATTTCAGTTAGCATAACACCCTCTAGGTCTTTCCATGTTGTTGCAAATAGCAACATTTAATCTTTTTTATGACTGAATAGTATTCTGTCACGTGTGTATGTGTGTGAGTGTGTGTGTATTCCATCTTTATCCATTCATCCAGCGATGGAAATTTAGGTTGTTTACATATATTGGCTATTGTGAATAATGCTGCAGTGAATATGGGGGTGCTCAAGCCTTTCTGACTTAAAAGCAAGTGCTCTTATCCACAGCACCACACTGGCAGGATCCATTGGAAGAATGCCTATGGGCACAAATAAGTAGGTGCAAATAAGGAGCACTCTTAGCTACTCAGCAATTTTTTTTTGTCTCCTTAGATTCTAGGAGAATAAAACACAAAAGAGGAAATGGTTACTTGAGACAATTATGGCATTTGAAGTGGGATGGTTTTATAGATTTTATATATCAACTCTCTTAGGATAAAGACCACTTACTTCTTGTAGAGTGATCTCATAATGTATTATAAATTCTCCTTGCTGTGTTTTCACATTTATACTCATAATATCATCTATTCTAGATGTTTTTCCCTTGAATATTTTTTGTTAAAATTTTATGCTTCAAAAATCTCTTTTCTATCATTTAGTCAATTAACTGAGAGCTAAGCTTAAGGGAAATCAACATGATTAAAATAAACTTTTTAAAAGTTAGAGCTTATATGCTTTTTATTATTTTTCTTATCCTAACATTTCATTAGTGTTACTACATTCCTGAAATACTTAAAATAGTTAAGAATGTAAAAAGCCTAAGCATGGACAAATCTTAGGAGACTGCATTTTGAAGCTCTCAAAAAAAATGTTAACTGGGAAATACTTAAACAACTCTATTTATCTGGGTTAAGGTCATGGGAAATACATCTGTTTGCATTTGTAGAGTATACTGTCATTGTAAACTATGCCACGTGAGGCGATGGTACAGAGAGCACAGCAGTAATGTGCAGTTACATCATCTACTAAGCATGTATATCACAAATTGCTTGAAAGCAACCATCATAATATTCTGGGTCCCACCAAAACGTTATGATTAAACATCCACAACAAAGGCTGTGCCCAGAAGGCCCTGCTTTTGTTCTGAGCAGGGTTTATTTGAAGAAAATGGAATGTGATTGTAATAAGAAACCTGTGCTGGCTCTGTCTCTCCAACTCATTAGGCTGCCATAATGTCCAAGAGGCAGAAGGGTGGAGGGGGACAGCTCATAAGTTCCACATGACATCCTAGGGCTTGACAAGGGAAGAAGGGGTGACAGGTGCAGAAGAGATATATGAAGTCCTCCGTCAGATAATTCCTGTGGAGTTGGAGTCCTAGCCTTCAGGGCAGAGCTCTCAGGAGGGTGCACTCTATCATAGTCAAAAATTCTAGTGATACATTGTTCATGAGAAAAATCAGACAAGGCAATTACAGGAAAGAGCAGAAAGCCACCTCTGTCTTCCAATCAGATTTTCAATATTTAACCATCACTTCCTAAGTACAGTTGGGTTGGTGAATTATGCAGCATCCACAAGGAGATTTCCTCCTAATAATGGATTTTTGCATCACAAATGAATAGGGCTGTTTGTCTTTATATTTATCTCTATTTCCTGTCATTACTTCTGCCTGATTTACATTTTTACCTATTATTTTGGCTTTATTATAAGAAATGTGAAAAATACGAAGAATCATGTTTTATTACCAAACTGGTTAATCATATATTAATTAATTAAATATACTCGTTTGGATATTTTGTTCTCATTTGCATGCAGGGCTTCAAATAGGTGCAAGTCATAAGAACAGTCAAATTCAAATGAGCTCTTTCCACCTGAAGAATGAAAACAGATGCTGACCTGCTAGGAGCCGAAGGTGACAAAGTAGAATTGGATGGAATGGGAAGTTGAGCATGTAAAACAGAGTAGAATGGCAGTTACCGGGGCTAGTGGGGGCAGGTGTGGGGAGATGTTGGTCAAGCGTACACATTTGCGGTTAGAAGATGAATAAGTTCTGGAGATCTAATGCACAGCATAGTGATTATGGTCAGCAATACTGTATTATATACTGGAAGGTTGCTAAGAGACTAGAACTTAAATGTTCTTACCAGAAAAAAAGGAAGAGTCATGTGAAGCAATGGAAGTGTTAGCTAATGGTGGTAATCATACTGCAATATATAAATATATCAAATTAACACACCTTAAACTTATACCATGTTATATGTCAATCATATCTTAATTTAAATTTTGATTATTTGACATTAAACAACAACAATAACAACGGTGGAAGCCTGGGGCTTTTTTTTTTTTTTTTTTTAACAGCGATATTGGTGTCTAGGAATTGGCTACTGTCCTATGGGTGGCTTTAAAGCTACAGGGAGGTCCTTCACATTTAGCATATTACCCTCAGGCTGTAGGGGTGAAAGTGGAGATCTTTCTCTAGAGGAGCAAGAATGCTCACTTGTTCGGAGACTGCTTGGACTTTGGACATCTCCAAGCACAATTTAACTATTAGGATTTCCAGATCGTACTTGGCATTAAGGATGCCATAACAAACATCACTTTCTGAAGCTTTCAATCCTTAAAATAATTCAAGGGAAGTAGTAGCTTATTTTCATCTGCATATATTCTCATGCTTTTATTTTTTTCCACTTTATTTAGATATGATTGACATATAACATTGTGTAAGTTTAAGGTGTACAACATGTTGATTTGATACACTTATATAGTGCAAAATGATTACCACTATAAGGTTAGCTAACACCTCCATCGACTCACATAATTACCATTTATTTTTTTGTGGTATGAACTTTTAAGATCTACTCTCTTAGCAACTTTCAAGTATGTAATACATTGTCATTACCTATGATCACCATGCTGTGCATTAGATCCCCAGAACTCATCCATCTAATAACTGGAAGGTTGTACCTTTTCACCAATATCTCCCCTCCCCCCACCCCAGCTCCTGGTAACCACTACTCTAGTCCATGTTTCTGATTTCAGCCTTTTCAGATTCCACATATAAGTGATAACACACAGTATTTGCCTTTCTGTGTCAGAGTTATTTCATTTAAGCATAATGCCCTGAAGTTTCATTTATGTTTTTCCAAATGGTAGGATTCCCTTCTTTCTCAGGGCTGAATCATATTCTATTGTATGTCACACACACACACACACACACACACACACACACACACACACACACACACACACACTCACATTTTCTTTATCCATTCATTCTTGGATTGACACTTAGGTTGTTTTCATATCTTAGCTATTATGGATAATGCTGCAATAGACATGGAGTTCATACCCTTACTAAGGCTGTGTCAAGGAAAAGCAAGAACACCTATATAACAAGCAGTCTCATGTCTTTTTTTTCCTTCCTTCCCTTCCTCCCTCCCTCCCTACTTCCCTTTCCCTCCCCTCCTCCTTCCTTCCTTCCTTCCTTCCTTCCTTCCTTCCTTCCTTCCTTCCTTCCTTCCTTCCTTCCTTCCTTCCTTCTCTCCTTTTCTCCTTCCCTCCTCTTTCCCTTCCTTCCTCTTTCTTTCCCTCAGCAATTTTCACCACATCCCAGACAGACACTATGCTAGGCTCTAGGGAAATCACAGCAAACAAGATATGGTTTCTGTCCCAGGAAAGATTTTGTCATCCAGTGTGGAATACAAGAAAATAAACAGGCAATTGTGACTTAGTGTAGTGAGTAGCATAGTATCTTCTTATGATAATGGTAACAATAATAAGGATTTATGTTCATTAGGTTATTTTCTCTACTATCCCTTGAACCAGGTACTAATATAATTTCTATTTTACTGGTGAAAAGCTTGAGGTTTAGTCAATTTTGCAAGTTCATACACTTAGCAAGAGTAAAGCTGGAATTTGAATTGTAGCCTCTGAAATGTGGATCCTGGCTGTGCAGTTATAGAACTTAAGCACTTTGACATTAATTTGTTGTTATGGGAAAACATGGTGATGGGAACATGCAAACATTGTAGACTCGAAAGGTCCAGAGGGTGGTAGGGGGAGGCTTCTTTGAGGAAGGTGCAACTAATTTGAGAACTGAAGAAAGATTAATAGTGGAAAGAATAAGTCCTGAAAAAGAAGATAAATTTGGGTCTGAAATCTGACTATTCCCACTTCCTAGCTTCAGCGAAAATTTAAGTTCTCAGCCTCATTTGCCTTATCTACTAAAAAATGAGGCTGATATTATCCCTATTTCAGCATTGTTAGAATGAAACAAGATAGCACATTTGAAAGTTCTAGCATAGAGCTTGGCATTAGGCACCCAGTAAATGTTTTATTTATTTTTTTTTTTTGTACTGCGCCAAGCAGTAATATTCTGGATTTCACTGTGTGTCGGGGAGCATGCGATCTGCATTAACCCCAAAGCCATGGGATAATTCAGATAGTTTAAAATGAGAGTTTAGATTATTTATTCTAATTTATATTAGTACTAATCCTAATATTTTCTTGGTTATTTTGGGTATTTCATTTATCTACTTACTTAACAACTCATTCAGCTATTACTGGATATATTTTAAGATAAACATTCATGGAGGAAAAAAGATATTTGGCTATTTCTCAGAAATAACAGAGCCTGAAAGGAGCATTTATCAAAACAACTCAATAAAAAAAAAATCACTGTGACTGGGTGCTGGGATTAAAAGAAGAAGACATGAATGTAAAATATCATTAGCTTGCTAATTATTTCTCAAGTTCATGGCCATTTGTAACATTTAAAAAAATTGGGTACTTTATGATAAAATCACTCTGAGATATAAAAAGCCCCTCTTCTCCATGTCATTTAATAAAACATTAGATATCTTTGAAACAAACTGATGCAGTTGGTCTAGGACAAATGAATGTACCATTGATACCTAGAGATGAGTAATGCCAAGCAAGATTCATGATCTTTCTCATTAAACCTCTTTTCTTCTTGTGTCTCATATCTCAGTTAATGATTATGCTCTTAATTACTTAGGCTAAAAACTTTAATGAGGCAGAATTCTAAGATAGTCCTTAAGACTCCTACCCCCTCATGTAACACTTCCTGTAGAACGTCTTACCCTTGAGTGTGGGTAGGACCTGTGAATGTGGTGGCTGTCATTCTAGTGATTAGGTTACATTATATGACTAAGGTAAAGGGATTTTGCAAATGTAATTAAGGTCTCTAAATAGTTGGTTCTGTGTTGATTGAAATGAGGTTGTCCTCAGTGGGCCTGGCATAATGAGGCCTTTAGCCTTCTTTGAGCCCAGCTTCTCCAGGTGGCTGAAATTCCTTGGCTGGCCTGGAAGAGATAAGCTGCAGTGTTATGAGAAGGAGCATGTGGCAAGGATCTGAGAGTGCCCACTAGTAACTGAGAGGTGTTCCCTGATGACAGCTGCCACAGAAATAAGGAATTCAGTCATATAACCTGCCAACAATCCAAATGATCTCAAAAGGACATTCTTCACCAGTCAAGCCTCCAGATAAAAACATAGCCCAACCGACAGCTTGACTATATAGCCTTGTGAAACCTTGAGCAGAGACCCAGCAAGCTGTGCTCAGACCCATTTATTATATTACAGAACTGCAATATAATAAATGTGTGTTGCTTTAAGTGACTAAGCTTGTATTAATTTGTTATGTAGCATAGAAAACTAACATATTAAGATCTCTTCATTCTCCCTTTTCTACAATCCTCCTTCTTTGATCTCTTTACTCAGAATTATTATTTCCTCTTTTTATGTTCTTGTAGCAATTTGCTCATTATGTATGTTTGGTATTTCAAACTAGGTTTTGAACTTCAACCTGCTCACACAATTGTGTTCTTCAATATATAATAAACACCTTTATGTTTGCAGTTCATTTAGCACAGAATAAATGCTCAAATATCTGTTGGATGATTAAGACTGGACTTTGGGTTGGGAGCACACAACAGAATATACAGATGTTATATTATAAAATGGTATGCCTAGAATTTATATAATGTTATTAACCAATGTTACCCCAATAAATTTAATTTAAAGATTTGTTTCATTGATCTACCTGTCAGTATTCAGAAGGATGAAGTAAATTTTTACAATGGATAATATCTACTATGGTCGATTGGCTTTAGTAGCATCTTATTTGGGTTAAATAATTAAATATTCTACACAAGAATGTACCAAAGTAAATTATATATGATTTACAAAGCCCAATAAAATCTATAAGGATTTGGATGGCAAATTTAGTTAAATGAATATATCTCTATCTTCATATCAATGGTTTTTTGTTGTTGTTGAAATAATTTCAGATCTTCATTGCTATAACAAATCTTTTTCTGTCAAGCAATTACGTTTGTGATCCCGGAAAAAGCTGAGATATAACCTAATCTATCTATCTGGAGACTTGAATTCATATACAGGAATCACCCTGTCTTTCCTCCCTCTTTTCTCACCCATTTTTGGAATATACTCTTTTTGCCTGACCTCCTCCTCCCTTCCAGTTGAGGACCGTTTTTCTTGCTGGGACTGTGGACCTCAAACAGAAACTACATAGCTCTAACTTTTCTTTTTCATCTAATATATTTAATCATAGTCCCCAAAGAGTACATGTATTCTGTTCCTCATCTTCTTCTTACAAAGTGTAGCCAAAGAAGTTTTGTCTTTAGAAATATAACTTTGTTTCTGAGCACTGTCCTTTAAAATGCTATTTTTAGAGGTTCGTGATAGTCTTTGGTGTTCATTCTTAGTCATATCCTCCTTTATTCTATTTTCTATTAATTTTAAATCTAAGCTAGCTAGACTGGTCTCTTTTGTGAATCTCTCGTATCTTAAAATTTTAGGGTTCATAAAATATGTATATAATGTGTATGTGCATGCATTTCTAAAAATGCCTAGTATTTACCAAATATAGCCCTAGATATTTTATATGAATTTTCTTAGTTAATCCTTTCAAATTTATATGGTATATAAAACTACTATTCCTGTTTTGTTTTGTTTTGTTTTTTTGATAAGCTTAGAGAAGTTAAATAATTTTCCCAGGCATCTTATGCTCTTTTTCTTTTTGCTTTCTCACTTAGCAAAGGAGGATTGAGATTTAGAGAGGTTAAATGACTTGCTCAATATCAAACAACTAGTAAGTGGCATACCTATGGTTCAAACCTACATTTTTCGAGTCTGTAGTCTGAGCTCTTACCTTCATGCTATAACTCCTTCCTTTCCTTTGAAGCTTTTGACGTCTGTTTTCTTAAAATCTTTAGCACACTCAGCCTCTGCCCTATATTTTTTTCTTTATTACAAATTCCAAGATGACAGGGTAACCATTCATTTATTTTTTGCTAGAGAGAAGTTGGTCCAAAATAGCATTCTCTTTGCTGTAGCTTCTGTAATTTCAGAGATGATATTGTCAATGAGGTAAGTAAAACAATTTTAACCAGTTTACTTTGAGCCATAAAAGACTTCGAGATGTCGAGAGAGTTGAGATTTCCTATCCACATATAGCTGGCTTCTGTGCCATTTTTGTCATAGAGGCAGTGCATTATATTAAGCTCATGAAAGTTCCCTGTGCAGGAAATAAGGTACACAGGTATTAAATAGCAAACTTGGTATTATAATTGAGGACTTTGTTTCCAGAATAATAAAAAATCCTTAATTATACCACATCCTTTAGAAAAAAAGCTGATGATAGTTCTGATATTTTATGTGTTTTCTTTAATATTATTATTATTATTTTTTTTTTTACAACTAAGCATCAGCTCAACAGCTTAATCCCAATGAGCTCAACTGATGGCAATGAATCCATTATTTTTACAGGACTAAAAACTTCAGTCTTGATTTTAATTGTAGTAAGCTTATGAGAAATAGATTATTAATAGCATTGATACTAATCTTTCTGTTCCCCACATATTTTAGAAAATAACCACACATGTGTAATAGAATACTCAAATAATTGAACAGAGATTGCAGTAAGAGCAAAGGTGGGTACATTGCTGAAATTAAGCTGTTTTGGCCAGCTAACAGGTGATGCCACCCAGGGATAGCTTAAATGTTTGTTTGAAAGCTCATGGATGAATATCCAAATTCAACATATAAAAGTAAGTTTAGGAGTATCAGTATATAATTATGTAAACTCAGGGATGCTAGTATATTTTAGAAAGGCATTAATTATCTATAACTTCCATCTTATTAAACAAGCTGTAGCATACTTCTGTAACTTATCAATTCTGTTTCTCTCTCATTTTATACTCTCAAATGGTCTTCACTATGCTTCCAGTGTCAAGTTTAAGAATTTACACTAATTTACTTTATTTATCCCTGGGCTTTCTCCCTTCATTTTATAGTTGATTTATATCTTGCCAAGAAGATATTCACTTTGGTTGCCCTATTCTTGACATGAATTCTACCAAAAGTCAGAAATATTTATGAGTTATAGTTACTTTCTTATATTAAAATATCAAATTTACCTTGTTATCTGTTTTAGTCAAGGTTCTTTATTTGCAACTAAGAGAATTCACTTAAATTTGCTTAAGCAAAAGTGGAATTTATTGGAAGGGAGAAGGGATGGCATAAGAAATAAAGCTGAGTTTTTTGAGGGAAGGTAAGATCTAAGCCATTTCTCTCTGCCTTATGGAGTCATGAGCTACTAACTGGTGATTAAGTCCACCCCCATCCCCTATTTCTATAGGAACCATAAGCAATAAACTATTCTCAGAATAAATAGTTCAAAGATTCCCATGAGATGCTTTCTTATTACTCAATATTTATTGCTGTTGTAGTTAAATTTCCATGTCTTCTCAAACTCCCATCATTTACCAGGTAGGCATAGTGTCATGCACATAGTAAATGCTGAATAAGTATTTGTTGAATGAGTAAATGTTATACCTAATTTTTAGAGTGCTATCACATATTCCTTCTTGGATATGGAGAAGACATGACAATGACGTGTCACTCCACTGACTGACAGGATTGATTTGAGTTATCTGACAACCTTTGTGTTTCCTGGATACTCTAATTTTTTATTTAATGCATGAAAGTCTTAGATCAAATAACATAAGTTCATGATAATTATCTTAGGAAACCATTTTAAATCTAGCCTTCTTGATTTGAAAAAATTTTTTAAATAGTTTAAAGAAATTTCTATAGAAATAGACTTTGTGTGTATGTGTGTGTGTGTGTGTGTGTGTGTGTGTGTGTGTGTACAAATTCCACCTTTCTTTGAATGCCAAAAACTTGGTGCTTTAAGACACTTTAGTAGTGACACAAGGTTTGTAAAAGATGGAGGAAAGAGTAGGAAGCTCTTTAGCAAAACTGTCCTATACTAAACCCTCCTGGTCTGGAATTTCTCACTCCCTTTATTGTTCCTGTTCAGGTTTGGTCCTTGGGACCCTGGTCCTTGAACCTGCTTTTCTCTCAGCATCTTAGCAAGTCCCTTCTGATTCCCAACCGATTCCCATTCCTATCTCATTCTCAACAATTCCAGTTTGGTTTTCTAGAATTTACCTTTAAATATTTCTTGTCATCCTCTTATGAAAATAC
This sequence comes from Macroglossus sobrinus, assembly GCA_004027375.1. Taxonomy (NCBI): domain Eukaryota; kingdom Metazoa; phylum Chordata; class Mammalia; order Chiroptera; family Pteropodidae; genus Macroglossus; species Macroglossus sobrinus. The sequence goes on from PVKZ01000634.1 coordinate 581,148, forward strand.
TAATTGTGACCTGACTACATGACTTAGCTCCACTTCCCACACTACAGACTAAGACTGATTCCCAGTCGCATACTTCTGTTATAGAGTCGGCTCCCTTTTGTGAGGGGACAGTATTCATTAATATATTTGCAATCATGAATCTTTGCATCTGCTCTAATGAATAAAGGAGGCTCATTTACTATTGTTAATACTAATGATAGGGTTACCATAAAATGTATTGTCAACACTACATGGAAATGTTTGGGAGAGAAAAGAAGCACTATTAATAATTACTCTGGAATAACAGGTACATATCAAGATTGCTCCAGGGAAATGGGAGCTATTGTCACCCTAATCATTAGTGATTATCTCATTTCTCTAGTAAATTTTTTTTCTGCTGAGATTAATTTCTTTTTCTTGATGTGCTTAAATCTTGCTTTGACTTGGCTAATTTTTGAAAATGAGTGATTCAAGAAATAGATTAAAGGCCAGACTTACTAAATTGTTCTTTAAAAGCAGACAAACACTATTCTAAGACAAAAATAAGAAACATTTGACAATTTACAACCTACTTGACAGGGACACTTTTCTTTTTAAAATAAGGAATTGATTACATTGTCAAAAGGAGTTATGTACTCCTTTCTTTATTCACAAGTAATTACCAGATTTTTACATTAGCATGGCATGAGATCTTTAGGTTTTCTTGAGAAGACTCTGTAACTTGGACCAGTGTGGACTATAGTTTACGGTTCCATTACAGAAAGACACATTTAAAATTAACTAAGTAATTTAGCCTCTTTCATGTAGCAATTTCTAAATTTCCAAGTTTAGAAAGATAATTCTTTGTATATAAATTTATAAATATAGACTGTCTGAATTGACATTACCTTAAATGCCATCTAACCTAGTGGTTTTCTATCACAGATACATATTTGGGGAGCTGAAAAAAATACTTTTGTCTTTTCTATTTCTGGAAATTCTGATTTAAGTGCTTTGGTATGGAACCCACCTTAGGCATGTTAAAAAGAAATGCCCCAGGTGATTTTAATGAGCAGTCAGGACTGAGAACTCTGATGTAATTCAATTCCTTCATTTTACATCTGAGAAAATCAAGGTCCTCTTCGGCTATCACTGTGGGTTAACAAGCCAAATATCCCTGTGAATTTCGAGATGTTTTTAAAAGGGCTCTGTGAATGTGACATCACTCTCTTTATTTAGAACCAATCATAATTTTTATGGCTTCCAACAGATGTCTTGGTTTCTTGAATTATCCTTTCACGTCATGGGGCTTCTAAGGTACTTGCTGCCAAAGGAGCCGGAAGGTATGCCTCTTTTTTCATTCTCCAGGTAGTAGAGCATATTTTAGCTTTTAATTTCTTGCCAGTACTTTTGCTTCAATTTATTCATTTATTTTTTTGTTCACTGAAGTTTGTCTTCTAACACTTTAGATTATGTGGATTATATCCCTAAGGGTCTCACTACTTCAAAATATTTTCTTTTGCCTTTATGTTTGACTGATTGTTGAACTCAGGGTTCAGCAAACTATGGCCCATGGGCCAAATCTGGGTGGCTGCCTGTATTTGTAAATAGTTTTATTACAACATAGCCACACTCATTCATTTATAGATTGTCTATGACTGTTTTCAGGCACAATAGCAGAACTGCAGCAGAGATTGTACAATCTACATAGCAGAAGGTATTTACTACCTGGTCCTTTACTGAAAAAGTTTTCTGACTTTTTTAGCTAGTTTTAAAATCATTGGACTGCAAGACATTTGTAGACTCTGCATCTTTGTCTTCTAATAGTAAATGATGCTGGAGGATGTCAGAGGTAGGCTTGGATCCCACCCACCCTTCCTTTACCCACATTAATAATGACTTGGGTTTTTTGCCTGGATGCCCAAAGAATTCTTTCATTATCTTTGAAATCTAGTAACTTCTAGTCTATATCTTAGAGTCAATTGTTTTACATTAATTTTCTTAGAATAGTGTACATCTGATTCTTTTTAATTTGTTGAATTCTATCTTGATTATATACAGAAGTGAACACCTATAACAAAGTCCTCAGTTATAATAAAGGATATCAGGTATGCACATTTTCATTTGACTTTGGCTTCTATAGTGCTGTTTTTTCATATTTATTTCATTTTGCTTACTATTTTCAGTCCTGTCTTCTTGATACCTTACAGTATTCTCAGTAATATCTATTCATTCCTTCCCCGACTCTTGTGTTTTGCTTTGAGATTGTTAAAAGTCTTATTAAATTCTTGGGGTATACAACAATATACTTGATCATAACCTTATTTACCTAGTGGTAACATTTTTCCCCCTCATGTTTTCATCTGCCATTGTTTATTTTTTTTTCTGTTTCTTTCCTTCTTTTCCTATAATAATTTTATATGGTTTGTGCATCCTGGTTCCTTTTAATTGCTACATGTCTTTGAATGAGATAAGTTCTTTCTGGACTAGATATTTTCAAGAAGTTATGGAGAGAGAACAGAGTTGTATTTCTTAGCTGTAGAGAATTCTTTTCAGTTCATAGGTGGCAGAGATTACTGATCACATTCTCCAATGTCCTTTTATTTCTATTTTTATAATAACCAAAACCAGATTCTATTCGTTGTCATTGTACCCAGCTAAAACCTTAAAATTCCCAGTTTTCTTTATAGCTGGTTATGTCAATATGTCTAAAGTTTCACAATATGTAAAGCAAAAGTGCTGAGGGCTTGAAGACCTTAAAAGTGGGAGGGTAATGAGGCTGCTTTCTTATCCCTGTAGCCCTGGAATATGTTTGTAGTGACTGGAGCTCCAGAAGCTTGAGGTAACCTTGAAGATAGCAGCCAGGTATAGAGGGAAGCAGAGCAGAAAGTTAGGATCCAGATGACATCATAAAGCTGCATACAAATCCTATTTTTGAAATTCCTTTAAATGAGAAATAATCACCTATCATGTTAAAATTTGTATTTGTTCTATTATATAGCTGAGCTTAATCTTAACTGGTACAGTAATGGAGCTTCTTATAACATAGGCTTGCATGAGTGTGGATATGTGGGTGTATGAGAGAATTGCTTTTGCCTTTAGTTTTTTACTGCTAACAAAAGGTGGCAGCTGACATTTCAAGGTCTTCTACATCTTGTCTCATCTCAAAAGTAGATGCTTCCCATTAAGAGGTCATGTTTGTGTGGTTCTGTTTTCAGTCCCAGCTTCCCCACTTCTCTGAGGTGACAAATGAGGACCAAAGAAGCTTCCAGCACAAGCCCGCATGTCCAATTATCATCATTTAAACAAGGAACTAGTGGCTTTTCTCCTCGGGATCTCCCATTTCTTAGAGGAACCAGTGCTCTTCAGGTTATACCTGAGCTCTGCATTTTTAGGAGGGTCCTGGCATTGTCTTCCCAAAGGTGTCCCTGGATGTCTCTGCATTGAGCAGCCCCTTCCTCACATGTCATGGTTCAGATTTCCAGTTGTTTCTTCATTTTGTCAAAGTGGAGCTCGCATTTCTGTCTTCCTTCTGTTTGTCATTGCAGGGTGACTTTGGAGAAGAGAAGGGACACAGATGTCTTTACTCCACCATTTTAAAACTGGAAGTCTCCTTGCTTTATATTTAAAATAACATTTTTATAAATTAGAAATGAATGTACGTTCATTGTGGAAATGTTAGAAAATGCAGAAAAACAAAAAACGAAAAGGAAAATTACTGATAATTTCACTAGTTAGTGGTAACTCTTGTTAACTTTTTAGAGACTATTTTCCCAAATTTTCTCTCTTTTAATCTCTCTATAAGTATATTGATTATATATGTGTGTGTGTGTGTGTGTGTGTGTGTGTGTGTGTGTATGTATACACACACACACACGTTATTTTAAATCTATTTCTTTAACTTTTGGGGAACACGATATGGAATATCTTTGAACAGTCTACCAAATTATTTATAATTGCTCTTTGGCATTCTAATATATAAATGTAACATAAGGAATTAATCAACCCCCTAGTTTTAGACACTAATATTTTCCCACACACTGATTATTTTAAATAATCTTGTAGTGCACATTTTGTTTTACTTGAAAAAAGAAAAAGAACTGGCTAAACATGTCTTATTTTTCACATTTCCTTAATAAAATCTTTCTATGGTGAAATTTCAGCTCAAGTCAGATGGTCATTCATTATGAATTAGTAGCAGACTATGAGGTTCTTACTATGATTCAAAGTCAGTGAGGAGGCAGAATGGTAAATGAGAGCACTAGAGATCAGTGATGAGTTCAACCTCATCACTAGAGTTGAAGTAACTTTCTTCAATGTGGTGGCAGGCCCAGGCTGAAGCTCTGTGTATGGACAGAGATATATGAGGCCAAAGCATTCAAACACTGGGACTTCTGCCCTGCTGGGGATTCTTAACACCTCATGATCCAAAGGTCCCCTCAACCTCCCATGGGTTTTTTTAAATGTTTACTTTAAATCAATTTTAAACTTAGAGAATAATTTACAAAAACAATACAGCTTTTCCTTAAACCCTTCATCCCATATCCCTTAACACAAACTTCTCACATAACCATAGTATAGTGATCAAGAACAAGATATGATCATTGGTTCAATACTGGCAACTAAACTACAGACCTTATTTGAATATCGCCGTTTTCCCCACTAATGTCTTTTTTTTTGTACTAGGATCCTAAGGGCTATCACATTTTATTTAGTTGTTATTTTTGTTAGTCTTTTCTAATCTATAACAGTACCTCAGTCTTTCCTTGTCTTTTCTTACCTTGACACTTTTAATAAGTACTTTTGATAAGTACTTTGTAGAATGTCACTCAGTAGGAATTTTTCTGATACTTTTTCATGATTAGATGGAAGGTGTGCATTTTTGGCAAGAATACTATAAAAATGCTCTTGTATCTTTCTCAATGTATCATATCAAGTGGTTCCTGAGGTTGACATGTCTTATTGATGGTGATATTTTTTACTTTGATCACTTGGTTAAGTTGCTGTCTGACCAGTTTCTTCATTGTAAAGTTATTACTTTTCCCTTTATAATTGATATAGTATTTTGAGAGAGATACTTTATATTATACAAATCCTATTTCTCCTCAAATCTTTGCCTAGAAATTTTAAGATCCATCAGGGTATCTTGTCTGCAAAAATTACTGTGATGTTTGCCTAATAATGATTATATATTTCTCTCTTTGGTTATCAATTGGAATCTATTGTGAGAAAGAGCTATCACAATCCCCCATTTATTATTTGATAATTTATTATATCGGTATGGGCACATGGATGTTTATTTTATTCTGTGGATTAAAGTCTAATAATGGCATTATTTATTTTGTTGTTCAATTTGTTCCAGCTTTGGCCACTGGCAGCTGCTTCAGATTGCCTTCGACATGTTTACTTTAACTTGCTCCCATCTAACTTTCAGCATTTTCTTACTTTCTGTTACCACAGAAAGTTCCAAGGTCATCTTGTGTTTACCCTGCCCCTGCTTTCAAATCAACCACTTCTCCGAGGAGTTCCCTTCATTGAAAAATGGTACTTAGAAACCAAGAGCTGAGCACTGAGTGTTTTCATGATTACTGGGCTATTATTGTTACCAGGCCCTCTCAGCAAGCAGAGCTGGGGAAAAAAAAAGTATGTGTGTATGAACCTGTATATACACATATATCTATATTTTTTAATTTATCTGTTTGTAAATATATATATATATATATATATATATATATATATATATATATATATATATACACACACATTAAAACTCATGAGTCTATACTGATACTTCTGATTTCAGTCCAAAACCACAGGGTTCATTCTTACACTCTCCTTTTCCTTATATATAACTTCTTTCTCCCCCAGCTCTCATTACCTACAATTTATCTCCTTCTTTGTTGACTTCTAATATATATATGAACAAGCACACAAAACTCTAATACACACAAAAAAGAGGCTCTCCAGCAGGAATTAAGTTTAAACCTTTGCCCCCTGAGATCAGGGCTTCAGTGACCAATAAAAATTAATCTCATTCTTATGGTGATTGCAATAAAATGTACATGTGCCTACCTTTTCTTGTGTCATCTTCTAGTGGAGATAGAACATATTGGTACAATTAAGAAGTCCAGGATACAGTCTCTTAACTTCTCTAGGATTCAGTTTCCTCATCTGTGAAATGCAAGTGGGGTCATGATAACTGACTTGGAGCAATGACTGATAGGACCTTTCTCAAGGTAATCTCATAAAATTCTCAGAAAAATGTAAATTGCAAAGGGAATATATAAGGGGGAAATTATGCAAGCGTTTTCAACCCAAAGATGCTTCAAAAATATTCTGAGACATCACAAAGGCAGCCAGAAAAATGAATCTTATCTCATATACACACTGAAGTATACATGAATTTAAAACATGCAAAAGTAATATTAAAAATTTTTTCATACAACACAAAATAAGTTCCAAAGAAACTAGGGAACAATGCCTTGGCTAAAGGAGTATTTGATATTAGCCGAACTGTAAATGTTCAGGAATTTAATATTGATTACAGTTGAATACAAAGAAGTCATAAGGAGTGGTAGAGGCTGCTATCCATCGGAAGAGTTGGACTTGGAGCCATGAGAAATAAGTGTGAGTGGGCAAGGTGCTGAAAGCATGGGACCGAAATGGACTGTCAAGAATGCATGAATAATAAATACATGAGTGCAGTGATAGTGATTGGAACATATTGCACATTTGATTTAGTAAGGAAAGTATGTGGGGAGGTACCTTGTTCCTATAAATGTATATAGGATTGTTTTAATATCATGTATTAATAGACACTAGCCAGATTCATTAAGAGGTTGTAACCAAAACTTGTTAATTTTTCCTACATTTTGCTTCTTATACTCACACTTCTATTTTCATTTCTGCTTTTTCTCTAGTTTAGACTCATTTCATGTCTTGGTGATTGCAGTAGTCTCCCAATTAATCAACAGCCAGTCCTCACCAAATCAAGTTGACTACACCTAAAACCATCAGGTCAGTATTTCTAAAGCATCCCTTAAATTATGTCATTCTTCTATTTCAATTCCTTTTTTCTCTTTCTCTCGACTCCCACAGAATTGCCCAGAATAGTGGGTTTCAAACAGCAGTTGAAGGACCATATATAGTATGCTTTAGAGATTGTATTTACTTTTATTCAGTCATTGTCTTTCCTGTGTCTAGTACAATGCCTGGGGCAGAATAAGTGTCCAGTAAATATTTGTAAAATGAATGAATGAATGGGGTGACTCATTGGTTGCTGGGAAATGGAATTTGAATAGACCAAGAGACTGGATTTTGGTCCCTTACTTCCTTTCAAGTCAGCAGCTCCATTGTTCTCTGCTTGTTATGTTGGTGTTCTCAAGTTAAGTTTTGTTTGAGAAAGAATCCTCCTCTTTAAATATTTGTTTGAAAATCAGAAAAGATGTTTTATGTCTTATACCTGACATTCAAAATCCAAATTAATTTTCCCAAGACAATTATAATTATTTTCTAAAATGTAGAAATTATTATTATGTCTTTTGCTTAGCAATTCTCCTCCGAACTGCATGGCTCTATAGGCTGCCATGTTTGTTATTATTATATGATCCTCTCCCTGAGAGTCAGGTTCAGATTTGAGCCTGGCAATTAGAAGGCCTTGACTTCCAGGCCAGAGTTGATTTACTTGGGGGTGGGCACCTGAACCTAGCTGGGCTCTTTCTTATTCCTTTCTGGAATTTAAAACATTTTTTATCAGAAACTAAATACTAACAGTCTGTCTATTTCTGTGGCAAAAACTATGAGAAACTCTTTATGATTATGTTTCCTGATATTTGGAGAAGGTCAGTCTGACATGGAGGAGACAAAGCAAGAAAGGAGAGATGTGAGATAGAGAGTATCCTGATGGCACTTAAGTTGTTGTGCCAAATGCTTCTTAGGTTGTCAAATAGTTGGGTTCTATGGAATAAAACCCTGAGATGGACTTTGGGGTTCTGGATATTTATTAGAGAGCAACACTCATGGAAAGTGGGGGAAGAAGTAGGATTGTGTAGAGGGCAAAACAACTGCCGTGCAGGTCTAACTAAGCCTTGGCTGACCTCACTTAGAGCCCTGTGGCCTACCTATAGCACTGGAATTGTCCTACATGGGCCAAAGTGGCCTGGCCTTTATACTTCCGCAGTGACCAGTCACTGGATGTGGGCTACCCAGGGAAGGGCCTGGTCTTTAGTGAGGCAGCTCTCTGTAGCTGAGGCAAACCTTGAAGTAGCTGACAGCTGCAGGCTGACTACTGACCACATGGCCAACATCTGGGGCAACACATCCTTCTTTAAAAGGGATCTGAGAGGCACATCTCATGTCTACCACAGAGGCCCACTTTTAGCCTGCCTTCCCTGTTTAACATTCTACTCTTTAATTGTGTGAGACACTCCAATATGCTTTCAATACATTTCCATATTTGCCAAATCAGGATCAAGTTATATTTTTATCACTTGCCACCAGTAAAGTCCTGACTAATATCCTCCAAGCAGATTGTTCTCCAGAATACCTTCTCTATGCCTTTAGCCATGAAATTCCTGTATTTTTTCTTTTCTACCCACTCATTTATGCAACATTCGTTCCTGGAGTATCACTACCTGCCAGGCAGGAATCTAAATCCTACCTCCCCCAGAGCTCCAGCTGCTGCCCCACAGCCTATAGAGAGCTTTTCCTGATCAGTGACCCCTCAGCAAGGTCACCTTCCTTTGAATGCCAGGAGCACTCATATTTATTGTTTACTCAGCACTATTTTTCCTCTCACTGGACCACTGACCTCAGGCAGAGCTGTGTTTGTGACAGTGTTCTATGAAATAATGGGCCTTGATGAAAATGGGATGAGAAAATTCCCATGGGACTTGTTCCAACCTCTAAGAATGTTGCTTATTACATTTCGGTGTTCTTTCTATGAGACTGTCAGGAAAAATTTCTTTCCTTTCTCAGTATCAATGGCACATGTGCTTCTGAATAACTACTTGGTATTTATCTCATCACCCTGTGAACTGTGTAACTGGGTAATTTTGTCTTTTCACCCTGGTTACTAGAGAGTTTAAGCCAAATTTGTGATACTTTTTAGCAATTAGGTAGCATTCTATGTCGATGTCTCTAACTGTTGCCTCTAGGTAATTAGGGCCGAAGACATGTTTTGTTTGATTAATAAAAAGTTGGGGTTCTTAAAAATATAATCTGAGTGCCTTCGGACTAGACACAGTCTCTTGGTTGCCACAAACACACCCACTCCCTGTTGTAAATACAAGTTGTCACTTCATATGTGTATGCTACCTTCTGACCCCCTGAAAGTATCTGATTTTATGATTCTTCATCCGTGGTGTACATTTAAAAAAATTTCAAAATGTTTTATTTAACCCACTGTATACAAAATATTATAATTTCAGCTTGCAATCAATGTTTTAAAAAGTGTTAATGAGTTTTTTTATACTAAGTCTTTGAATTCCACTGTCTTTTTTTTTTATTGTGGTACAATATGCATGATATAAAAATCACCATTTTAACCATTTTTAAGTGTACAGTTCAGTGGCATTAAGTTCATTCACAGTATTGTACAACCATCACCACTATCCATCTCCAGAATGTTTTTATCTTTCCACTGAAACTCTGGTCCCCATGAAATAATAACTCTAACTTCCCCCTTTCTTCAGCCTGTGGCAACCATTATTCTACTTTCTGTCTCTATGAATCTGACTACTCTAGGTACCTCATATTGTAAAATCATGCAATATTTGTCCTTTTGTATCTGGTTTATTTCACTCAGCATAATGTCTTCAAGGTTCATCCACGTTGTAGCATGTGCCAGAAATTTTTTCCTTCTTAAGGCTGAATAATATTTCATTGAGTGTAATGCCACATTTTGTTTATTCATGTATGTTTTGAATTTTTATATTAGCCTTATTTCATATTATTATGCTTGCTCTTTATAGATAAACTGCCTTTAATCCTTTTGTGAAGATGGGACAACATAAATAAGTACATTCACATTTTATACTCTCAGCAAGACCAGAAGCTCCTTAAAGGCAGTGCTCAGTCCAAGCTTGACAGAAAGTTGACACTTGCTGCATGTATTTGAGACAAAAGTCACACTGGCATCTATTCTGGTGGTGAATGAGTATGGAGCAGGTGGGCAGGAGAGTGATGTGGGACATAAAAGCTGGGTCAACCTTTGGCAGTCTGATCTATGTGTTTCATGATCCTGCATCCAGTCTGCTTCCAGCTTTTTGTGATAGTTTGAGTAGTAGTGTTGTCAGCATATACTACTTTAAAAACATGGAATCGGGCATCCCTAAGGGAGGTGCATGGGCTGAGAAATTGCTCTTTTTGTCTCCTCTCCTTTGCAGTCCGGCCTCACTGATGTAGCTTGGTGGGGACAACCCTGTAAAATCAGAGGAGACTAAAGTGTAAGGCTGCTTTAATGCTCAGACATTTTCTAATATTCAAATTTACTGAGGAATGCTTTTAAACTTTTACAAATAAAGATACCATTCAATGATTTTAGGGAAAACCTTTCAACACCACCTAAAAAGAGAAGCTTTGCAAAAAATCTATAGAGATAGCCAGGTTGTCCCAAGAGGCAAGGTTATATGAGGTTGGTGACTTCTCCATGGTATAATTAAAGGGTGGTATAAATCCCTAAGACCCTAACAGGCCTGGGGACTTCTCCTGCAATGCAGTCTCTCTTTTGAGGGTGTTAACTCCATAAGGCTCTTGTGAAAATATTGCCTGTGAGGGGTGAGGCAGGGCCACTCTTATTTATAATCTTTTGTATAATATTAAATTATTTATATATTTTGACACCTCATATCTTTTTTGTAATATGGTATGGGATAAATATAAATATACAAAAATAAATATTTAATGGATTGTTAGCATTACTATTTTCTTGGGGAAATATATGGAATATATTCTATAGGGAATATATAATAAGCATAATAGAGAATATATTATGCATAGACTATATTATACATAGAATATATTATAGAGAGAACATAGTGGAGAGAACATATTATAGAGAGACTATCTTATAGAATATATTATATTAAAGGTATAGGTTTTTGCATAAACACTTTTAAGAGTGCTTCTTCCTCTGTTAAATGGGAAAGTCCTTTACTTTGAAACATGTGCCAGTTCTATAAAAAGGGAAACTCACCAGGAGCTGCTGCAGAGTGATATTTACAGGATGCAGGTTCTTGCCCATTTCAGCACTAGGAAATTCATTGCTTTGCTCTGAGGTGAGGCCTGTCAATGAAGGGGTGCAGCCTGATGTGTGGCCTTCTTTTATTTGTCTATTTTAAAACTGCCATCTGTAGAGTCCTTTGCAAACCTGATTTGTAGTCTCCTTTCCTAGCAATAACTGTGTAAGGTGGGCTAGGCCTGCTTCTCTACTACAGATGGTTAAATGGGACCTGGGAGACTGTCATGGAAAACACAGGCTGAAGGTAAACAGACCTGGGCTGAAAGCAGGGTCCACCAAGTGTCTGGGTCCACATACTTGTTTAAACTTTCTGAACCCCAGTTTCCTCGTCTATAAAGTGGAGAAAATAAAAGCAGCTACAAAACAGAGTTGTAATAATAATTATTATAATTATAATAACAGATAATAATAATAAAGTACAGTTCAAAAAACTGTATAGCCACTTGACAGATATTCTTATTGTTAAAGAAACTCCTCCACCCATACCCTTTTATCTGAATAAAGCTGCAACCCCAACCCAAGCTTTGCTCAAAAGAGAATATTTTGTGTTGTGGGAAGAGGGGAATTAAAGTAAAATTTTTCCTATAATACTGGGAGTCTTTTTACTGAACTTAGAAATGAAATATTCTTATGGACTTAGCTGTTAAATGAAAACACAATTATGTCAACCAAACCAAAAGTGGATATGTCTTCTGGTGTCTGACTTAAAAAAGCTGTGAGGACTAAGCCACCTAGTTGTTATTTGAATCAGGATGTGGGGCCCAGCTTGTGAACCATGATTCATGTGTAGGCTCTGAAGCCAGCAGTTGGTAAGCTGAGCTTCAACAAGAACTTTATTAAGGAAAACTGCTCCCTCCCCCAACCTCCGCCCACATAGGGATATGCACCTTGCCTGCTTAGTTCTTGCCCTTTTTATGCACGTTGTAACATTTATCATTTTACTCAAGTCCTGCTTCAACTCACAAAGACTCTCTTTATAGGACATATATGAGAAAGGCCAGAGCATTATTTAAGGGGTGCAACCAAATGCATCCACCCATGTCATTCTCATTGCTGTGCCATGGTTCCAGGAATTACACCAGAGATCCAGGCTTTTGGGTTCACCAGTATTGTATTTCTGAAGATTCTGAGAGAAGTGCAAATATTATTCACTATTCACAATAAAAAATATTGTAATGCCTATTTGCATGTGTATCTGGCCCACCCTATTTCAAGGCCTCCATGAACTCTGCCCCTCTTACCTCTCCTACCTCTTCCGGTCTCACTCTGCTCCAGCCTTCAAGGCTTTCCTGTTCAATGGACAAGCAAAGCTTGCCTTGCCTCAGGATATTTGCACTTGCTATTACTTCTGCTTAAAACATTCTTTGCATGGCTGCCTCCTTCCATTTTACAAGTCTCAGCCAAATTGCCAGCTTCTCAGCGAAACATTTTCTTACTGCCACTCTGAAGTAACACAACTCGCTGAAGTTTTTTCTGTAACACTCCTGTTGTATTGCCTTCATAGCACTTACCACTGTGTCTCAGTGATTTTAGAGGTGACTGAGTGACAACATGGAGAGGTCAATGCTATTGAAATAAGAATGTACTTATATTTCCCGTGAGAAGGGGGAACACCATCTCGCATAGGGTCATAGGTGAAACATTCATTTTTGATCAAGAGTTCAGAAGCAGGAGTGAGGAGAAAGCCCAGGCCAGAGCCTTTACTGAGGTTTCTTTGGAAGGACAAGGCAGAGCAGAGCAAATAGCTTAGGATTGGCTAGTTTGAATAATTCTGGTGGGCTTTGGGTTATATGAGTGGTCTCTAGTTGCTTGGTACCTGGCCCTGGGATAATTTAGGACAGGGGAAATATTGAGTTGGTGTGTTAGAGTTGGATAAGGGGTATAGCAGGGCGGATATAGACTAAAGATTGGTTGGTTTGTGGATGAAAGACCTGCTCCAGGTTGAGTCCTTTGCTATCCCTAAGAATCTGTTAGCCCTTGGAAGGGCAGCCAAAGTTAAAACATCATATGATTATGTACTAATTTCTAGTTATGAATAAATATGTCACAAGATGTAATGTGCAGCACAGTGACTGCCACAGTTAACAATACTATATTGCATATTTGAAAGTTGCTAAGAGAGTCAAGATTCGTATTCTCATCACAAAAAAGATGTGTAACTATGTGTGGTGATGGATATTAACTAGACTTATGGTGATCATTTTGCAATACAGTTAATCCTTGAACAATGCAAGGGTTAGTGGTATCGACCCCCTGTGCAGTTGAAAATTCATACATAGCTTTTGATTCCCCCAATACTTAACTGCTAATGGCCTACTGTTGACTGGAAACTGCATCGATAACAGAAATAGTCGATTGTTAACACATATATTGTATGTTATATGTATTATATACAGCAGTCTTATAATAGAGTAAGCTAGAGATAAGAAAATTATAAGGAAGAGAAAATACGTTTACTGTATTCATTTTAAAAATCTGCATATAAATGGACCTGTGTAGAAGTGAACCCACGCCAGTTCAAACCTTTATTGTTCAAGGGTCAACTATATATACAAATATCAAATCATTACATTGTACACCTAAAACTAATACAATATTATTGTCAAATGTGCCACAATAAAAATAATTTTTTAAAAGAAAAAATTTATTAGACAGAAAATAAAAAACATGATTAATTCATACCACCTGAAATAATCTCATTTATTTATGTGTGTGTGTATGTGTATGTGTGTGTGTGTGTATATATGTGTGTGTGTTTGTGTGTGTGTCTGTGTGTGTCTGTGTGTGTGTGTATATATATATATATATATATATATATACACACACACAGACACACATATATATATATATTTTTGTTTGTTTGTTTGTTTGTTTGTTTTTTGCTTACTACAATAGAAGATAAGTTAGCTCCATGAAAGTAGGAACCTTGTCCTTATTCTTTACTGTATTGCCAATGCCTGGCATATAGTAGGTATTCAATAAATGTTTGTTGCACAATGAACACATGAGTTTCTAGAGTTTGGAACTGTGTGGTCTGCACATTTATAGTTCCCTATTTCACCTTCTTATACTTCCAAGCACAGTGCAGAGTAATAGTACCTATCAAAAATAAAAAGAGTTATTGAATAAAATTGAACTAAAATGGTAATTTACCATTTTAATTTGTGTAGTTTCAAATACGGGTAGCAAATTTATTCATTTCTCACAGAGAAGTTAGATGGAATAGCACCAAAAAAAACATGAATTTTAGTGGGAAGAGATAAGATAAAATAGAATCAAGATATATGCCCCTTTCAGTTGAATTAGCATAGCATCTTTAAATATCACTAATGACCCCCTTCTCATCTCTGTATTCAGGAGATGTTTAAATTATCTTTTAAAATATGAATGCAACACACCAAGATATTAAAGAGCATTTATTTCTAGGCAGCGGGTTATGAGTATCTTTCTAGTTTTCTGCATTTTCTATATTTTCTACAACAAACATGCATAATTTTTTAAATAAGAAAAAACAAAGAAATTAACATTTTGGTTTTATTTTATTCTGGCTTCTATACTAGTTCTATTAATTTGTTGGCATAGATTAATAGAACTAACAAAAGAGCCTAAATTCTGCAGTCTTTCTAGATCCGTCTTTATTTATTAATGCCTCAGAATAAATGTGAATTCCTAAATTATCCTTCATGAAATCTATTCAGAGTTTCAATATTACCTCCAGTTAACGAGAGCATAGCACGTTACCATGTCATACAAGAACAGAAAATAGCATGGTAAATTCTCCATGTCCCTCTACTGATGTCAGCCCTGCCAACGTTCTTTACTGACGTCCCCAAAACTGACATTACCCTTTCATTGATGTCACTGAATCAGGAAGCTGAAAAGCTGTTGCAAAGTGACTGTTTCTATTGCAAAGGTTTAAAACTTTAGAGATTGAAAGGTTAAAGTTAAAAATATGTATTTTAATTTGAACAACAGATGGCCTTGGAGTGACTACAAGGCTGAATTAACTCTCGAGGCTCTATGACTGTTTGTGGAAGGAAAAAAAAAAAGACAACCAAAACCCTTAAAAAGCCCACACTGAAACACATAGCTCAAGTGCTGGTGACATCAGCAGAATCTCTCTGTTGAATTAGAGTCCCGAATTTGGCTTCAGAGCCATCTGTTAGCCTCCAGATAGAATAATCTTCTATGAAATTATACTGCATAGTTTCACTAATGAACCTTTTCAATTGTCAGGGCCTCAGCCTCACAGCTGTCTCACCTCCTGCGGCCACCCTGGCTCTCTGAGCCCATGAAATACACAGAAGAATCCATTTGCTAAAGTTCACCGCAGAGCTATCCTTTGGAAAGATGTGTCCTGTCTTAGATGGAGTTCTAGGGAAGCAGACTTTGAGATGATGGGGAGGTGCATGGAGTTTTATTAGGACATACCCTTGTAGGAAAATGAGGAGGACAGTGTGGGGCAGAGGGGAAAGCTGACCCATCACGTGCTGCCTCAGCCTCAGCCATCCTATGGTTGGCTCTATTGCTGAGAAAGCCCTTCAGAGTTGTCTCAGATTGAGTCACAGGAGCCAGGTCCTTGTATCCTCACCCCAGCTGTCACTGGACACAGGCTGTTCCCTGAGAGCATCACCTTGGATAATACAGCTCCCCGTGGCTGAGACTCAGCCAATATTCCCAATACCTGAGACATGAGCATGTTGACCCTGATAAAGGGATCTGAATACAGCACTCTAGTCTCTACTCCACTCAGATCCCTCAGTGATTGTGACATAGGCACCCCTGGAACAACTTGTACCTCTTAATCTCCTGACTTCCCACAGGCTTGGCCACACTTCTCTCGGGGACCAGGATATCTAAGAGGAAAACTTCAGTTACCTGGAACATTTAGATATTCATTTAATTATTCTTTGAACACTGACAATCACATGCTGAGGATCAGTCCCCTCTTTCAGGGAATTAAGAGAGGGGCTAATACGTGTTGCAGGAAGAAGGAATGCCATGTATGGAGGCCTGCAAGCAAAGGAGACTATTGATGAATTCAGAGAACTGAAAACAGTCAGAGCACAAGAAAAATGGTGAGAGAAGAGCAGGAGATTGTGAAGGTTGCTCTCATACTACAGATCTTTGGGATTTGTCTTGACATCATTCCATCATTCTTTCACTGCTTGGGCAAAACATTTTGGTGTCATCCTTGACTCATCTCTTTCACTCAGATTGCACATCCAATCTGCATCAAATCATATTTGCTCTTACGTATATATTTTTCAGCCCCTTCTCATCACTACCATTGCCTGCACTCTGGTCCAAGCCTCATCGTTTTTTGCCTAGATTATTGAGCTACCTTCCTAATTGGTGTCTCTGCTTTTGCCTTTGCCCCTTGGTAGTCTGTTCTCAATAAACAGCCAGAGTGATCTTATAAATACATCAATTCAGATTATCTAATGCAGAGTAAAAGCCAAAGTTCATATAACTGTCAAGACCCTACCTACCTGATCTATTTTCCCCCAGCATCACTGCTCTGACTGCATCCTTCTGTCCCACTCTGCTCCACTGGGTCTTACTGATCTTCAAAAAAGCAAGACATTCTCCTACTTTGGGATATTTACTTTTCCTTCTTCCTAGGATGATGCTACCTAAACATCAAAAGAACTAGCTAGCTCCCTCATTTCCATGTTGTTACTCAAAAGTTACTTTCCTAGTAAAGCTTTTTCTGGCTACTCTATCATAAGTTTTAGTATCTGACAGATGGTATGTACCTTGACAATTATTGAGTAAATGGATAGAGAGGCTTTGGAATATTTTTCTAGATAATTAACTTGCAGATAGCAAGTCTGTCTTACTAGGAAATAAATCTTTTTATTTTAAATGTTGAGCATGTTTAGTTTATTTTAAATTTTGAGCATGTTAGCTTTTTAAAACCTATTACGCCATTATCTGCAGTTTTGAATAAGCACAATTAGTGTGCTGAAGTAGGGACGCTTTTAGAAGCTCTTGAGGTATTGGCCCCAGAGCTAAACAGTCTCTGCTTACTGTGTCTTGTGTCTGTGTTTTATAGTTTTCTTCCTGTTTTGTCACTTGACTAGTAGGCTTTCAGCTGTAAGTATGCCTAAGACTTCTCCAACATATCAAACTAGACAAGAACCAAAGACATTGGCCTAGCATATTACAATAACTGGAGAGTCAAGATTCCTTGGTCAGCTAAAAAGTATAGAGCAATGGTCCCCAACCTTTTTGGCACCAGGGACCAGGGCTCCTGTGAGAATCTAACACCTGATGATCTGAGGTGCAGCTGAGGTAGTGATGCTAGCTCTGGGGAGCAGCTGCAAATACAAATGAAGCTTCGCATGCTCACCCACCACTTACCTCCTGCTGGGCAGCCCAGTTCCTAACAGGCCACTGACCGGTACCGGTCTACTGCCCAGTGGTTCCTCTGGCGTAGAGGACTGGGAGTGAGAAAACCTAGATTCTAGCATAGCCACTAATAAGCTCAATGATGTAGGGAAAGGAGAGAATGGATCATTGTGGAGCTGTTATTTTATTTGATTCACACATTAACTGAGTGATATATTATTTCCATTTTACAGATAAAGAAACTAGACTATGGAAAATTAGTCTGTTCAAGATCAGATGGCTTGCCAATAATAGACTCAAGATTGATTCTAGGTTCTCTGACTCCAAATATTATGCTCTCTACCATACTGAGGTAGATCACTATTTATTTCTTCATAAAAAATGTCAAACCCATCAAATCAGAGTAACTATAATAAAAATAGTCTCGTATACTATAGGTTGATTGCCTGCAAGAATTGTGTTTAAGAGAAGGGGTAAATGTTAAGCAGATGCAGATTAATTTCTGGCTCCTACAAGTCATTTAAACTTCCTAAGCCTCAGTTCTCTTTTTTGTGAAAAGAGGACAATAATAATAATACCCAGATCGAAGGGCTTTTGTGAGTTCTTCTAGAATAATATATGTAAAGCATTTACATTAATTAATACCTGGTATATAATAAGCACAGTAAATGATTGCTTTATTATTATTACTACCAAAGTATGTGAGTTTTCCCCTTGACACCAGGAACCATTCAGGGAGCTTTGGGGCCATTTGTATAGACATCAAAGACTTAAGGGTAGAGAGTGGAACATAAGTCAGCTGTGCAGCACTATAGTTAACAGAAAAGCAGTGTCATCCTGGCATAGCTATAAACATGTACAGAATATGTACAAACTGTGGGGAGAAGCTAGCCATCCTACAACAGCAGGGATGAAGTGCTGGAGTCCACTGGCCTGGATATCTTACTGCTTTCACTGGAAAGGTCTCAGCCTGGGCTGCCACCAGAGCAGGTCTGAGCAGTCTCTCTTTTAGGCAGAAAACATTATGTGGATTGTATTACATGGCTGTAAATTGATCAGTGCAAGCATCTGAGTTCAAACAATTGGAATGTTTAAAGAAGATGAGCAACTTGTCCCTTCTACAGTTTTCTCTCTGCAGGATTCTATTCAGAATCCTTCTGAGAAAAATGTCTTAGGGAAGTAGTAGGATTCTAGGATGCCCTGAAACTTCATTCCTAAGGAAGACACAGCTAAAAAAGACCTCCATGTCTGCTGCCCAAAAATATGCCAGAGAAAGCCCAAAATCAGGGGAATGGTAATGCAGACAGGAGGTTTAATAGGATGAGTATGTGTTATTGAATGGTAAACCTCGCAATGGGTGCACATCCAATTCACCCATGTATTGAGAACCAAATCTGCCTTCAAAGGCTCAAGTGTGCCGGTTGGCCATAAGTCCAATAATGTGAGGCAGAATTTCGCAATTATGTAATTGTTAAGGGATTGGTATAAAGCTTATGGAATCACACAGACCTGACTTTCAAACCTGTTTTTTTACTTACTTATTTTAAGAACTTGATGAGGTGACTTAACATCTCAAACATTAGTTTAGTTTTCTCCTCTTTAAAATGGGATAGTAACACCTACTTGTGGCAAATGGTCCCAAGCCTATCTCCTTACTCATAAATATTAGACCTGCAAAAAATTATTGTTATTAGGTTCTTTTTGGTAGAGTAGGTAGCCTGTAACAGGTACAGGTAGATGAAGGCTATAGGTGCTATTTTATAATGAAAGGTGCTATTTTATAATGAAAGCAAGTATCGGGCCAAGTTCTCAAATTTTGCTGCAGGTAAGTAGGCACAAAACAGTCATACAACTCATTCTGAAAGTATGACGAAGTCTCTGTGATTCTCTTTAGGTCAGAGGTACAATTCTGCTTAAATTTCTAGTAGGAACCAGGTAACACGATCCTTTCTTTAGAACCCTAAACTATGGATTCCTTTTTGAAGCAATTAGGCTTTGGAGTGACTAGATTTTTATATTCTATTTTAGTAATGGAGTGAGAGTGTGCCTGTACAATACTTTTAGTCAATCCAGCACCTGGAACTCTCCTTATTTCACCAGTGAAAAAATGATTTTTAACATTCATTATGCTAGTTAATAATAAACCTTTGGTGTTGACCAGAAATCATGATCGCTGAAGGACTAAAGTAGTTTTGTAGTAACTGTCTCTGAAATGTGTAATTCTAATAGAGTCTTTCAAAGTCTAATTAGTTATCCTTAGAATTGTTTTCCTGATTAGAATATTAAGTAATGTTAACTAATTGAATATTAATTAATTAAATATTAAATAATTGTGCCAAAGTGGTTTTAATTAGAGAAATTAAGTAGGATAATTAACTAAGGTGTAGCGTGAAACACACACACATGCTATCTATGCTGATACATTTCAAAGTGAAAGACAACATAGAATATCTCATAGAATTAAATTATGCATGTTAGGGACTTCGTGCCCACAACATACTAAGTGGCAGCCATTAACGTTAGCTAAATTTGTATTTCTAATACTAACATTAACAGAGTTTGGGCCAGTTAAGGCCATCCATTTTGGTGTTTGCCTAAGAGTGGTGGAACAAGTCCAGTGGTGAGTGACAGCCTGTCTGGAATTGTGAAATGATACCCCTTTGGTAGCCACCAGAAATACGCTGATGGTGGAGGAATTTTCTAGGGGATTGAAATTCTTAAGTGAGCAGATAAGGGTGGGTATAGCAAATTTTAGATACTAATGTTAATGTGATATTATTAGATGTCACTAGACAGTAAACTCTATAAGGACAGGAAATTCTTCCACTTTCCCCACTGCTTTATCTCAATGTTTAGAACAGTGACTGGTATATTGTACCTATTCAGTCAATTGTGTGAGTGGATAAATAAATATAGAAGGTGACAGTCGTACTCAACGTTTTATAGGGAAAAGAACATTAATACAAATATTAATAAGACATAGTTCCTGTCTTGGAAGATCTCACAGCTAAAAATCTCACATTAAACAAATGACTCCTATATTACCGTTTGCCAATCTGCATTCGATATGATCACCTTTTTGTATCAATAGGACCATTTGAGCTAGCAATACCTCCATCCCTTTGTAGCTTAAGATATTTACATACATACATATACTACTGAGAGTATAGTAAAGGATATATTAACAATTTTTTTCATGTTCATTGTTGTATTCTTATACATCGTAGGAAAAGTTGTACTAAATTTAAATCAGATTTTAAATTTCCTTGGCAAATTCTATATTTAAAGGGATTTACTTTGAATTTTTTTCAAAATCATTTTGAAGAGTACATGATGACACCCTAATTTTTCTGTGATGCAAATAGGATTTTTCATTTACTAGGTTTCTTAATGTAAGATATACTTGCATAATTCAGGTTCTTTTCTAAAAGAGGAGAAAAATATAAGGAAACTAGCATTTTAAAAGCAAATTGATGTGTGTTTTTAAAAATGCAATTGTTGGAATACAGACTTAAAGATATTTCTTAAGAATCATTTACATAAATTGAATTTGCTTGCCTCTACACTCAAGGCAACATTTTGGGTATTTTTTTTTCAAAGCTAATTTTTAAGCTTTGTAGGGTGGGTGCCAAATGGTATTTTAAAAACATACATTTAAAAAAAGAAGAACGTGCAGTTTTGCCTGGAGTGCAGATGGAGCTTGTGTCAATTGAAGGCATTTTGCCTAAGGACACAGAGAAAATCACTCTTTCATAAAGACCATCAACTCCATTTTTATGTTTCTATTCATCTTTATTTGTGGAAGGTGGAAAGGGATTAAAAAGGCTTAAAGGATCAGTTATTTCAACAATCTCAAAGCTCAAATTTTATATCAATTATGCTGCAAAAATTACTGACCTTCAAATTTAGTAATGAAGGGATATGGTAATTGTTGGTTATTTCTTATTACTTCTCTTATTGATTTATTTCTGTTATTTACAGATAGGGCCTAATTCTATTTTATATCTATATCTAATATATATCTTCTATAACTCCTCACCTTGGTCCCTACTGCACATGGTATATTAATAATTTAAAATTGATAATAGTAACTTTCATTATTAAGTGTTTCCCAGGCATTGTACTAAAGAATGTAGAGGCATCATTTCATTTAAACTGCAAAGCAGAAATGAGGAACCAGATAATGTTGGCAAGATAAGAGGCAGAGGCAGGATCTGAACATGCACTTTGATTTTAAATTCTTTCTCTTTACCATTTTGAGGATATTCTTTGTAAAAACGTGTATGAGAAACTGCTAGTAAGAAGATGGTGTAAGGCTTCATTTATTGACATAGAAATAAATACGTCTATTACATATTGCTGTGTGCAAAACTGGTTATAACACAGTGTGTGCATTAGGATCTCATTTTAATAAATTTGATTAATAAATTTATCTTTATTAAAGGTAAATTTGTGTATATGCAAAAATGACTGGATAGACTCCTTAATGTGAATGGCAGTTATCAGTGATTTTAGAAATATTCTTTTAATTTTTGAATTTCATTTTTTAGCCACGGTTCTTTATTGCAAGTAAAAATTCCAGAAAAAGAAAAGGAAGCAGCACCTAAGTGGGATTTTTGGTTTTAATATCATATGCTACTATATCACATGTAGATTATAATCTATGTTTTATTATAAAACCAATTCTCATATGATCATATATTGAGATAAAATTAATTCTGCCTGGCAATAATTACTCATTAATTTTCTATTTTTAAAAATGAACACATTTTCATCTGCCTTTCCTGTTTTATTCAGCCTTATTGTGGTGGTGTTAAACTACAGCAATCCCTGCACAAATAGGACTTTATTGGCTCACATGACTGGAGTATAGAGGTTCTAATGTCATCAGGACTGGACTCCCTTCTCTATGATTCATTTGCCTCTGCTCTTCTCCCTGCGACAGGCTTGTTCTGATTCTGATTCCTTATCCTTATATAAAAAGGCTATAACTATTTCAGGCTCCACATCCTTATCCTATGGTCTTCAGAGAGAGAAAGACCTTCACCTCTGTTATCTCCTAGAGAACCGTAAAGAAGCTTCTTTCCTAGAGAAGCTCCAGCAAATTTCTTTGTTTCTTATTGGACCAAGTAGAGTTACCTGTACATTCCTGACCCAATTACTAAAACCAGTTCTCCAAAGGCAAATTTAGATGCTATTAGTGGAAGATGAAGAAAATGGAGGCTGGAAAAGCCACAATTCATTTACTCATTCTTATCGGCTTTCAGATTCTGGCTCTTCGTAACCACTTCCCCTCAACTTCTGCCTCCCCCAACACACATTCTTAACCCTCTCTTCATTGTTGCAATGGCTTTATTCCACTTATCAACTGAACAATTTTTCTCATTAAAGTTTTATCCTCACAACAAGAACTTGACTTTGGCCACAACAGCAAATTCAAACTCTAATATCCCTTTAAATTTTTCTCTCCTTACTAGTCATTACCTTTTCATTGATCATCCTAAATAAAGTTCTCATTTTGCTCCCTCCTGCTGAAAATCTTCAATGATTCCTTGTTGTATAACAAGTAAAGTCCATTCACCTTATCCTGTAATTTGCAAATGTCATTAATCTAGCCTCATTTACAATTTAACTGTTTCTCTTGATCTTCCTCTTAACTATTCCAGAAAACCATATTCTTTCTAACCTCCATGACTCTGAAAACACCTTCCTTCCACTTGGAAATCCTTCTTTCTATAGATCTGGGTAACTAAGTAACATTCCATACTATTTACTTCTGCGTACTCATGCCTTTCTCTGTGTAATATAACTGTTTATTAGACACAAACAAGAGCAATATTTACATAAGTGCATAATGCATTGATTAATTTATTTATTGATCATTCTGTATAAGGTCCCAGCTTCATGCTACATTATACCCTTCTGTTTCTTGCTTGCTACACCTTTGCCACACAACAAATGCTCAATGCTGTTTCCTGTTTAGGTAGTCTATATACATACCTTCCTTTCAAAATGTTCTTTCCCCACCTCTTGACCTGAATAAATTCTACTCACCCTTTAGTTGTCTCCATGAAAGTTATGTCTTTAGGAAAACTTTCTCTGACTCCCAAAAGTAGGTTTAGTACTTCTGTTACATGCTATTATAAGACCCTTTACTTTTCCTTTATGATACTTATTTCAGTTGTAATTAATTATTTATTCATTTATCTCTTTAATGCCTATTTCTCCTAACATATTCGAAATATCTAGTATAATTACTTGTACTACTGAGCACTCCATTCTTTGTTGAATAAATAATGGTGGATATTTCTTCCCCACTGTGGCACTTTTTTTGCACTTCACTGGTTAACAGGCATTGCTTAATCTAATACTGGTTTTATCTTTAGATAAAACAATATACCCAGATAATTTCATTATATTTAGAAGTCTTCCAGGAAATCGATATCAACTACCAACTCTAGAACTTTGAAAGTAGCTTTACTTCCAGCTCTTCTAGGTCCCTTCTTCACTCCTTGATCATCTCTCACCTAACAAGTAAATCAGTCCTGTCATATAACATTTAAGAAGAAACTCTCATTTGCTTTATGTCCTGTTCTGTGTCTTCTTTGGACAATGCATGAGATGAAAGATTATAAATATTACTTGAGCACATCTTCAGCATACCTGGGCTTTTCTAATTAATAGGATGTGTGTGTGTGTATGTGTGTGTGTGTGTGTTTGTATATGTGTGTTGTGTGTGTGTTGTGTGTAGCCATTCCCTTACTTTCCAATGAGATCTAATAAAATGCTATTTTTTAATCAAATATTAAAAATCCAATTAACTATTGATGTGGATGCCAATATTCTTTCAAAGTGCTCATTCTTTTTGACTATTTCAAGACCTACTGAGTTAAAATCTCTTTTAAACTGAATCTACAAGGTTTCAGATTGAATTTTGGAGAAACTAATCTTAGGCATTTTCTTACTGAGTCTACTGTATCTTTTTACAAGGGTTATGGAGACAAATGTTGCTCTTGAAGAAAATGGAGAAATGGGAATTGAATTTTTAATTTTATTTAATTTTAATTAAAGAGTCACATGTGGCTAGTGGCCACTGTATTTCACATACAGCTTTATTTGCTCAAAGCTATGGATGAATGGGATTCTAGATTATGAAAAAGGAGGCAAGAAGTGACTGTTAATTCTGGTTCTCTCTTCCATTTCTCACATAGGTGAGGGAACTATTCAAAAGCAGAAATTTGTTTCTAATAGCATACCCTGGCTACACGGGACATTACACGCAGTAAAAATTATACATCATCTTGTTTGAAACATTGAAAGATAGACTTCCACAAAAATAATTTGTTAAGCATGTTTAAACAGATACGCTCAATTTCTTCTCTCTAATAAGGCTCAGGTGTAGGGATGTTTAAAGGGTTCCGAATCATACCAATAATATGAGCACATATTGTGCCTGAATGTTTGTGGAAGTATTGCACATCCACCCAGCTCATCACCTGTTAAGTCACATCTTTGTTCAGTTTGCAAGAATGAAATGATTCATAGACATTTTATTCATGGGAATTGGTGCCAGTTCATTTCTGGGAGTTCAATAGCCAGCTTCTGGAGTTGAGAAACAAATATCTTATTATAAACAGGCTATATGCAGAGCTTTGTGTCTTGTTTCCCCTTGGAAAAGTATCAGTAATTTCCTGTTTGATCTAATAAATCAGTTTCTGGGGGACTATTTATTGATGTCATTTTTGTTATTCCCTGCAGATTTGATGTGGAAATATAGCCTGGTCACATTCAAAATAGTAGATTAGTATGAGTAGTGCCTCTCTGCCTGTAGTGGGCCCCACCCCTCTGCAGTAATAATTTAGGGGTGCTTTTACCCGAGTACAAGAGAACTTCCTTTGTGAAAGACAGATTTGGAGATACACTGGACGGAGCTGCTGGAAATTGATGACCTTAAACCATTGATTTTATCACACCCATGTGTAAGTTGTGTGCTGTCTTCAGAGTTTGAGCCTCCATTTAAAGCTCTCTATAATCAAGCAACCCAGACTTACAATGTGAATCACACTGCAAAGGCCCACATTTAAAATTTATGTGAATTTTAGTAAAAATTAACATCAAGGGCAGCCTTGAAGGCAAAGAGAAAAGGAAAGTATTTCACACACACACACACACACAAAAACGATGTAGCACTCTGGAAGAGAAGAAAGGTTTCCTGTCTTGAGCTCATACTGCTGTGATTTTATGTTTAGGAACAATTTATTCATGCTGTTGCTGTTTTTTATGTTCTAACTTCAATTATATCATCATGTACGTACTTGGCACCTACTCTGGGCAAAACACTGGGCTCAGTGATGCAGGAGGGTCTGTTTTCAGCCTGCATTATTAAAAATAAAATTTTTATTTAAAAAAATTCCCACCTGACCAAATGGGAGAAGATATTTGCTTATGATACATATGACAAGAGGTTAATATTCAGAATATATAAAGAACTCATACAACTCAACAACAAAAACAATCCTATTAAAAAATGGGCAAAAGACCTGAATAGAAATTTCTCCAAAGAGGAAATACAGATGACCAATAGACATATGAAAAGATGCTCAAGGTCACAAATCATCAGAGAAATGCAAATTTAAACCACAATGAGATATCACCTCATACCTGGCAGAATAACTATCATCCATAAATCAAAAACAACAAGTGTTGGCAAGGATGTGGAGAAAAGGGGACCCTCATACACTGTTGGTGGGATTGCAAATTGGTACAGCCACTATGGAAAACAGTCTGGAGGTTTCTCAAAAAATTAAAAATGGATATACTTTTTGATCCAGCAATTGCACTTCTGGGTATTTGTTCAAAGAAAACCAAAACAATACTTTGTAAAGATCTATACACCCCTAAGTTCATAGCAGCACAATTTACAATAGCCAAGATATAGGAGCAACCTAAATGCCCATTAACAGATGATTGGATAAAGAAAGTATGGTTCATATATACAATGGAATATTACTCAGACATTAAAAAAAAATGAAATCCTACCATTTGCAATGACATGAATCAACCTAGAGGTTATTATGCTGAGTGAAATAAGACAGACAGAGAAAGATAAATATCATATGATTTCACTTATATGCAGAATCTAAGGAACAAAAAGAACAAACTAATCAAAAATGGACTCACAAATATAGAGGACAATGTGGTGATGGCCAGAGGGAAGGGGTGTGAGGGGGCTAGGAGAAAGGTGTGAAGGGTTAAAGAAGTACAAATCAATAGTGGATAGATGGATGGTCACAGGGATGGGGAGTACAGCATAGGGAATGCAGTCAGCAGTACTATAATGACTAGGTATAGAGCCAGAGAGAAAGAGCAATCAGGGGGATCGTTTTTTAAACTGTATAAAAGTCTAACCAATGTACTTACTGTGTACTAAGAGTTAATAATAAAATTTTTAAAAAGTTCTAAATGCAGAGATAAGTTGAGAGACTAATATAATGATCCTTCATATACCCAACACCAAGCTTCAACAATTAGCAAACATTTGCCATTCTTGAATTATTTGTCTTTTTCTGTTGTAGCTATAATTGCTAACTATCTTAAAGCAAATCCCAGTTTTCATGCCATCTTCTCCTAACTCATTTGTACACATCTCCTAAAATTATTAGCATTTTCTTCTAGAACCTCTGGCCATAATCACACCCAATAAAATTAAGAATATTTCTTGGTATCCTCCAACAATCAGGCCACATTTAAATTTTTCCATTATTCAGTAATGTCTTTTTAAAGTTGGTTTCCTCAAAATAGGAATCAAACAAGGCCCACATATTAAAGTAACTCAATTTATATTAAATCCTACTATCTATTGACTATTATATTACATTATATTGTATTATAAAATATATATGTCATGTTAAAGAAATCAGGTCAGCTTTCTGACCATCCCTACACTCTCAAATTCTAAATTTTTTTATTTACTTCTTTGTAGTGTAATTTATCTTGATTCTTCACCCCTCTATTTTTAATAAATGGAAATTTAGATGTAAAGCTCTAACTAGATTTAAGCTCAATGTTTTTTGAAAGGAACGCTTCATAAGTGGTGCTGTGCACTACAATGAATGTTCCATTACATCAGGAGGCACACCATGTTGATTATCCCACTCTTGAAGCATCCCCCCTCTCCCTCCAAAAGTTAAGGCTGACCTTGGACATTTAACCTTGTAGAGCCTCAGTTTTCTCATATAGACAATGGGGATGATCATAGTATAGACTCCTAAAGCTTGTTGTATGGAATAAATCGTGTAATCTTTGGAAAGAATATAACATTGTGCCTGGTACATTGAAACACTTAAATGTTAAGTGTTTGTCAATAGTTAATAAGGCACTCGAAGTGCTTAGTATAGTACTGGTCTATGGGGTACTTAATAATGTCAGCTACTATCGTCATTATAAATTATTTTGGCTGAACAGATCAGGGAAATTTTATTCAGTAGACAATATTTGAAGGACAAAAGGAGCATAGATACAAACATACTAAGGTTACAAGAAATCTCTCAAGTATCTTTCTAGGGCTAGACTGTGAGATTCAAGATGGAAGGAAATTATTAATTCCTGTATCCAGTTCATGGACCCTGATAATGGGTGAATAAAAGACTGCACAAAACTCAATTTCATACCCTTATTCTAGTCTTTTATTGATGATCCCCTGCCCCTACCTTTATAACCCATATAACAACAAAAGCATTTCTCCCCTTGCCAGCTCTGGCCACTTGCGCCTGCTATACCCACTACATAGAGAGGTTGGGCCCTTTATTTTTACCAATATAATTTGGGCCTGTCCTTCATGCCCATCTCTTTCAGAAAAACATTTCTGAGACTATTTCACCTTAAATCACTCTTTTCCACTTTTCATCATACATGTCACTTAGTGCTTGCCCAACACCTTATACTTTACAAATTTGTAAATTGTCTTGATATCTAATAACTCCCTACACTTCCATTTCATTTCCTGCAATTAAATTGTGAACTCTTTGATGGCTGAGATGATGTTTTCTTCCTTTTCAACTTCTATTCTCCAACAACCATCCCCAACACAAACACCTGGCACAAGAGTAGAAACATAATAGAACTTTATGTAAATACTCTACTAATTTAGCACTTCCTCATTATACTTTTTCAATGTATTTGGAAACTCGAGGATATAGTCATCAATACAGTGCCAGGATGAGGTTGGTTGTGGCTCCATGCTTGAAAGCACCTTATACCTGCCTCCCCTATCACTTACCACACTGCACAATAATAGTCGGGTTGTGTGCTTGTGTTCCCATGAGACTGATGGGGTGCCAGAAACAAAGATTATAGATCTTTACCCCTTTGCCCCAGGAACTAGTGCAGGGTTTGGCACATAACAGATGTTCAATCAGTGAGTGATGAATTTAAGATATAGTGGGTTACCCAATTTGACAAATTCTTTTGTTAAAAAAATTTTTTTGACTGACATTGGACTGATTTAGTCAACAGATTAAGATTTTGAACCAATTACCTTTGTAGGCCCAGTCCTTGTGAAAATATGAAACATATTTTTAGGAAGCAGATAAAATTAGACCTAAAATTGAAATGGAAAAATAAAATTAAAGAGAGACATGGACTACTAATGGCTTTATTGTTCTACTCAGGAACATTGTGGAGCTTTCAAGATTTCAAACCTAAAGAAAAACTCTAGCAGTAGAATTTCAGACAGGAGAGAGAGCTATTTTGAACTGTGAGGCCTCTTGATACTGCTTAATTCACAGTAAAGAGATAGCTCCCTCCTCCCTTCTGGAAGCTCCAGTATTGCTCCTGCTTACCCATCAGAAAACGAAAACACAGCAGCTTCAGGTCTTAGGAAGTACAGAATGAGAATCATCTCTACTCATGCTGTAGATGTGTTTCTTCCACTGTGTGAGGTGGAGCTCATCACCCAGGTGCAGCATATCCAGGCTGTGATCCACACACCTTCCTCTGAATTCTAAGCCCAGGTATAAATCAGACACTCCCACGTTGGCATTCAAAAGAAGAGTTGCCGTTACAGGATTTTAAACACTGACATCTTTTGGTTCCGTGGCCCAGCCAAAAGCAAGAGAAAAGTTTGTGATGCAATTATCTTTATTCTATAAGCCAAAAAGATGTCTTTCCTTGTGTTTTACTCCACCTGAGCATTGCCTGGTTTGAAAAAAAAAAAAAATTAGCTCTCTTCAAGAGCTGGGAAAATTGGCACTTGTAATTTAACAGAATTTAGTTAAAAGTGAATTCTCCCTTGCCACTGGCCATAGCTGATATTTAGAGAATTGTTAGCACTTATTGTTCATTGAGTTTTACCTTCTGAATTTCCATTGATGTAGCATGATGTGTTACTAAGAAAAATATTATGAGTTTAATTGCATTTTGGCATCTTAAAAGAATATGTTACACTGCTTAACATCTGCAGTCAACAGATGTTTAAACACAACTCCCTCAATGACTAAAATTTGGCAAAATGTATAATAGTGGAAGAGCTCAAAACTCTAAATATACTTCTAGGAAGATGATGCGGGCGGAGGAAGTACTACTTGTATGTGTTTTACTTTAAATATTAAAATATTATATATACCATCCCTCTGGGAGATGACAGGTTTCAGGGAAAGAACAGGAACAGCCAGGAGACATTTCCACACCAGAGACATTCTGTAAATGGGGCTGTGTCTATGGTCGCTGTCAACGACAGTGATGGCCCTTTAATCGTTGTTAACTCTGGAGGCTAGCAGAAGCAAAGCTGTGAGGCAGACAGGTCTATCCTCTGCTTTCTCTTTTGTTATCTTTTCTCTGACTCAGATTCCCAGTAGTTTTATAAAGAGTGATTCTAAGATTAAGACTTCAGACTTAACTTTAAATTAATTGGTCAACTTTCAGTTAATTCAGGCAAACATCCAGTCAGATCAATGCGTGTGTGTGTGTGTGTGTGTGTGTGTGTGTGTGTGTGTGTGTGTGCATTGTTGGGAGGTGGGGGATAAGGGACAGAAAGAAACCTAATTAATGTTTGACTTACTGTTGACCAGTTCACCCACTGGCATTGTATGTTCTTTCTCACAGCTAGTATGGCTTAAAGAAATCCAGAGATGATTATGAATTTCATTTCAGTCAACAATTTTCAATAGTCTATTCTTTAGGACAGTTGTTAACTCAAAGCTTAGCCAAGAGTTGTTTCCTTTCCTCTTGTTGAACTAAAAACCAATGAAACCCCCATTTCTGCAGCAAGCATCCAGAAAGCTATAGCAGAAAGAATGAGAAGCCCAAATTTTCTATCCCTGAATGGTTAAGTTCACAGCCACAGGAAATATATTTGAGATCCTGAGATTCGGTATTTGAAATCCTCTGCCTAAACTCATGATGTCATTCTGTTTTCTGCTCTCTACTAGCTTAAAATGGAACTGAGGAGGTACAACTCAAATACATTAAGTAATAGAATCATAGAGGTATGGTAATGGTTAATTTTGTGTCAACTTGACCAGGCTATAGTGCCTGGTTATTTGATCAAATATCAGACTATATGTTACTGTGAAGGTTATTTTTAAGATGTGGATTTTTGATTCAAGTCTACTGAAATATCAAGTCTTATCTGAATTTATAGCCTACAGACTTGCCCTATAAATTTTGGGCTGGCCAGCCTCCACAATTGCATGAGCCAATTCTTTGAAATAAATCTCATATATATATATAAATATAATCCCCTGTTGGTTCTGTTTCTCTGGAGAACCTTGAATAATACAGGTATGTACATGTAACATCTGGATTCAGAGAAGGTAGCTATGGCCAAGAGGAAGCAGAGTATGCTTCACAGTGATATAAACAGAATTAAAGTAGTAAAAGTATGATGGACGTAGTTCATCAAGAAAGGCGACTTGTACAAAGATCTGGAGTATGGATCTATGCCTCTGACGGGATCAATGGAGAGGCCTAGCCTGATAGTTGGGAGGTTACGTGTTGGAGAGTAGTGGGTCCTAAGACCGGATGGATTAGTGGGACCCAAGGAGCAATATGCAGAAAAGATTCTCTTCTTTTCTCTTTCATGCAGGGGGATTAGATGAAATTATTGCATTTTACAGAAAATGGAGTCATCTTTTCTGAGCATTCAGACAGCAGAGTTCATGTCAGACTGTCTACGAGTATACCCAGCCATCATCATTTCTTTTCTCCTCCCCACTCACCCCTAGAAGCATTTTCTCCTCCTAAGAAAAAACCCTCCAAAGAAAATGTAAGAGTCTCATCAAGGAAACCTGGAGAAAAAAATGAGTGTGAAGGAATATGTTCATAACGACAAATATCGACAGGAATTCTCGAGTCAGAAGAGATAGTAGAATGCAGGTTCATTTCTAGAAGAGTAGAGGAATTCCAGAATTCCAGGAGAACCAGAAATTCAGGACCCAGGAGAGTAAGCATTCCTGTTTTTACAAATGTCACAGACCATTTGAGCAGTTGGATTTTTCAAGTTATATTTAAATGAATAAATATGACTCACATCTCAGGGTCAGAAATGATGCTTATTCAATTGACTTGTCCCTCTGGAGCAGTTGCCATCAGACTAAGAGAGTGAGATGACAATAAACATTAAAAATAGGTTTATTATTTTTAAAAAACTGGGAAGAAAAAAAAGAAGAAAAAGAAGAAAAAGAAAAAAGAAAAGAAAGAAAAATCACACCATCCTTAATCTTAACACTTGAAAATTACATGGTGTAATTTTCTCCCCTCTGAATCTCCAGCCCCATGACTTGTAGAGAACATGAATCCGTTTTAAAAACTCAGATGTATAAGAAATAGTATTTTTTTTCCCACATGAATTAAATTCAATTCTGAGCCTACGGCCACTCTCCTCATCACATAAGATTATTAAGAATTCAGTCTCAGCCATTATTGTCATCCTCAGGGTTGGGCAAGGGTCCCAGGGTTTTATGTAGCGCCAAGTCCTGGGGACGTCTCTTTAAACCATTGGATTTAGTCTCTGGTTGTGACTGACTACTGAGGCATCCATGTTCTCAGACCACAAGGTCTCTTCCAGTTCTGACTTTTCTGCTGCCTATTTTAAAGCCTGGAAAATCTTCGGTGAGGCTTTAAAATTTCCAGGCCCCTGGGTCAGTCTGTCTGATGCCTTCTCCTCCTGAAGTGCTGCCTTCCCACAGACTTCAATTCCATTTTCATTTCCAAGGCCTCCCTTCTCCCTCCTGCTCCTCCAGGATACCAAGTGTAATCTTCTCAATGGGTTTAATTTTTACAGAATGGTGGACCAAGATCAGAAGTGTCTTGCAGACAATGTTAGCTTTTGGCCCTGTGACAAAAATCTCCCTTGTGGCAAGAGGCCACGAAAAGGCCTGAGCATCCGCTTACAATGGAAAAAAGAACAAAACGGAGAACAAATACAGGTTAATATTCCAAAACTTAATGCATCACACACCACTGACAGTTCGATGGGTATCTTCCCAGAATTTTCTTGTGGTTACAAAGCAAAATACCTATCCACACATATACTGTTTGTTTGTTTGTTTGTTTATCTATCTATCTATCTATCTATCTATTTATTTATTTATTTATTTATTTATTTATTTATTTATTTATTTATTTATTTATTTATTTATTTATTTATTTATTTATTTATTTATTTATTTATTTATTTATAAATAACAGAGAGATCAGACATATGCAGTTGCAGCTTCCTTTTTTTCACTTAGTATAGCATAGATATCTGTTGGGAGCCGCACGGGAGAAGCAAAATGGCCACGGCCCGTAAGGTTCCTGCTTCTCTTCCTGCTGATCAGCAGAAAGCCCGCGCGCGCAAAGACAAAAGCCCGCGCACGCCAAGACATCCGCACCGCCTACCCCTCACGTCACCTCCCCCCACTTGAACGCCCCTATCAGATCGCGCTACGCTATACCGCCCCTTCCCTCAACCAATCCCCTGCCTACAAGTATCTCTCTAACCCCTCCCTCTCTGTGTATATATATATATATATATATATATATATATATATATATATATATATATATATATATATATCTCCCCATTTTGTAATAAAATTTGGAGGCTTGATCAGAGCTTTGTCTTGCCTCCGCTCCTTTCTGTCGCCCGTTTTTCCCAGGTTGGATCCTCCTCGCCGCCCCTACGAATAACTAGGTTCCGCGGGTCGGGACAGATATCTTTCTAGTTCAACTTTATTTTACTTAATGACACTGGATATTGCTCTATTGATGGATACTCAGGTTGTTTCTATTGTTTAGTTTTTACAAACAATGCTGTATTTTGCACATGTATGTGTGTCTTTGTGTTATTATTTTCTATCATTGATTCCAAGAAGTGAAGTGACTGAGTTTACAAAGCGGTTAATGAATCTTAAAGACTCAGATTGATTTGCAAATTGCAGCCCCGCCCTTTCTCTGCTTCTTGCATGGTGGGCTCTGGCCAGCTGTGGTGAGTTGGTTACCACAAGCTGGTTTTCAAGAAAGAGCTCAAAACTGAATCCTTCAAGATCCTAATCTTTATGAGTTTGATAAAGGTGGTCCAGAGAGCTCCTTAGTTTTCCTCAGTAAGTATGACTCTCACCATCATCAGGTTCCGACAAGAATCTGGGCTTTACAACTACCCTGCTAAGTGACTTGGGCAAGTCACTCCCCACTCAAAGTCTCAGATGCAAAATGGGGATGGAATGAACAGATGATCCCTTAGAGACTTCCTGCAATGATATCACACATGTCATATGGTCTTTGAGTCCATAAACTCACACTATTTTGGGTGGTAACCAGCATCCATCTGTGGATATATGGCAGACTTTGGGCTATATTGCCCCTGCTGTGCCTCTTCAGGCTCCTACTTTGTGTCTTAGCAATAATAATTTCAATTAGCTTATGTTTCCCCGGAAGCAGACTCTAGAAGGAAGATTCAAGTTTAAGAAGTTTATATTTGGGAAGTGCCATAAACACCAGTAAGAGCGTAGGAAAGTGATGCAGTCAAAGAAAGTGGATGATATGCAGCTGATAGAGGGTGTGCTATCAAACCAGCTGTCACTGCCAGTGCTTGGAGCTTAATCCTGAAAGGGAATGCTAAGAAATGGTATTAAAAACATGGCTCAGAGTTATCTTACCTGAAGAGCAAGAGAGTTGGGGTATTTATATACCAAATCCCATCAGCACACCTTAATGCGCTAATTGTCAACATATCCAGCCTGCCATGAAAAGCAGGGCTGTGTCACTTGACTTTGAGAAAAGGCTTTTCAGGTCAGGAGTGTAGCAGTTCTCTGAAACACAACTGCAGAATGTGGGCAAGGCACCAACTACCGTTGCAGTTCTCCCTCACACCCCATATCATTTACTCGTCTGTGCCTTCCTTTTTCTGATTAACTAATAACCATGAGACTTCCTAGGTTTGTGTCCTGCCTTGTCTACTTACTACCTGTGTGACTTTGGGCAAGTTATTTAAGCTCTTTGTGCTTTAGTTTCCACATTTGGTGCAATAGCATAATGATAATTCTTACCTCATAAAGAGTTTTTTTTTTTCAGATTAAATGGTAAAGCTTGTCAAGTACTTTGTGAAACTAAACAAGTCAAGAGAGTCCACGCCCACCTGTGTGTGCAGTGAGTCCATGAGAACTGACACAGACCTTTGCAGTGGAGAAAGACTGTCTATTTTGAATGGTACCACCCATAAGAATGGGAAGGTTAATGCTCAAAAGCCCAAAATTCTCAGTGGCTTATAGACAAGAAGATTTGTAGAGCAAAAATCGTGAATAATCATTAGTGAGGGGTTGTGGTCGTTGGTCTCTCTGATTGGTTCTTGGTTAGGTAAGCAGTTAATTTTCTTCTTCCAGTCATCCGTTTTCCTCCTGCTGTGACCCTGTCTGGTTTGGGAGACAGGTGGTCATTCGCTTTGTGAGCGGAAAAAACACCTTAACAATGAGTATTAATAGGTTATCCTGGTTTGAAGGGGTGGAAGCTGTATATCTTGTGACTCTTATCGATTGTTTGCTATTACTATTTCTGCTGTCTTTGTTATTTATTCTCCCCCCACCTCACCCCGCAGCCTAATAGGCCATAGGCTAAGCAGTTTCTACAATGGTTAACGGTGCTGTGTGACTTCCTTCTTGTGGCTATTAGTCCAAACTAGCTCACAAACCTATTTGGTATTAAATATATTATCTGAACTAATATCACCCCAATAATTTTAATTAAAAATATATTTTCTGACTTCATTAATTCTTTGATTTCAGTAGAGCAGTGCCTACCACATAACAATTCTTCAATAAATGCCAGTTATTATTTTTGTTATCCTTCTATAGCCACTTCAAGTAAGAGTTGTTTAAAGAAACTATCCCTGAGACCCCAGGCCGGGTAAAGGGCTCAGGTCCCTTCTCAACGTATTATGGTGGCATTTACCATATGTGAACTTGTTTTCTCCTATGGACAAAGAATCCCAGGAGGGCATCACTGTAGCTTACTCAACTCTCGACCCCAGTGTCTAATACAGGGCTTAGCCTGCCTTTCTCTAAATAGGTAATAAACATTCTGATTTTACTTATTCACAGATAAATGCTCTGCTTTAAGACTCTGGGTAAAAAGTAAATTTCACCAAACTTTAGTAATGTCTCATAAAACAGTTTTTAGAATTAAATGGATTATTCTAACACACACATTCCTACCCATCTCCTTGAAATACACACACACACACACACACACACACACACACACACACACATACACACACACCACTTTCTAATGTTTCTGAAATCTGGTTGAGTTAGTCTTAACACTGGGTTTCTTTTACAAAGTAAGCCATTACTAAATAAATAGTGTGCCCTACTCTTTAATTTGACAATATATGTTTTAGACTGCAAAGTGAAGGATAACTTGGAAACAGTTCTCAGGTCTTCAAGAAGAAGATGGTTTTCTGGAGTGCCTCCCCCATGCTATGGATCTCATACTCCCATCTTTCCCTAACACAAACCCCGGAGCTGATTCTGCCAAGTCTCACTGAGTTCCAGTCTCATCTTGGTCAAGGATGGGTGGGCAGACAGGTGAGTGGAGAGGGACAGAAGAGCTCTGTTGAAATCATGTTGAACAGAGGTCTAAGAGTCAAGACAGAGAAGCCAAATTAGATATGAGGATGAAGGAGGAAGGACAGGGCACAAAGGGAGGACAGGGCACAAAGCTCAGGAATGGAATAAAAATCACAGGAAAGAGGGGAGTAAGAACCTACTGTAATGGTACAGACCCAGCCAGAAAGTCATCCTGCATTAGATGACAGCTGCATGGTGTGTGACTTGGTCTGGGATGGATACCCCAAAACCAACATCTGGGGCAGAGGGGGCACTGATAGTAGAGGGCCTGGCCCCAGGCATCAGATCATTAAACTGTTTGGGGTGGTAGAGGAGAAGGCATCAACAATGAACAAAGGGCCTTGAGAGGGTTTAGTCAGGTGTTAAGAAAAATAACTGGCTGGAAATTAGAAATTTGGCTTGCTAATATCGCTAAATTAGCAAAAGAGCTTTGTAGAAAAAAAAATCGAAAGCAAACCCGAAGTGGAATTCTGACTCCTTGACCTACTAGCTGGAAGAATTCGGGTGAACGATTTGGACACATCACCTCTGTGCACTTAAGCTTTTATGATAAAATGCAGATAAACATCCCTGGGCTGTTGTGAGGAATCGGTGAAATACTAAGATAATGATAGCGATGATTGCTGACTATTTAATGTGTACCAGAGGCTTTTATATACTTTGTCTTAATAAAGTATATAAAATTTTAAAGTATATTATTATTTGCTATAATAATCCTAGAAGATAGGTGCACTATCATTTTTATTTTACAGATGCAAATTGAGTCAGTGTGGTTAAGTAACTTGTGCTTTGTCCCATAGCTAGAGAATATATATAACCATCATGCATGTAATATAGTAGATTTTTACTCCACCTGTAATGCTAGCTATGAATATTTTTGAAATTGTCTGATTATTAAAGATAAAGTCTTAGAAGAGTCTTTTCTTTCTGTTGTGCTAGGATTTAACTGTCAGCATGTTCTCTGTGAATTTGATAGCGTCTTAATTCATGGAGGCCATGACCTTATTGTAATGTGTTGACTTCCTCTGCCACCAGTGTCTCTCAAAGGACTTCCATCTACATTTGTTTGTGGCTGTCTCTCTCAGTGACATTTGCTCCTCTACCTAATTTCTAAGATGATTTGTTTCTCATTTGAGTTTGAGAAACCTAAGAGATAATCCCAGACCAGCTTTGTAAATGCAATTCCTCAGCTTTGCATAAAGTATAATCTCTACTGCCCAATTCTCTCAGGAGAAGTGAGCTCACCCAGAAGAGAACCAGGACATTATAACACTTTCTAGAATCTTACACATGGAGGGACTTCAGCCACACAGCACCTGAGTCCTGGCATAGGAAGTTAGGAGCTGAGGAAGCATCACTCCCTGGGACTTCTGGGAGCTACAAGCTGACATGCGAGCCCTTGATCCAAAGTGGATAACCAAGAACCCCTTCAGAGAGCCACAGGAATAATTCCTGAGTCTTGTCAACCATTCTCCTTCAGTAAGGAGAGAGAATGTTTAGGTCAGTGATGCCTTGACTAGTTTGAACTGCTTTCCAATGAGAGATTAAGGCTGGGACTCATGGTTACTTCTTCTCTTAGAGAAGACAGCAGCCATGGGTTGCATGAATGCAGCCTGTTGTGGATTTGCTTTATAACATGTTTGTAAAATATATATATATATATGTATGTCGAGTTAGTCGCGATATTTAAAAATGAGAGACTGTAAATGAAACTGCGCATTTCTGTTTTCTCTCGAAAAATCACATCTGATAATCCCAGGCTGTCATTTCCACAGCAAGAGTAAGCTGGATCTAAGGAAGCCTCTTTGGATGGGGGAGTCACTCTCCTATATATGTCCCAGTCCCCATGTGGCCTCACACTCACTTAGGTTATTTGCCTGGTCCCCTGGGTATTTGAATTTTAAAAGAGGGAGTAAGAAAAGAAATAACAATGTGGCTAAAAGAGAGTTCTAGTTTATAACAGAAAAAGTAAAAGGCACTTTACAACTATTGCCCTTATATATTGTTATCCCAGTTTTGCAGAAAGAGAAACTGGAGACCTGAGAAGTTAATTAACATGCTCACTGTTACATGGTTGGTAAGTGGTGGAACCGTAATTTGAGGTTGGGGCTCTCTGGCTCCAAGTTGTGTGACCACAAAATCCCACTCTGCCTTTCCACCACAATGGCATTACTGGGATCTGCTTCTCCGTTATGAATAGGATGCCCACACATTCCTGAATCCTCAGGGCACCTGAGGTCTTATCAGGGCCCTCAGAGTTATATAGTATACCAATCACCGTACTTGATTCCAGCAGAGTTTTGCTTTTCTCTTACCCTGGCTGGCACCCTCTCTGCTCTCTGAATCCCTAATGAGAATGGATGCAGTGATATTCAAATAGGAGAGGAGAAACTGCTTTATATATCACTGAGGTTACCATTTGCATTGGCGTTTAAGAGGTAAAGGTTAAGATTAAATGGCTCTTAGTCCTGTACTCAGCAGCCACTTGCACTATACATCACTGGCCTGAATTTTCAGTCCCATTAAATTCTTTTAGGTCATCTGGTCCCAATCTTTGTGGTTGCCTGAGTGTGTATTTACATCCCAGGAGTTACTGCCATTTCTCATCTGTGCTTTATAGCTCCTACCTCCCACCACCCTTAATTGCTCTTGTAGTACTTTCGGTATTATTTTAAGAGCCTTGCCTTTCTCAATTATTTCCGAGAGTCCACAGGGGCTGCATGGCTATCAGACATTTGTCATCCGGGTTTCTGCATGGCATTTGCCTTGTTCTGCCAAAGATACTGTTGAGCCACTTTTGCTGGATACCCCCACCTGACACTGTTGCCAAGAGGTGTTAAGGTCATACCTGCTTTCATGCAGTGGTGGGTAAAACAAACACTTGTCTCTCATATTTTGTGTTTGGCATGGCTATCAAACTGCTGGTAGCCTCAATGTTTTAGAGTCTTAGGTGGTTGTTTTGTTTTGTTTTGTTTTGTTTTTTTCCACAGCAGACTTCTTCCCCTGTACATACCTTTGCTTTGCTCCATAGGACCCAGAAAAGATGGTATGGGGAACTAGGCTGGGAAATACAATACTAAGTGTTTGCCTCTCTCCTTTGATGACTAAGGCTTAATTACTGCATCAAGACTGTCTGCCTAATGCCTTCTTCCCTTAGGCCAGGTGTTCTGTGCAAACCCTTACTCTCTCGCCCACACTAGGTCTCAGTGATGGATGTGGCTCAGAGTCCATTTGGTACCCTTAAGTGAAAGTATTTGATATTATCTTGCATCCTTAAAGCCAAATCATCCAAAATAGGCTTATTACACGACCTCAATCTAGATACAGATTGGCTTAAGCATTCCTCTGAGTTCTCAGGTAGGCAGCTTCAGTATAGTCTTTCCTAAAGAAGCCAGCATCATGACTCGGAGGTGATTTGGGGTCTGGACTCTTACATAATATGGACTGAATAATGGGGCTACAAGGTCACAGTCACTGCTGCAATGTAGGGGACTCCTTGAGCAGCTTAAGCAATAAGAAGGATATGGAGGTAGAACCCAAGGATAGGATTATAGCTGGGTGTTAGGAAGGGATGAAAGCAATAAACTGGCTTGTTGCTACCTTCCTCTACAGACTGGTTCCATTCTCTCTCTCTTTCTTTCTCTCTGCAGACTGTCTATCTTTACCTCAGTTCACAGGGTGGCATATGGCCATCCCATAGCTCTCAGGTTTACATGTAATAGTTCCAGAAATACACAACACTTGCCATGTCTTTCCCAATCCCAATTTTAAATTCCCATAGGGGAGAGCCCGAATGTTTCCGCATGGATCAGTGTTCCCCTTGATCCAATCACTTTGCCCAACCCATCATGTCTGTGTCTGTGGGTCAAGGCAGTCCACAGGGAAGGTCAGCATCAGCTGGACAGCTACCTACATGTTCATGCTACTTGATCATATCTTCTTCTTACACTCACTTGTACCTTCCTGGGAAAGCTTTGAGGAGATAAGAGAAGATACTTAAGGAAGCAGTTCAGTCTAGCAAACAATCAGTGAACATTTTCTATGTGCCAGATACCATAAGGAGTATGTCACAGGAATTATCTCACCTAATACACACAATAAGATCTTATCAGTGGTTATTATTAGCCTCGTTTCATAATGAGGACACCAGGCTCAGGGAGCTGGTTTAAAAAGTGACAGGAAAGCAGGATTTGGAGTCAGAAGATCTGGATTTGAATCTGTGTCAGCATTATACTAATTTCTTGACCTAAGGCAAGTCTTTTTTATAGTTCTGAGTCACAGTTTCCCATCTATAAAGTAAGGATAATGGCATACTACAAAGAAGTGGAGATGGTGATGATGGTGATGGTGGTGGTGGTGGTGTGTGTGTATTCTAAGGATTAAATTAAGAAATGCATGTGAAATATTCTGTAAAAACTTGAAGGCACGACACTTAAAAGGGATTACTATTATTAAGGTAGAAAACTCATAGAATGAACTTCTGGCCTCTTGCCTGGTTCCCAGGGTGTTTTAGGCAGGCCATTGTTTGCACAGTACTTTCATACTCTTAATTTGTAGCTGCATGTCTTACCTTTTAGGTGCACCTTTCAAGGGTGTGTCTTTCAAGTTTCTTTACATAACTTAGAAATGATAGATGCCTAATAAATGCTAGATATACAGATGGAATTCAGGCTTTCTATGCATCTGTCTTTATGTTTTTGTTGTAATGTTTTTTTAATAGTCTGGGGACCTTTTAACAATAAGAGTGAAAGTTTTTGAAAAATCTCAAAAAGCCCTGTATATATGCAAAGGTATTATTAAATATATAGGAGGTGCTATTACTACTAATACTTTGCAAATTTAAGAGAAGTAATAAAATTAATAAATCTATAAGAAAAATACTTTTACTTCTGTTTGTTCTTTGCACTTGACAAATGCATCTTATACAGCTCAAATTTCTGCTTCCTATATGCCTTAAGCCATACTGAGATATCGAAAGAAGAAAATATAACAACATAGAATCACAAAATGTTAGAGCTTAAAGATCATGATGTTCAGCTCCATCACTTTACAGATGAGATAACTAAGTCTAAGAGACATAATATGACTTGCCTAAGGTCACACAATGAAATAGTCATCTTATGTCATTATTCTTCCTCAGAAATGTTTTGATGTTTCAGGTATTGTTAACATTTCCTTGGAAAGAACAATTTTTACAATAAAATCTTTTCTTTCCATTGCAGTGCCATGTATCTTAGGCTCACTGATGGAGATGGTAGAAATGAGGTCATGTATGGAAAGCAGAAAAGGCCCGCAGGCCCACCCACTTGTTTGTTGGCTCACTATAGATACATCATTCAAATAGTAGAAAATGCATCTAGACAAGTGAATTTCTTCAAATTAAATATTGAGTTGGTTCATTCAAGTAATTATTTATTGAGCGTCTACTTCATGCCAGCAGTGGGGTAAGCTCTATAAGGAAATAAATTTTACTACAAATGATAACATTTATAGAACAGAGGCAATAAAGCACAGTGGCCAAGAGCATGGGCTGTGAAACCAGACTAGCTACCTAATAGCTATGTGACCTTGAGCAAGATCCTTAAGCCCCTTGTACATTGGGGTCACCATGTGTAATGTGGGACTTAATAATAGCTGCTGTGAGGTTCCTGAGTTTAATAAATATCAGTTGCTTACAATGTCTGACATATAGTCAGTGTTATATTAAGGATGATTTCACATATATTTTCTTATCGAGTCTCTCAGAAACCCTATGAAGTTGGTACTGTCCATCTTTTATAGAGGAATAAATTAAAACTGAGAGGTCAAGTAACCCCTCCAAGATCACCCAGATACTGGTGTCAGAGCCAGGATTCAAAATCAGGTCTGTTGAGCAGCGGGGCCTGGTCTCATACCCACTAAGTGGCACTAGAGAGGAGGAGCTAAAGGGGCATGGAAATCTCATGATAGGACCTGAGGGAGAAACCAGAAAGAGCTTTAAGGAGGAACTGGCATTTAGTTGAATCTTGAGGATTTATTTATGCAGAGGCAGGAGTGAGAAAGGATGAACAAAGGGCCAGGAGTTGAAAGGTCAAGGTATAGATGCAAAATAGGCAGTGGATGTTTTAATAAAAGTGGATTCTGGGCTGAGTGCAGGACAACACGGATGTATGAGGCTTGAAACCCTACGTGAAGCCAGATCACCAGGGGACTTAAGTGTGAAGCTAAAGAGTGCAACTAAAATTAAAGGTCCTTAAAATGTGCTCTTAAAAAGCCCAGATGGAAAAAGAACAAATATAAGAAATAAGACCTAAGACTTTGAGACGTGGTGATTACTTATCAGTAAGGATTGGGAA
This sequence comes from Macroglossus sobrinus, assembly GCA_004027375.1. Classification (NCBI taxonomy): domain Eukaryota; kingdom Metazoa; phylum Chordata; class Mammalia; order Chiroptera; family Pteropodidae; genus Macroglossus; species Macroglossus sobrinus. The sequence goes on from PVKZ01000634.1 coordinate 624,140, forward strand.
AATATGAGCTTATTTATCTAGTTAGTTTTCTTCTGAAAAGGTCACATCACTTTGCAGAAGAAAGCTTCTATCTTAATCACAAAAGGAGCTGATTTTGTAAACAACATGCTTGTTCATTTGGAGAGATTTCTTTCTGAAACGTGAGATAATTTTTATATTTGAATCAAAATGCAAGTATGTATAGATATTTTTCCCTGACTGGGTAAAATATACCTAGATTTAAATTTTCATTTGTGAATTCTTTCCCTCCTTCTCTCTCTTCCTTCCTTCTGCTTGCATTTGACCTTAAATGACTCCTTTGTCCAAGACAACTAGTATCTCTTCAATCTTTAATTCTGATCTTTCCTTCATGTTTGAATGTTGTCTTATGTTCACATTTCATATTCTTTGTGACATGAACTCTCAGCCACTAGGGCACCCAACATTCCTAGCATGGCAGAGCCAGTTCCAGGCAGAACTGGGACCTGAGCTTGTCCTCTGTCTGCCGACCTGTGCTCATTTCAGTGAATAATCTGAGAAAGCAGGACTCTGGGGAAGAAGTTAATTTCCCAGAGTCTCAACAGCCTTCTCAGGTACAGCTTCAAGACTTAAAATCCGTGGAGGATTTAGAGCTAGAGGCAACCTTAGGTTCATTAAATTCAGTGCCCTCCTTTCGCAGATGAGAGGACCAAGGCTGAAAGAAGTGAGGGGGAACTTGCCCAGATCACACAGGCTGGAGAGAGGCTGAGCAAGGTCAGGGATTCCAATCTGCTGACTCTCAGGCCCACATTTTCTCTCTGTGCGTGCTTATTCTTATTTTTCAAAGTCTCCACTTCAAGAATCCATCTCTTTACAGTCACACACACTGAAAGGAATTCTGTTTCACAATGGCTGGAAGAGCTTCAAATGGAATGTATTCAAACCAGGGGGAAGCCATTCTCTTAGTTTTCTTCTGATGAGCCATTCAGGTTGGTGCATGGTGGGGGTGGAGGTGTGGAAAGCTGGCAAATTCTGCTCTAGCAAGTTTTTCATCTTTTCCTACCCCAAACATATCACAGTTATTGACTTCTTGGTGAAACCAGAACCCAAAAGAGTAAAAATGGGATTGGTAACTGGTGAAGGAATGCCCAATTGAGCCAAAACCAATACTGCATATTTATGTAGTACTTCTGTAGCTATCTTGTTTTCTCACACTCACAAAGTGAACACTTGGTGAAGCTCAATGGCTGCACTATATTGTAAGTATGACAAGTATACATGTGTCCACCCATGTGTGAAAGCACTGTGTAAAACACATACAAAAGGCAAAAACAAAGAGAAATCTCCAGGGAGGGCCTGTGTTATCTCAACCCCTATCCTCAGTCATGGGTTAGACCCAGAGAAGCACATTGGTCTAATCTCAAGCAACCACCCATAGTATTCAACCTTGCCTGTCCAGTAAAATCACCTGGCAGCTTTGAAAACAATATCAGTGCCTAAGCTCCACTCCCAAAGATTCTAATTCACTTGATCTGGGAAGGTGTTAGAACAAAATGATTTTTTAAAAAATTCCTCAGTTGGCTAATGTGCAACTAGGTTGGAGTATCACTCAGTTGGACTATCCAGCAGCTTTCCTTGACTACTCAGATTCATTCTTCATGCTGTTTTTTGTAGCCACTTAGGGCTAAATACACTTAAAATGTGGTGGTTTTATACTGCATCATTCAATTTAATAGACACTTGTTGAGTGCTTTCTGGCATATGGCTAGATGGACTGAGATGGGTACATAGATGAATGAAAATGTTGACTGCCCTAGAAAAGCATAAGGTGAAACAAGTCACATATACAAATATCTACTGCCTGCAACAGGAGCAATGACGTTTTCCTGGGAACATCCTGAAGGCCTCATGGGATGAGTTCTTGAAGATTCTATAGCATGCAGGAATATTTTCTTTATCTTCTTGAATTCCTTTGTGTGCAGAGGCATGCTTAATTGAAAAGTTGCTTTGATAAGTCCACCACAATGTGCATAAGAGCGTTGGGTCACTGTCTAGGTTTGGAAGATGGAAGCTTCTCTGCATAATAGAGACTGGAAGCAGGGGATCAGAGCTGAAAGCTATGTAGGGAAGAGTTCAAAAGAACATTTGGTATCTTTTAGATCGAGAACAGAGGCTCATGAGAAAATTTTTAATAAAACAATCTTTTAGACAAAATGTAAGGTATTACAGCATGTAAACCCCAACTTTCATATTTCCTAAGATTCTTGCAGTAAAGTACACATTATTTACCAATGGTTTGGTAAAAGTGAATTATGTATGGAAAATACAAAGAAGTGGCAAATTCCACCTTGAGAAGAGCAGAGTAAAATGAGAGGATGCATATGGGGCAAAAACTTACGGGTAGGGTTGCCAGATTAATCAAATAAAATTACAAAACACCAATTAAATTTGAATTTAAATAAATGCAAATAATTTTTTTAAATTTAATTTTATTATTAATTTCAAGTAGACAGTACATTGGTTAGACACTTATGTAGTTTATGAAATGATCCCTCTGATTGCTCTTTCTCTCTGGCTCTACACCTAGCTACATTCCCTATGCCGTGCTCCCTATCCCCATGACCAGCTATCAACTACTAATTTGTACTTCTTTAATCCTGCACTCCATTCCCCCAGCACCTCCAACCCACTGCCTTCTGGCCATCACCAGATTGTTCTCTATATTTGTGAGTCTATTTTCGATTAGTTTGTTCTTTTTGTTCCTTAGATTCTGCATATAAGTAAAATTATATGGTATATATCTTTCTCTGTCTGACTTATTCCACTCCGCATAATAACCTCCATCCGCGTTGTTGCAAATGGTAGGATTTCATTTTTTTTTTATGGCTAGGTAATATTCCATTGTATATATGAACTATACCTTCTTTATCCAATTGTCTGTTGATGGGCATTTAGATTGCTTCCGTATTTTGGCTATTGTAAATTATACTGCCATGAACATAGGGGTGCATAGATCTTTACAAATTATTGTTTTTGTTTTCTTTGAATAAATACCCAGAAGTGCAATTGCTGGGTCAAAAAGTATATCCATTTTTAATTTTTTGAGAAACCTCCAGATTGTTTTTCATAGCAGCTGTACCAATTTGCAATCCCACCAACAATGTATGAGGGTTTCCTTTTCTCCACATCCTCGCCAACACTTGTTCTTTGATTTATTGTTGATAGCCATTCTGCCAGGTGTGAGGTGATATCTCATTGTTATTTTAATTTGCATTTCTCTGATAATTTGTGACTTGAGCATCTTTTCATATATCAGTCTATTGGCCATCTGTATTTCCTCTTTGGAGAAATATCTATTCAGGTCTTCTGCTTAATTTTTAATAGGATTGTTTTGTTGTTGTTGTTATTTTTGTTGTTGTTGTTGAATTGTGTGAGTACTCTATATATTTTGAATATTAACTCCTTATCAGATGTATCATAAGTGAATATTTTCTTTTAGTTTTGTTGATGGTTTCTTTCTCGTGCAAACCTTTTTAGTTTGATGTAGTCCCATTCATTTATTTTTTCTTCTGTCTCCCTTGCCCAAGTAGATATGTCCAAAAAGGAATTACTAGTAGCTATTTCAGAGAGATTATAGCCTATGTTTTTTCTAGAAGTTTTATGGTTTCAGGTCTTACATTTAAGTCTTCAATCTATTTTGAATCAATTCTTGTATATGATGTAAGAAGGTGGCCCAGTTTTATTTTCATGCATGAATCTGATCAATTTTCCCAACACCATTTATTGAATAGACTATCTTTACCCCATTGTATGTTCTTGCCTCCTTTGTCATATATTTAATGAGTGTATGGGCATGGATTTATATTGGGCTCTCTATTCTGTTCCATTGATCAATGTATCTGTTTTTATGCCAGTACCATGGTTTTTTAAATTTAAATTTTAATTTTTATTATGGTGATATTAGATAATAAAATCCAGTAAGTTTCAGGTATACAATTTAACAGTAAGGCAAATATATACATGACATTGTGTGTTTACCACCCATAGTTAGATTTGTTTCTGTCACCACATATTTGACCCCATTTACTCCATCTACCTCTCCCCCTCCATCCTACTCTCTTACCTGTACCATGTTGTTTTGGTTAATGTGGCAATTCGGGGTCTTTTATGGTTCTATATAAATTTTAGGATTATTTGTTCTAGCTCTCCAAAAAATGCCATTAGTATTTTGATAGACATTGCATTGACTCTATAGATCGCTTTGGGTAGTACGGCCATTTTAATGTTTATTCTACTTCCCCCACACAAATAATATTTTGATTTAAGTATGTCTCATGCACTACATCAAACTAAAAAGCTTCTGCTCAGCAAAAGAAATCATCAACAAGGTAAAGAGACAACCATCTGAAAGGGAAAATATATTTGCAAGCAACACCTCCAATAAGGTCCTAATATCTAAAATATCATACAACTCATTAAAAAAAAATGAGCCAATCAAAAAATGAGCAGAGGACCTGTACAGATATTTTTCCATAGAGGACATACAAATGGCCATCAAAAATTTGAAAAGATGCTCAACATTGTTAGCTTTTAGAGAAATGCTAATCAAAACCACAATGAGATACCACCTCGCACCTGTTAGAATAGCTATAATCAATAAGACAAGTAATAACAAATCTTGGAGAGGATGCAGAGAAAAAGGAACCCTCATACTTAGCAAATGGTACAGCCACTATGGAAAACAGTATGAAGGTTCCTCAAAACACTAAGAATTGATCTACCATGTGATCCAGCAATCCTTCTACTGGATATTTACCCCAAAGCCTTGAAAACCCATATCTGAAAGAATATTTGCACACATATGTTCATAGCAGCATTATTCACAGTGGCCAGGACATGGAAGCAACTAAAGTGTCCTACAATGTATAATTGGCTAAAGAAGCTGTGGTACATATATACGATGGAATATTACTCAGCCATAAGAAGAGATGAAATGCTGCCATTTGTGACAACATGGATGGACCTCGAGATAATCATGCTAAGCAAAATAAGCCAGACAGAAAAAGTAGAAAATCACATAATATCACTTATATGTGGGATATAAACTGAAAAGCATTAAATGAACAGGATAAACAAACAGAGATTCATGGATGTGGACAATAGACTAGTGGTTACCAGAGGGTGGGGCAGGGTGTGGGGAGGTAGACAGGGTAAAGGGGGTCAAATATGTGGTGATAGAAAGAAATCTAACTATGGGAGGTGAACACACAGTGTAAATATATATATATGCCTTACTTTTAAAGTGTACAGCTGAAATTTACTGAATTTCATTAACTAATGTCACCATAAAAAAATAATTGATTAGTTATTTTTAAAAAGTATGTCCCATGCAGTTTTGGGACATACTTATATTAAACAATTATTCATTGTTTATCTGAAATTCAAATTTAATTGAGTATCTTGTTTTTTATCTGATAGTCCTACTGTGGGTTAGGGTTAGGTGGAGTTTTTTAAATCAGAGAGGGAAACAGGAAGTGAACAAAGGCACAAAGGAGGGAGAGTTCAAGGTATATTTGGGGAATAGGGAAAGAGAAGGGTAGAAAAGTAGTGTAGAGTACCGGGAGTTGTTTGGGCAATAAAATAGGAAAATAATTTAAACCTATAGAAAGCCATAAATACCAGTCTCATTGATTTATGCTCTGTTAAGAATAGAGAGCCCTTCAACATATTAAAGGGAGAGAAATTGTATGCTTCGAGATTCATACACCCATCCATCCTTCATTCATCCATCCATCAACTAAGTCAATGTAGCACGTTAGAAAGCACATGACCTCTGAATTTATATTCTGGTTCTAAAGTGTGCACACTGAGTGAAGTTTAGCACATGAACTAGTCTCTCTCAGCCTCAGTTTCCTGAGAAATGGGCATAATTAGGTCTTTATTCTACACTCTTCATCAGGATTATCGCAATGATATACAATTGCTGAGAAGACAACACCACCTTGAATGCCTCTTGAGGACTTCTTTGAAGGTTCCAATACTGCATATAACAACTCATAACCCTTATTACCATAAAATAGTCTTTGTAGTCTGTCCATTTAAACCTTTTGCAAAAGCTCTGAACTTTATCCTTGTGTCTTCACCAGGGAGTAAAGACTGCATCCCTGCCTCCTGCCCAGTCAGTAAATTTGTGTGTAGAAGGGTGTTGCTATTTGTATAATGTGTTACAATGTGTTTTCACATTCATTATTTCCATTGAACCTTCAGAGAGATCATTCTGTTCTCATTCTGCTAGGAGGATAGATTGGGGTGGGGGTAATAGATTGGACGTAGCAAACCCACCAGCAAGCTGCTGTGACAGTCCCGGCGGGATGGAAGATCTGAACCAGAGTCATGGAAAGGTGAGCTAAAAATGGGATGAACAAATGAAAAGAAATGACACAGAAATAAAAACAAAGGGAAGCTCTAACACCCACATTTGGTCTTCTTGACATTGCTTCCATTACCTCCAGGGACATGTCCTGGATAAGGGTGAAACTGGATGCTCCTTGGCAGTTTCACATGACACCACCCCTAACTTTCCATTGGATAAAGGAAGGCCCAAAATAGCCTCTGGTCCCACAGGCTAGTGATTACTGGGACTCGGATTCCTGTTTGGAAAACGTGGAGAAGAAGCCAGGCACTTGCCCATTTACCCTTCTCACCAGCTGAGCTGAGCGTTAGCCCCCTGGTGCCTGCTGATGCAGGGCATTTGCCAGCTTTGATTAGCCCCTTGGCTTGGTGTAGCCAGGCATTGCTGCATTGCTGTTAAGAGAAGCCTCCAGGAAGGGGCTGTGAGACTACAGATGTTTTTTTGTTTGTTTGTTTCCTACTAAGTGTAAATCAGGACTGACTGCTTGGCAGTTTGAGGTAGGGGTGGGGAAGAGATAAAAATATTAACAGCAGAAGACAAAGCCAAATGTTAACCTAATGGTTACTTCTGAAAACAGAGAAAACATTCCAAACAATCAAATGTGGATTACTTGTTTTTCTTCTCTTTGCTTAAACTTTGTAAAGTCCTTTGGAGTCCCGCAGAATAAGCCGAGCATTAGTGACGTGTGGAAGCTTGCTGCTGGCTCAGAGCAGGCCGCTCGCAGTGGGACAGACAGGTGACTACCTGCCTGATTTCTGGCCCCTGCAACTTTGTTCTTTGCATCACTGGGACACTTGACCTTCATCTGCAATTTGAGCCCTTCCATAGCAGGTAGCACCTCTTTTGTTCCTGAATACAGGGAATTTAAAGGAATTTGAGAACCCTGGTTCAGGATTCAATGTTAGATTCTGACTTTGTTGATTTTAGTATTTATAGATGGTTCTCCTGTTTCTATGGTTAGGCTCCTACTTGTATTTAATTTCCTCTAGAACTAGGGTCCTGGTTGGTTAATCCCCAGGCATTAGAATTCCATGCCCAAGGCCTGGCCAACAGGAGAGGACCCTGCCTCCCATGAGCAGAATTCTCTGCTATCACTGACTCATGCTTGCTTACCTGGGGGAATAGGAGTCTAGGGCAGCAGTTCTATCCTGGCTGGTCAACAGAACCACTGGGAAGCTTTAAAGCAAACAGATACCTGGGCTTCACTCTCAGAGATTCTGACTGAACTCATCTGAGGTGGGGCCCGGGCACAAGTGATTCACATGTATAGGTCAGGATCGAGAGCCACTGGTCTGGTGGTTACGATGGGGGGCATTGGTGTTTGCGACAACATGAATGGATCTTGGGGACATGAAGCTAAGTGAAATACAGAGAAAGACAATTGCTGTATGATATCACTTATATGCGGAATCTAAAAAAATCAAACTCAGAAAAAGTAGGATAGAAGTTACCAAGGGCTGGAGGGTGGGAAATGGGGAGATATTAATCAGAGTACGAACTTCCAGCTATAAGATGAATAAGTTCTGGGGATTTAAGTACAGTATGATTATAATTAATAATACTGTATTGTATACTTGAAAGTTGCTCAGAGAGTAGATCCAAAATGTTCTCACCACAAAAAGAAACAGTCATTATGTGACTTAATGCAAATGTTAGCTCATGTTATGGTGGTAATCATTTTGCAATATGTAATGTATCAAACATACATGTTATATACCTTAAACTTATACATTATAAAAGTGCCAGAAAATACAGGGTTGTACTAAAACCGTCAAGAAATTATTAACATAGAGGATGCAGTAAATTTAATAAAGATTTTAGATAGCATTTGAACACTTTAAGTAAATAAAAGAATGCTGATTTGGAAAAAAAAAAAGAGGTTAGAGCCTTGGGATTACATATATGTGGCTTCAAATCTCACTTTATCTTTTATTAACTGTATGACCTTGGGGAAAGTTATTTAGGCTTGTGTGTTGTCAGTTTCCTTGTCTCTAAAATTATACCTGTCTTGTAGTTGACATGTATTCTAGATAGCATGTAAAACGTCTAGCATGGCAGCTGGAATGGACCCAAAATAGGGATGTAATGCTATTGCCAAACTCTTTTCCTTGTGTTCAACCAATTCCTGGAATAATAACCCCTTACTGGGCTTCTCGCATATGGATAATCTGTCTGCAGCCTACAGATGCCACTCTCTATGTACACATCTGTAGAATGTTCTTTACCCTTTCAGATGAAGATCCTGCTCAAACCTGTTGGGCACATGCAGTTGCCAACACCTTGAGTTTGCAGCTTGAGCTAGCCCACCACCTATGAGTTCTGCTCTTGGGAAACTTGGGAGACCAGGAGAGCAGACAGTTCATCTTTTGGGTTACTTCTATTCAATTGGCAGTGACCACACAGAGCACAACCTTGAGGATTCTGAGGCTGACACTGAGCTCAGCTAAGACTTAGTGATGTCCGCCAGACACAGAAGAGTAGGGGAGAGATGCCACATGTGCTGGTATCCAAGACTGCTGCAAACCCAGCAGGGCCTGTGTCACTGCCCTTTCCCTCCTCCAATCCCAAACACAAAATCACTTTGTAAAATTTTGATTTAGGGAGGATTGGGCATTCCTGAATTTAGCAAATGGTTCCAGAACACTCTGCCTGTCTACCCAATCCTAGCAACTCAGAGGAAGCCCTCTGATTTGCTGTGAGGTCGAAGTGGTGACAGCTATCCCATTTCCAGGTATTGGAAACAGCTGACACAAAGCTCTAGCAATGCTGCCCTTGGATTGTTCAGCACTGAGCAGTGTTTTTTCTGCTTTTGGGGGGACCTCCATGCAACATGAACCTCTTTGCATATTAACCCTTAAAAGAGCAAGCCAGTGTTCTCTTGAATGTTAGAAACCATAAGAACCACTAGTGCTCTTCCTTTTTGATGGAAGCTCAGATCTTCTAAGGCATGTACCTATTTTCCATTTCTCTTGTTTTCTTATTTTTCCAATGCACTTTACACTGTTTCAGTTTTGTAGTGATTAACAATATGGCTCCATATCCAGAATGCATGGATTTCAGTCCCTGCTTTGCTGTCACCAATGCTGGACCTTCGACAACTTAAATGAATGAACTCTGTGACTTAGTCTCCTACTAACACTGCCACCTGGTCAATGGATCACTGTGAGGATTAAGTGAGTAAATCTGCATAAGATGCTTCAGACAGTACCTGCTTAGTAAGGTTCCAATGTACTTGTTATTGTGTAATGGACTGGATGACATGAGGCTGGATGGTGAGGTAGGACCTTTCTAAAGTGCCATGGCTATTTTTAAAAATGTGACTGTGGCTCCTTGTTTCTCTTTTTCTTTCAAACTTTGTGAGTTCATCCATTTCACCTTGGCTTCAGTCATTTCCAATCAGCTGGGGTGGACACTTAAGGATAATGGGCTTCACTTGGAATGTACAGTCTAGAAAAATACCTTTTATCATAGTGTATCTCCTTTACCATTTGCCTAAGTGTGGGTAGTGGCCACATCTTAACTGCCAAAGAGTATTGCTAGTGGATAAAAAAGCGTTGCCTCTTTGAATCTTCCAGAAAAGAAAAAGTGGCCCTGGATGCTGATGACACAGATGAGATGGGATCCTCTCTATGAGTCAGAGAATATTAGAGAAGAGTCTCTGATATCTGCACTAGGTGAGCCCAGCATACCCTGTCAGCAGAATAAGAGTTCATAAATACTTTTGAGATATTGCTATGGATCCATCACTTTTCTAAGTGCTTTATGCATATGAATTCATTTGATTCTCACAAAATCCCCTGAGGAAAGTCATAATATTTTTTACTTGTTCTTTATAAATGGGGAAATTGGAGCACAGAGAAGTTAAGTAACTTTCTCACAGTCACACAGCTCTAGTAGCAGACCTGGGATTCAGACTCTAGCAATCAGGCTTCTAGATGGGCATAGAAGGGAAGATGAGCATAGACTGGGAGCAGAAGCGGATTGAAATAGAAAGGTTTCTAGGTTAGGTTTCTCAGAGATTCAGGCCCAGAGGACTCTTGTTCAAGAATAAGTCAGAGAAGAATATCAGACCTTGCTTTGCCAGTGAGGTCTGTCTCCTAAGTTGGTCAAAGCTCCACTCAGAATGGCCTTCCCTAAAAGTCTGCTCTGAAAAAGTATGCTACTGGATCGGGTATTGCCATGACTTATCATGTGACACCCTTGTCTTCAAGGTCATTGTTTCAAGAAAGAGGATATATCCAGATGGCTGGAGACAACACTGAAGCAAGTTGAGAGCTGCATGTCCTTGATGACATTATAAATCCAAAAGGAACTGAGATACAAGCCCCTTTTGTTTCAGATATTGTTTCTATAAACAGTGACTCTACAGGATACAAATCCCGCAGTTTGATCCAAGGTTTCCTGACTCTTCAACTCAGCAGCACACTGGATCTCCCTTTGCTGGACACCATATAATATGGAGTGACATAAAACACAGGCAAATATTGTCTGGCTTTGAAAGTAATTTTAGAGCCAGGCAGAAAAAGTTTTCAACTTGAAGAATATCTAGGCACCTTCCCCAAGGCATTCTCTGCTTGATTGTCAAAAGCTGGTAACATTTTCATAGTTACAGATGAAGTGGAAATCTTCTTTGGGGCACGTCCACACTTCCCATGCTGGCCTAAGTGCCTGATTTCAGTCTTGGGGCAAGTGCCAGTAGTAAGAGCATTAATGATGGAGGGAGGCAAGAGATGAACAGTGAATTTTCAGAATGTTCCCCAGACTTTAAGTGCTGGAGAACCCTCTTTAATCTCTTTTTTACTACAAACAATGAAACAAAAAACATAAACATAAACCCTTAAAGCTGAAATTGACCTAGAAGACCATCCAGTTTAGTCTCTTCCTATGGTAGACAAGGGTTTGGGGCCAAGATGGGAAACGGCTTGGCCACCTAGTTAATGGCTGAAATACCAGGACCCCTGGCTTGGAAGGTAGGCTAATCAGATTTCAGGTTTCCGCATTACCTAAGAGATGGATGATATATTTGGACACCCTCCACCCCAGCCCATAAACAGAAAATTTTTAAGATACAGTTTGCAGTGTCTAAAATGTGCAAGAATGTGGACACACAGATGCACACATACACACAGAAGAGCTGGGATGGGGGTGGGAATAGATTGTTCTCCTGCCCTCATTTCTAGGAACCAGTTCTTACAATCAGGAAAAAGTTTGCCACAAACACTGGAGAAGCCCTTTGTATTTACAGGGTGGTCATTCTGGAAGGGTAAAGCTAGGACTCCTCAGCTGAACATTAATAGCTGATTAATTCAGAAAGCTTATTTAATTTGTGACCAATATAACTTTCACAGAGAGAGGGCCATGTTGGCAGGTGCAAAGCCCAGCTCCCCAGATGGAATAATCTTTTCCTTATTAATTTGCTGCATGTTGCTTCTCATTTCTTGCAGTCTTTCCAAATGTGTTACAAACAACTACATACATGCTCTGGGTCCTGAATCCACTACTGCTGTAGCTTTGAAAGTAAAGGAAAAATAAATTGTTGACTGTAAGCTGCAGTGAGCTTTCCCGGCACACATTTCCATGCTCGCCTTTAAATCGTCAGAGCACTCTCCTAACAGGAGCACTGCTCCACTGGGGAGCAACCATTGCTCTTGTGTTTTTTAGGAAATGGAAATCTAGGTGGTTTGAATGATGGTTTCAGGGTCATGGTAAGAGGTAGTGGCGTGGCTAGAATGGGAACTTGCAGTTCCAATTTCTTGGGCTGTGCGGTTTTCCTATTACTTGAATACATAGCAGGCTGATTGCCTACTTCCTTAGTCCAGTGCTTCTTAAAATTGAGTGGAGGGCTTGTTTAAAAAACAGATTGCTGGGCCCCTTTCCCCAGAGCTTCTTATTCAGCAAGTCCAGGGTAGGGCCTGAGAACTTGCATTTCTGACAAGTTCCTGGAGATGCAGAGCTGTGGCAGGAGAGCAGACTGCAGGTGCTGCTTTCTCCAAGTAAACACTGCTTGGTATCTTTTGGAGGGCTCTTTCATTTAGAGGATTGCTATTTTGTGTCATTTTCCTCTCCTCTCTCCCCACACACTAAAATCCCAGTTTAGAAACTTTTTAAAAATATTAGGGCTCAATGGAGATTGGAGCTTGACTAAATAAATTTTAATGTGTACTGCAGTACTTGATATGGATTTTCCAAAATGTGAGCACTTAAGCCAGACAAAAATATTTACCCTGGGTTCACCCATTCTACATAGACCAGCTCCTGGTTTCTAAGGAGCCATTTGAACAAAATACAGTACCAAAGTGCAGTGCTGCAGAAGCATCCTTAAGGTAATTTCTAAATGTAGAATATACTCCTCAGTCTCAGTCTCTCACCCAATATTTTTGGGGCATTTATAGGCTTAAGACATGCCCTGTCATTAACTACATTGTTTTGTGGGTGGTATTTTAGGATAGAAGGGCTCATAATTCCAGGAGAAGTACTTTTGCTTTGCCAGATATAAAAAATTAGCAAATCACACTTAAATATATAATGAATGCAAAGGTCTTGTTGTTTAGTGTGTAGGGGGGAGCGGGGTGTGATTTAATAATTGGAAGACCAGCTTTTACAATTCCATGCTACTGACATTACCAAGCATAGATTGTTATTCAGAGAAGCATAGATTGTTATTCAGACAAGCAAGTGCCAGGCTGAGCTCCTGATCTAGTGTTTTGTACCTAATAAATAATTAGAGGGGGTGAGGTAAAGGCCTATGAAAATCCTATGAAGAGTGCTGCATAAATAGCTCTTTTTCTTAATGAGGAATATAATGTGTAAGATTGCAATATTTTCCTCTTAATATTTAAATACATTCCTCAAGCAATTTACTGCATCTATGCACATATCAAAAAGCAAGGAGGAGGATTTCCCTCCTCACAAATTCAAATAGTGGCTAGAATTGAGGAAATAGATGAAGATAATCAAAAGACTTGGGATAGAGGTACAGGTGGGTCATTTATTAATTGGAATGTAATTAAAAATGCTGATTTGGAGTGGCTGAATCTACTTTAGTCATTGAATTTCACTCTTAGGTTGAAATTCATAGATCCAACCACCAGTTAGTTTAATATAACTGACAAGAGTCAGATTCCCAACTCCCCAGTCTCCCCAAACCAACCAACCAACCAACCAACCAACCAACCTTCAAATCAACAGTTAAAACACAGCTAATAAAATAAAATAAAATAAAATAAAATAGCCCAGATCCCATCACTAATTTTGCTGTTCAAGATTTTGAGATTGGATCAAATCCACAGATGACTCTTTCTAGGCTAAATACTTATCTACCTACATTTATGTACACATATTGTTTCTTATTCCAAAGAACTAATATTCTTAACAATGGCTTGCCAAAATGTAGCCATTTCCATTTTAAGTGATTTATAGAACAGGCTTTATGTGAGAATATGGAGAAGCCATGTGTGTTTTACTTTAGGCTTAAGCCCTAATGCGTCCAGAGTACTGGATGAACTGAGGCCGGGCCTGAAATGGTTGGTTGCAGTTCTAGTAACAACTTAAATGAAAAAGGGATAATTTAACACTGATTCATTCTAAGATTCAGTTCAGATTTTCACTCAGAACTGTGATAGTATTCATAAAATTAGTACAGCTAATGAAAAGAAAACTTCAAAGACACTGCTAATGACCACAGAGGCTTATCGATATGGTGAAAAATAATAGATCAAAGCAATGATCTGGGTTATCTCCAGGCACCTTAACAATCAAACAGGTTTAACTGCTTGTATGCAATGAATACAGTATAACATGGCTACTCCCGTTAACTTTAAGTTGGTTAATTTAGTATATGCCTCCATTTTTTTTCTCTCTGACCTCATCTTCTAATGAAACCTATCATGTTTACCAAACTCCTTTAACTTTAAGTAATTTGAATCTCACATTTTATTCTCATTCCTTTTATTCAACCCTTTCAAAAACATTTTAGTCTTCCTCAATAATGAAAATTGGTTAAGTCTTGAAGTTTCCCGAAGTTGTGATTTCATGACTAGACTCATGACTTGACTGGCAGTCAGGGGTTTCCCTTAGAGTTAAGAGTACTTTGCAAACTTACTGGACAGATTACAATCAAGTAATTCATCTCATTCAATCTGCTCTTCCATATACATAACACAAGTCAATGTTTGTTATGACTTTCTTGATCCTTATTTATAAGACAATACAAGAGGAAACCATGTGTGTATGTTTGAAATAGAAATGATACATTGCACAGATATAGTTCACCACGTTCTGGGATGGGTTGACAGTGTTCAAATGGGGAGTCGGAAGAGTAGGAACAGATGCTTTTTTTCCTTAATGGCTCTTTCTCTAATTTAAAATCCTTCCATTTATTTCCCTAAGATTTAGTGATAACTTTAAACACTTTAACTAAATTACCCAGCGGCTTGGCAGCCATCACAGAGGCAAATCTTTTTAGAAATCCTAGCAATCTGTTAGATCTTGGGTACTGTGATATAAAATCTGTGTGGCTCCATGAACAAAAATTAAATCAGTGCAATGGATACAAATACATAATGCAAATGGCACCATCTCCAAACTGAGGGTACATGACCTGCCTCTAAATATTGAATTTCTATTATATCTTTTTTCAGTCACTGACTTTCTAAATTTGGGCCAATTTATTCTTATTATCTGTGAGTAAACCTACTTTGATTTTTTTTTTAACAGTTATTTGATAATCAAATAGAGCCAGCCAGCCCTGGATCCTGATGTTGCTAGGATACACAGTTTGGTACTTGATGAAAGTATATCACTTCAAAGGGGAAAATTTTCAAGTGTCCTAGAAAATGACACTTCTGTCTTCCACTGTGGAAGACAGGCCCAATCCTAGAGCTTCTTGGAAGCTCAGGCTGTAGGACTGGCCTCCCATGCTTTGACATAAGCATCCTCTCTGGAGGGCTATACAAGTACTAAAACTCGTCAGGTTGGTCTTAAAGCAAGAAACACACGTATTTATAATAAAACACGTTTTCGTATTTGTTTTACAGTGAAGAGAAAAAACCCAGAACCCCCAGATTTTATGTACTTTGAAAATATATTTAAAAACATTAAAAATTCTATATTTAAAACATATATTATATGTTAATTAGTACACTTAAATAGAACTTGTATTTACAATAGGCTTCTGATGCGGTTAAGTTTTAATGCCAATTTTTTCAATAACATAATTATATAAATATACTAAAATACAATAAATATTTTTTTGTTTTACATGGTGAATAATATCTTTACCATAGAGAGAACAAGGCCACAGACATTTACTTACATTTTCAATGGGAATCACCATAAAAAAGCAACAGGCCTGCTGCCATGCATGAAACACTTCTGCCACAAAGAGACCACAGCAAGACTTTAAAAAAAAACAAAAACAAAACAAAACAAAACGGAACAAAAATGAACAGCAACAGAGAAAGATTTTAACAAAATAAATCTTAGGTCAATATAAACCAACAGGCAGGGGACTGATGTATCTTGTTGGGTAAGAGAGAGCCACTGACCACACGATTGCTGTGTCTCCTACTGGACCACTTAACAGATTTGGTTTTTGCAGTACTTTGAGACTGTGATGGGGACTTTTTCTTTTTCAAATAATTTCGTCCCTCAAAACAAAGCTGCAAAAAGTTAACATACAGCAGATATTCCAAGTATTCATTACATGTTAAAAATAATTACAAAGACAGTATTTTTAAACAGCACAAATCTATGCTACACAAATTCTTCCTTCTTTTAGAGGCAGGTATTCAGATGGTACTATAAAAGATAGTCTTGTTCTAAATGAAAAGACTGAACAAAGAGAAATTACTTGCTGACCGTGTCCCTCGTTCCCTGGGTCATGGTGGATCTCCTCTTTTGCTTATCCCCCACCCTACTAAGATGCAGCAATTTCTGGAGGCTTTCTGATACTCAGGGACACTTTCGAATTTGGGCAGTGGGCTGAATAGGCTTAGCACTAATTTTCATGGGGGTCCATTTTTCCTAAGACTACTATTCCAGGCTCCCGACTTGACTTGTTGTAACCCAAGATGGCAGAGGTGAGGCAGGGACTCTCTTCATGAACAGACAGGATGGGACAGGAGGTTGCTGTGGCCTTCCCTGGGGAGCCAATCTTTGCCAGCTCTGTCCTGGCCTCTTTCATTGAGCAAGGCACCTTCAAGTCTTTGGTGTGCAGGATGTGCAGACACCTTCCCAAAGTCTTGTCTCTGGACAAGATTTTTTTATTGGTGGCCTTGATCATCCAACCTGAGTTTTGGGACCTTTTCCTGTTCCTTTCCCCCTTACCAAAAGTTCTCAAAAGATAAAACCCTGGTTTCCTCAAGTCTGATTTCAAAGAAATAAGTGTTCAGGTAGCAAACATCTTGTAACTCATCGCATCAATCTCATGATTACAATATCCCATTTGGTTCTGAACCTGCTCCAGGCTAATCCAGCTTTATGCAAAATTATCCAGGGGTGGAGACTGTTAAGTCGGCTTGAGCGTGGTCCTCCAGCGAGAACCTCTTAGCACAATTAGATAATGTAGGCACTTAAAGCGTGAGGTCCAAAACAACTTGACACATGTCTTTCCAGAGCCACCTCTGAAGAGCCCTTCAGAAGCCTCCCTTTTGGAATGTCTCAAGTACCATTCCCCACCCCCACCTAGACCTCAGGATGGCCACTCAGAAATTCCTCTTGCACCGCCCGGAAATGATATATCAGCTCCGCATAGCCTCCGTATGGCTGTTCAGTCTCATTTCTCTGGCAGTTGTGGACTCCTGTTCTGATCTAGGCGTTTCTGGGTCCATACAAAACACCACCTTTTGCTCGCAAGACATGCTTAAGCCTTACCATGATTTTTCTTTTAAGCCTTACAATGATTTACCCAAATTATATATATATATATATATATATATATATATATATATATATATATAAATCTTAATTTTGGTGGTTCTTTTTCTCTTCTAAAAGAAAGAAATCACTCTTCTCTATGCTTATGAGTGCCACGATGTGGCAAAATTTGTTTACTCGTTCACAGAAGCGGTAAAATATTTCAGAGTGCGGAACTGATTTTTCTTAAGAGAAACAAAACAAAGAGGCGACCAAAGGGGGAGGGGGGGAAAGAATGTGCTCTAAGTAAAGGCAGGTCTTTCCGACAAAAGAAGCTTTCCCTGACCAAGGCCCAAAGGGTGAATGTGAGCCTCAGAAGTACATTACGGGAACTGGAGTGAGCACTTCATTCAGTTGCCTTATTTTTATTCACTTTCCAGTCAATCTGATTGATAATGCAAACAAATTTACAGCAGACAAATGAATCTTTTATCAACCAGAATATATATATTGAAGAAATTCTTTCCCCATCCCTACTCCCCGGGAGAACTAAAAACAAAAACAAAACAAAACAAACAAAAAAAAACAAAAAAAAACACAAAACAAACAAAAATAGACCCATCCCATCCCTCATCCCCTAAGCCAGTAAAGCAATGACAACAGCACCTTGACACTGTTTTAATTCCAATGCTATCAGAAGTTTAAAAGCAGTAAAACAGATATAGTACTAACAAGAACGAAGATACTTACTGTCTAAAATGTAAACGGAATGTTTTGGTTCAAATTTTTGTTGATTTTTTTTGTCTGTTTTCTGAAAGAGGACAGTTTATTATCAATTCACAATTAAAGCAGCATGCAATTTATTATTTTTTTAAACTTTTTACGTTTTCAATTCTTGGCAACGGCAAAAAACCACAACATTATCGAGGAATGTAATGCAGACTTTTTAAAGTTGTGCGCAAGATGACTGTTTCCCTTCTGGTCATGGATATGTCCAATAAATAGATTGTAGAACCACTGTACTGTATAAACTTCATTTATACATGCAGTTCATAAAATTATTTTTTTCTTAACTGAATAATTTACCCTGTTATGTATATATACAAATAGATAATTTTGTCTCAATATAATCTATACAACATAAATCCACTATCTTCCCCTTTTAATGGTCAATGTACATACACAGGAAGTGTCTATCCTTATGAACCGCCAGCCAATTCTCTTTTTGCTATCCATGGTAAGGGCCCGCACGTAGGACTGGGTAGTTCGGCACTGGGAGTTCCAATGCCTCTTGTCTATGCCCCTGCAGCCCTCCTTCGTGTAACCCATGGGATTGCACTTGGTCTCGTAGAAGTACTGCTTCAGTTGGCCTTTCGACACAGGGACTTTTTCAAGGACCGTGACTGTCCCGCCTGACATGTCCACTGCAGTCTTTTTATCTGCCGCTGTGACCCACTCGCTAATGCTGTCGCACACGCTCAGCTCCCCGCGGCGGGCGGGGTCAGAGTGGCGCCGGACCCTCATAGACATGTTTGCAGCATCTAGGTAATTTTTGTATTCCTCAAGCAGGAAGAGAAGAGGCGGCTCCAAAGGCACTTGACTACTGAGCATCACCCTGGAAGTGTACAAGTCCGCGTCCTTATTGTTTTCTTCATGGGGCCGAACTTTCTGGTCCTCGTCCAGCAGCTCTTCTATCACGTGTTCAAAAGTGTCAGCCAATGCTGTCAGGCCTCTCGAACCTGCCTTGGGCCCATTCACGCTCTCCAGAGTCCCATGGGTCCGCACACCTGGGTAGGCCAAGCTGCCTTGTCCTCGGACATTTGCTTCTTTCATGGGGGCAGCCTTCATGCAACCAAAGTATGAAATAACCATAGTAAGGAAAAGGATGGTCATCACTCTTCTCACCTGGTGGAACTGTGGGGAGAAAGCAGAAATAGGACATAAAACTAGTTAGGATTTTCTTTTGCAGGATACGACACAGCCCATCTGATTGTAATTCCAGGCCATTCTGCAGGGTCAAGGTTTTTTATGTATTGGTGATAAACTCCAGCTGTACCAGACACAAGTTAATGTCAGTAGTGTGCTGTATGTGGTTTAATATAAACCAGAGGCGTGCAGTGTTTTCTCCGAGATTTAGAATATAAACCCAAGATTAGATGGAGTCTAAGAAAGTGAAAAAATTGTAACTTCAAGTTCTCCTCCCTCCTCCTGCTTTAGCAGCTTTGTAAGTTAAATTTTTAATGATCTCTGCTCAGGCTGTCACAAGAAACACAAAATCAGAAATGTTACTAAGCAACAACTGCAAGTGTAATAGTAATTTTCTTTTTTCAAGTTAGCAATATGGTACTATTGCGGGAATGTGACAGGAACGGTAGTGGCCTGGGGGTTCTGAGTGGGCCTTCCTAGCTATGTGATAACTAGGCATGAATAACACAATAAAATAGAAGTCAGGGAGCTATAAGGAGCCCTTTCCTTGACTTTTTTTCTCCCACAGAGATAATCTATTAGAGCAAAGAAGATGGGAGTGATCCTGTTTTACAGATAAGGAAACCAAAGGCCACAGAGGACTTGCCTTGTGTCACAAAGAAAGTACATTTTAGCATTCGGGTCTTCCAATCCCAGCTCCAGTATTTTCCCACTATACCTGGGTGGTCATAACCGAAAATGTTTTGCTTATTTCCAAACAGAAATCATTTTCTACCCATTGATTTTAATGATGTGTCTATGCCTGGGGCTGATACCATGAAAACAATGTGTCTGCTTAAGAGAGAACTGGAAAAGTCAGCATTAAAAACGTATCGAAGTCAATTTCAAATGCCTCCCATATGCGGATCCACATTTATCTCCTTAACTCTCTGAGCCCTTCACCCCTTAGCTTTTCTGGCTCATATACAGACACATCTAAGAAAGCTCAGCTCCTTTTTTTTTTAATTGGAAATGGGGTCCTCTGTGTGTATGTGTGTGAGCTCTGAGTTTATCGTACCTTTAAAAAGCTGAGTGGCATATTACATGTTTTGGAATAGGCAGCCAGCACTTCTTTCTGTGCTTTTGAAGTTTCCTGGGAAGTCCCTTAACAGCACACCGCAAAATTAATCTTTTCCTGTTTGCCAGAGGCTTGCTATACTCTAAATTTGGCTCCACATCTACAAGCATGCTCTGGGAAGCCAATTAGAATGGATGAACAAGCAAAATGAAGAGATACCTACAGACTAAACCAAGGTTACTGTCAGATGGTGAAGGACTCCAGAATCAATTACCTGAAGCATCGCATCCCTTAGCAGTTAGACAAGCATCTCCCACTCACAGCCCAAATATTCTAACTTTATTCCTACTTTCAGTTCTGGAGCACAAACTTACAAAAAGATATATATGTACCATTTAGTCCATACACACACACTGTGCCAGTCAGTAGGAAAAGGGACTGTTTTTCTGTCTGCTGAATGAGAAGGCAACCTACCTCCAGTCAATAGGTCACACTGCAGAAATGGCTGAAAACTCTAGTACCGAGAACCCAATGTTTCTTTTCTTTACTTTTACAAGATATCATATTTTCTTCCGCTAAGAGACTTTCTTGTCAGCCCCAAACACCATCAGATTTCCTTGTAGGTTTACGCTCACTTTGCACATAGAGCAAGCACGCTCAGAACTGCTTGCAGTGCACAATGGTCTGAAATTAGGAAGGGCACAAAGGCTTCAAACAAACACAAACCTATTCTGCTAATGCCTGGTCTTTTGTGAATATTCTGGATTCTGCACCATCAAAGAAATGGATCCCCCAAGGAGAGTTCTATTCCTGGCAGGCGGTACTTACACCATTGAATGAAAATCCTCTCTCCTAATGTTCCCAGTCCAAATTAAAACAACCCAAGGGACACCTCAAATGTAGGTCAATGAAAGAATGTAAATTTAGAGTATTTTACTCCAGCCATCTGTATTACACTGATAGGGATTTGCCGCGATCAGCTATCTTTTAATACCATATTTTATTAAAACTTCAATATCATCATTATAAATCATATAATTCTAAAAAATATTTATCACTTAGAACAGTCACTGTATACTTACTGAAAAGATTTCCTTTAGACTTATTTGGATGCATTTATCACATATAACTTTTGCACATATGTAAAAAATAAAATAAAGCAAAATAAATTGGTTAAGGCAATGACAACTATATTGTAACTGCTGCATTGCCAACAAGAATAAAGTGGCAACTGTAAGAACCCAATTTCAAAGAGGTTAAAAATATTAAACAACAACAAAAAAGGCATCTTAGAATTAATGAAGCAGAGTAAATTTAACAAGCATTTATTAAGTCTTCACACTAACTGCTTAAAATGGCCCAAGGTACTGAGGTATCTTAAACCACATTAGAAAACTGTTTTATTATCACTACCAGAGTAATGAGTCTTTTAGAAACCCCTTTTTATACTTGACTTAAAGAAGTTCATCCTGCCTTTCACTGGTCTCATTTATCTTTTTATTAATAACTTTTTGGTTAAAAAAATAGTTAGTACTTTATCATTTTCTCATCAGTTCTACAGGCAAATGTTTCAGAGGGACAAATGGCATCTGAGTAAATATTACTCGGCTTTCATCCTTAAGTCTACCACAGGCATCCCTCAAAGAAGAACATCTGCATGAATTCGGGAACAATAACCTGGTGATAAAGTCCAACCGCATCCTCAGCCTTGCCCTCTGAGAGACACTTCTACAATGCTAACTGCCTATTCACTTACTAGGCCTTGAAGTCAAGTGCATACAAAACCAAACTCAATACTTATTGTTGGAACAGGGTTACTTCCTGTGAACAATGTTATTTTTCTGTTTCTGACAATGGTTTCTTGATACATTGAACCACCCAGGCCACAGGCTAGAAATTTGGGAATCCAATGTAACGATACATTTCTTGTATAGCTTCCAAATCCAGTCAGTGGAGAGGTCCTGCTCATTTTCTCTTTAAAACATTTCTCATTCATCCCTTTTTTTTCTCCATCCCATTGCCATTTGCTTGGCTCAGCCCTCAGTATCTCCATGTGTGACTGCAACGTCCCCCTGATATACCTGACATCCTGATGTTCCATTCAGCTCCAGTTACCACTGCCTGACAAACACTCTCATCTTATTCTCTTATACAAAACCCTTTATCCAGTATTCAAAATGTGGCCTCACCCTACTTAGCTAATGTTCCTAATGCTCCATCACCTCTGCTCTGATCAGGAAAAAGTCCTTGGAGCCCTATATCCATAAATGCCTAGAAGTGACTTCTTCCATTCTCCTGGTAAATCCTCCTCTCTGACTAAATCTTGCTTATCC
Source organism: Macroglossus sobrinus (assembly GCA_004027375.1). Classification (NCBI taxonomy): domain Eukaryota; kingdom Metazoa; phylum Chordata; class Mammalia; order Chiroptera; family Pteropodidae; genus Macroglossus; species Macroglossus sobrinus. Next base: position 646,680 of record PVKZ01000634.1, read on the forward strand.
TTCTTGACCCAGTTCAAGCATCAAAACATATATGTATACCTTCTCTAATTACTCCAGCACATACTCCTTATCCTTTAAAATTCCATATCACATTTCATTTAGTACTTATTCCTACTCAGCTGTTAACTGTATTGCTAATTATGGTCAGTCCTCAGTTGAATGATAAGCTCTGAGAGGGAATGGGTCATTGCTGATCCCCTAATAATGCCTAACCCAGGATAATGTAATAGCACCCAGTAAAAACCTACTGATGAGTTCATTAAACCATGGGAAGAGACAGAAGAGATAGTTCTGACATCATTTCATGTTGTCATCTGGAAAGCATCAGTGAACTCACTGAAATTATTAGATCAAGTATAGGCTGTGCAAAACCAAAATTATAAGCAGTAAGAAATTTGATGGATGGCAATTATCATCCATAAGCAATCCCTTAAATTTCTCTAGTAGGGTAAAACTTTACTTGAATAATTAAAAAGCAAATAACGCTACAACTACTGCCTATGTAGCTCTAACATCAATAGAAGAGTTAGTACTCAGCAATAATCAGAATAGTAAAATTTGGAATTTCAGGCTTTAAACTTTCTCTTTTTGGTCAATCTCTTCAATTAATTTTATGTACTGTATTAGGAAATCATAAAAGTTTAAGAGCTTCCATGACAATTCTCATGTTTTAGTCCTTCAGGTGAATCTTTATTACACAAAACATAAAAAGGGTGCATAATATTGCTAAGGTCATTCATCCATCTATCTGTTTATACATAATAAATTCTTTGGTGCTACCTAATTCTGCTGTAAGGCTTACAAGAGTGTATAATTACAATCAACTAAAAACATCTCTAAAGTGCTAGAAAGGATTTATTTAGACCCACTCTCAAAACATTAAATATAGTATATGGGGCTAAAAAAGGAAATCAACAAAGTAGGAATAAGGATTAATTTTAAACATGACTTAAACATTCAACAAGATTAGCATGTTTTCCTGGTGCAGTAATAACTTGCATTTGTCTAAAAGACTAGAGAGTATTCACAAACTTCATCTAATTTGATTGTTGCAAAGAGACAAGACAGATATTATTATCCCTAGTACACAGGTGAAGCAATTGCTGTTCAGAGAGGTAAAGTAACCTGTCAGATATCACAAAACTAATAGGTCACCTACCTTCTTGTTTAAGCTTTTACCATCTTGACATCTTGCCAGTTTTAGAATATTTGACTGCAGGAAAGAGAGAGGCTATGCTACAAAGCATAGTCAAAGATGGAGTTTATACAATATGGACACAGTTTTCTGCAGCTGTATGCATCCCAGGGCCCAACTTTTAAAAGGCAGCACCATTCAGATGCTACTCTGTGGTACTACTGGATTAATCGTGATCTCTACGACCCTTCCACCATAAGGTTTGATTACATCAATGAATGGAATCTTAGACCTTGTGATCTTCCCATAAAATAAAGCTTTGCAAAAATTTAGAGATGTTAGAAGCAAGTTTCCATGGCAAAAGTTAAGAAGGGGAAGTAAACAACAGTATGGGTAATTCAGGCATATGGGAAAAAAAAAACCAAAAACAAGCCTTGTTTGTTCCTGGTCCCCTTGGGTTTTGTCAATGAGCATGTAATCAAAGAAAACACAGTTTAAAGATATGACTGCTCATCTTAGTTCTACAAGCTACAAGGATAATGGTAATGTTGAAGAAATTATCAATTAATATTTAATTCCTAACATATATGATGCAATCTTATTAAAAGGCCACTTTAATAAAATATCACAAATCAATATAATCTTTAATCTGTGTCCAGTTTCACTACATACGTACATAAGCCTTATTTTGTTCATTCATCAGACATGAAATCTACTTTCGAGTCTTATAGTCTAGGAGGGAGATAAGACATATATGTAAGTAACTAAAATATAAAGGTAGAAATGACCCAGGGAAAGTATAGATAAAATTCGAGAAAGAGAAAGAGGTTACTTCCTGTTAGAGAATGAAAAATGCTTTGTGAAGAAGACTGGCAAGGATAGAAAGAATTTAAACATATCCAGAAAAGACACCAGTGGATAGATGGCAGGTTGGATAAAAACACGGAGGTGGTAAGGCATGGAGTACATTTCTGGAGAGAAGAGTTCTGGCACGAGAAAAGTGAGAAACAAGAGTGAATGACTGTTTGGAAGGATGGCAGTGACACTAAGGAGTCTGGACCTGCCTCACAGGGATGCAACGGCCAGTGCGAGTTTCCGAGCAGGGGAATGGTTTAAGAATCCCAGTTTATCATCATGTGTTGGAAGAACCAAAAGAATGATAGACTCAAAGAGACAAATTAATTCATTGATTTGATTTTTAGTGGCAAATGAGCTTTAAAAATAAATATTAATCAGCAGTCCTCAACCTTTTTTGGAACCAGGGACTGGGGCTGCTATGAGAATCTAATGCCTGATGATTTGAGGTAGAGCTGAGGCAGGTGATGGTAGCGCTGGGTGGGGAGCAGCTGCAAATACAGATGTAGCTCTGCTTGCTCACCCGCCACTCACCTCTTGCTGTGCAGCCCGGTTCCTAACAGGCCATGGACCAGTACCAGTTCTCAGCCCAGGGATTGGGGACCCTGTATTAAGTAGTTACTTAAGTATGGGGTTGGAGTTAAGGGATTTGTTATATCTTTTAACTTAATCAATTCATTCATTCATTCATTCATTCATTTTTAGGTGGAGGTGAGTTGCAAAAAGAGAGAGAGAAATGCAGTGGGCTGAGTGGTAACTGAGTCATATCTAGGATGGACGAAAGGACAGCACAAAGGGAGGTGGAGGGAAGGCAGGAATATAAACTCTCATTCCAATTATAATTACACTGAACCTCGATTCCACTCAGCACTTTCAATTCAAAGATCTCCAAAGACTTTGCAAATATTAAGTAGTTAAGACCCATAGGACCCTAGAGATGTAGGTAACTATAATTATCCCCATTTCATACAGGAGGAGAAAGGACAAGAGTTTTTAATCAACTCATCTGCTTGCTGTGGTTTCCATGATAAAACAAGGTCAGAACCTCAGATTCCAAAGGAAAACTAGGCCTTTAATAATAGGCACTAATTTCTTCCATCCCTCTGCATTATTTTTGTAATATTTTCCAATTAGGTATATATTGCTTAGCTAAGACTTCAAAACAAAACAAAACAAAAACACTTCACAGTCCTCAAAGAAAATAATTGGCAATTGGAATCCATAAACAAAATGGGGAGAAAAAAGCTAATCATTATAGAGCTGCTCACCTACTTACCTGAATGACTGATCAATTGAAACTAATAAATATTTTAGTAAATGAAATCTGATAATGCAGATGTTCCAAAGCTTTAAGGAAGTGCTTTCAAAATGTAGTTTTTAACCAAAATGTAGATTATGTACAAGGGTATCCAATTATACTTCCTACAAAACACAGTCCTTCGTACCAGAGTACTCTCTGACCCCCTAGTATGTCCATGGTGTTGAGTGACACCTGCAGACATTACTCAGCCTCACTAAAAGTGCCAGAGAAATCACTGGTTCTTAGTTCAGACCCAGAGTGATATATACACATAACTACCATGAAAAAAGTATATTTCCCTGAATCATTAATTTGATAAATTTATAGACACCTTTACTAGAAAGCACTATAGTGTTAGTACTCTGCTAACTCTTGGTATTCCCCACCCCATTCCTGAAAAAGTAAGGATTTTTCTGTTGGTCAGAGACCTACCTTACCTAGAGTGAAACTAGACTATATTCTCTATTAGGATAGGGATTAGGTAAAGTGAGCTGTAATGATGGAATAATTTTGGAATAAGGGCTAGAAAATGCCTGGCAGAAGGACCAGGTTTGGGCAGAGAACACTCCACCTGGCATTCCAAGCCCAGACACAGCGGCCACCATCAAAAGGTCTCTAAGTGCCTCCATCACTACTTCCCTAGGAAACATACAAGTCTACTGTTACCAAGGAGGAATCCCTGAAAGCTAGAGCCTCCCAGAGCTGGCGGTCCTATCCAGGTCCTGGCTTCCTCCTCCTCCTCTTCTTTAGAGTAAACACTCCCCAGACAGTGCATATCTCTAGTCTCTAAGAAAGTCTTAGCACCAAGCACACTCAAGTCACTTACGTGTCAAATGAGCAGGTTATCTAAAAATGTTTTCGAAAATATATTTTAGAACTTCCATTTTGTAGATTATAAAAACCAAATGGCAATTACCATTCAATTAAAAAGCCTAACCTCTTTAATTAGGATTCTGTTTCCTTTGGAATTTCAAGTGAGAAACTAAAGGTCAGATTTAACAATGTTCTACTGAATTTCCAAAAACAATGTATTATTTATCAAATTCCTATACGTGGTAGACAGTAATGTTAATTAAGATTATTGTCTACCTGGTTCCATGTCAGTGACCCAGTCTTGTAAGGAAGAACTCGGAAAATTATAAAATATACATCACATTTAATGATAGGTATTAATCTCTACAGCTTCTGTGCAATCATGGGGAAAACTTTCTTCTAAAGGGACAAGGACTCTAGAAATAGGAGTAGGGAGATACAAACATCATTGTAACACAAACATTTAAATGTAACACAAATATTTAAACATACAGACTGAATTTATGGAAAATTTTCAAGTAAATTTATTTTATATAATCTAAAGTCTCAAACTTCAGGTAACTTTTTGAGTTTATAAATTAAGTGTATTAATGCCATTCAAATTTGTTACTAAAAATACTACAATGAAAGGAGAAATTTATGGGGCCTGAAATAAGTTTTAGGCAATGTAGGTATGGAATAAACATCTATGCACTAAAATTAAATGAAGACTGCTTTTCAAAGAGCTATCTAAAGGCCAGCAGCATTAGCATCACCTGGGAGCTTATGTGAAATGCAGAATCTCAGCTTCCATTCCTCCACCCCATCTACCCCATCCACTAAATTATAATCTGCATTTCGACAGGATTCACATACTGCAAGGTGATTCATATCCTTATTAAAGTCAAGAAACCCTGGAATAAATGATAAAGAGAAAGGAAATGAAAGGGTTAAAGTCAGCTTAAGTATTGTGGTACATTTTGAGCATGCCATGGGCTTACCTGTCATCCTTCCTCCTTGGTTCAATTTATTTCACTGGGACATTTATTATGTGGAAAAATATTTTTGCTTTTCTAGTGGTATTAAGTAAACTCTAGGTTCCCTTAAGTCCTTTGGCTTTGCCACTATTTCATTTATACCATAAAGTGTACAGTACCAGAAATATGATCAGTTGAATGAAAATTTATAGAATCTAAATCTGTTAATCTAAATGTGATTGTTTATAGAGTAGTTTATCTAAATCCACTCAATCTCTAATTTTATCTTAATGCTACAAGGCACGTGCAAGCATAATTGGCCTCCCAGATCAATTACACAGCCTAACATCTCTCAATCAGAACCATCCTGGAAATGACATGTCCAGCTACGGCGGGTGGTAGATTTCCAGGCACATTAATATTACTTTCAGCTAGATGTCTCTGATCTTTGTGGAGTTCTTTCTGTCCTGAAATGGGAAAATAAAGATAGGCAGGGTGAACTGACTCTTCCACTCAATGGAGACTTCTTATTTCACACTTGTCCTAAAACAGATTCAGCTATCTCCTACGAAGTACCATGAAATTGAAAAAAAAAGAAAAGAAAAGAAATTCACAAATTAAAACAACAATAGCAGCAGCAACAACAACAGGAAAATCCTAAAATATATGAATGTAAGAATCAAGCATCAAAATATCCTATCCAACCATAACCTGTCTCTATTTTTAATAAAGTATCCAGCAGAAAACCCAATTTTTCAGTTGGGTTCCAATATTTGGGACCATTTACTTGATGACTGAAGTACCAAAAATGGTAAAAGAAGGAAGAAAAAAGAAAAATTTCCAAAGAATAAACATTTTTTAATTCAACAACTTTATGAGGGATTTGTTGGGGTAGTTCCATAAATAGAACTAGAGACTGGTCCACTATTTAGTCTTTTTACACAAAGAACTGCAGAAACAGCTAGTTTCCAGACACCAAGAAGTCACAAAGCTCATCAGTACAAGTGCAAATAACTCCTACTGGGAATCCTCTTAGTGTTGCTGTTAAACCATTTGCAAATGGGTGGGCCTGTGATGTCACAGAAATGAAAGGGTTAAACCCTTTTCCCCAGGCAGCAACTCAATCATTATTAGGTTCCACCTTGAGTGCCTGGTAGTACAGATGTCAACACAGCAAGGGACAGCCTCCTCCCAATTCCAAAGAAGGCGCACCTACTAACAAGGGATGTTATGAAAGCACAGCAGAGCACTGTCTTGGAAGTTCCTGGATCCAGGAAAAAGCATGCTCTGTAACCAGAAAATATTTTAAAATGAAAGGCTGCTGCAATGGCATTCTTTGTCCCTAAGGGGAGAGCATGCAGAAACTCTCTGAGAGGATAAAGGGAATCCCCTTTAATAAAGTAAGTTTGCCATAAGGCAGAGATTGGAAACATGCCAGAACAATAATTAAAAAATAAAACAAAGTAAAGAAAGAGAGTTAAGACCAATCCATCCTATTTCAGCCTCTTTCTTTAGAATTGGCAACTTTAAATCAACAGGTCAGTTTTAGGGTGTTGCTAGACACTCAGAGTTCTGGCCATGAGATGCAATGGGAATTTTGACAGCTGTGAGCCAACACCTACTAGACACTGTCGCCTCACAGTACATTCTTAATGGACTCCAGAGTTGTGGTAAAGGCATGCCCTTCCCAGTTTTTCCACAGATGGTACTCCTGAAATTTTCCATGGCCAATGTATTCTTGTGGTTAATTAGTTACCTGAGCAATTTCCATTATAGAAAGAATATCTGTACATCATTAGAGGTTAGGTCCAAACTGGAAGGCTTCAATGTCATTAATTCAGAAGTTCTAAAAGAGAATGGGATGGATAATTCTCACCTGAAGAGATCTCTCTAGATTTGACCCTATCCTCTGAGTACATAGAACATTAAATATAAAAAGGCAAAAGAGAGGTGAAAACAGGTGTGGGGAGAAATTGGAAAGACAAGTTGCTTCCGGAAACAAAAGAATAGCATTCCTTTTAAAACTACTATCAAGAAATCCTAGGGGAAAAATAAAATTAGCAAGAGAAGGCTATTAGCTCTCTGTTGCTCACCTTGATGAAACCATTTTCAGGAATCGGTTTGTTAAACTCCACTGAAGTGCAAATGCGCACACCACAGCCCTTCTTCTGGGATGCATAGTCATACCATACAGAAGCGCGTGGGTAGATGCCAAAACATGTGTGGACATGCCACCTTTTCTGTAGAAACTCAATGTTCTGAGCGTTAAGGAGGATTAACCTTCTGTACACACAGAAAAAAACTGGTGGCTCCACACATCCAGTTGTCCTTCGGGTTATTTTTGTATTCAATTCTATAATTTCTTTTAATTACTTACTGTAAAGCATGGGAAAGCGCTCATTATTTGTAGCTTAATGCAGGAACAAAAATAATTGAACATGCTCCCCTGATCACTCCCCAGCCCAGCCTCCAGCTCTTCTAAGTGTCACTGTTCATCGAACAGCACAAGTAAGACAGTTTCTGGGCCCTGTGTACAATGAGCCATGTGGACCCTAGTCAAGACACTGGCCGTGGTCCAGAGCTACTATAAAATGCAAGGAAAATATTAACATCTCAGATGACAAAAGATCCATATGGCTGGCCAGAAAATACCATCACTTAAGCCAATGGCATGCACCTATATGGAAACATTCAATTCTGCAGTTCCATGAGTATGAGGGCTGTGAGAACATCTGTTCATCTCCATTCCTTCTCACTAAACACTGATTCCTACGGAAGATGTGCAAACTCAAACACCAATATGTTTGTCTAAGCAACGAAGTGAAGGTTGTGTTTCTACATAGTAACCATAAATAAGTATGTTATTGGTGGTGGTAATGGGGTGTGTATGCTCTGGGAAGCTGGATAAATAATATTAAACTTCTCTTTGTATTAAGAATGATTAAAAATAATAGCTAACATTTATTAGCTATGAGGTAAATAATTATCTGTATTTACTGATGGTTGAGACTCAGAGAGGTTTAGTAAATTGCCTAAGACCATACACCCAGCATGTGGTAGAAATGGAGTTTGAATCAGGGCTGGCTCACATGCCTCTTTCCACATAGGGTCAGATGTGGGTGTGATGTCTTATATTTTGAGGGAGGTCTACTTGGCAGAGTTATCCTGCAAGCCTTATGCACCAATTTCTTATTTAGTTAAACAAAGCCCCAAATGATCATTCCTGATAAGCAGTCTGTTTGCACACTAAGTCCACAGAAGTTGACAATAACTCTAATTTCTTTTACTACCTTCTTCCCAATATTAAATTATTCCCTCAAGGTACCAATCATGCATGCATACTTAATAGGGCATAGTGTCAAAACTACACAAAGATAATCTGGCTGAAATGTCAGACAATGTCCTGCCCTCTGTACCCTGAGAAGATCTCTTTGGTTACTGGAACGATGCCACATGCTGTTCAGACCAGTAACCACAACGGCCAAATATGCCTGTGTCAACTCCACTTGATAAGAATGATTTCAATCAAGACCCAAGAGACATAAAATCTTCTTTTTTAGTACCCCAACCTAATCCCCTCAAAGTTTGGGGGCCTGGTACTCTAGGTCACCCCACTTGTGACCCATTCCATTTGTTCTGTTATTACTCAATAGAGCCGAGAGTCTGCAATATAAGTAAAAGAAAGGTACAGGAAGACAATCTCAAATTTATTCTCAGGAGTAGTTCAGACAACTAGTCAGAACCACTAAAAACAGATGGGCCAGCCTGGGCAGAGAGGCAAATTCTCACAGAATGTGACAACAAGAGCAAAAGAGTCAAAATAGCCAAAGGAACAAGGGTCATGGAGCGGAGACCTCATGTGGGTTTCCTGCCACCAAACTGGTACCCGGAGGTTCTCGGCATGAGCAGCAAAGGCAAAATGGACCCGAGAGCCAGATTGAGTTGATGCAAAACATATACCTGGGTTGAAATCCTGAATGTGTCTGGTGGGTTAGATCATGATGGCACAAAAGACAGAACACCTTGCTTCTGGCCATAGTCAGCCCTTAGAAGAGCGTAGACTTCTACAGAAGCAACTGCAAGCAGCCTGAGAACGAAACTGGAAATGCCTGTTATGAAAGACTCCACAGGCACTAACAAAGGAAAATGCGTGTGTGTCAGTGATGTGTCAGCTGGCTTCTGGCAGTCCACCCTTATGCCCAGGAATTATTTCTTGTATAGACCAGATAGAGTCATCAACGCAAGTCTCCAAGTGCAACTAGTTTATACGGGGGAAGAGAAGTGGCTATCCTTTTAAAAATGGTCCCAACAAAATTTCTAGGCAAAAGAAGAATGTCCATTTGGTTTGAAAAACTACTCTGCGAGGGTTCATTTAATGCACTTGTCTATGCAGTGAAACTATAGGAAATTTTTTTTTTTTTCTAAACAGAGTGTCCTGTCCTCAGAGAAGAATAAGATTGAGAATGAATTTTTTTCAATGAGACTATGGAGTTATATGAGGGTGGCCTGGAATATATGCTTTTCAAAATTTGGAGCTGTTGTCTAGGCTATAAATTTTGTTTTTGAATGATGTCCTGTTTATATAACACAGAAACTGCCCCACAACTATAAGGGAGAAGTTTAGCAATATTGTGTTATAGTTCAACATTGACATTGTACCCTGGCAGTTTTAATTTATACTATGAAGTACTAATTTTTTCATTACAAATCTTGGAGGAAGTGCAAAATCATTCTTTAAAAGGGCGCCCCTCCTTGGGTGTGAAAGTTTGAAGTTTAGCAAGACCTCCTCTTAGGATACATCTTTTGACCTCAGTCCCTAGAAATAATGTTAACAGGTGGCAAACAAGTGTTGAAAGCCTGGTACACAGAACACTGTGGTGGTACAATTTCCTTTTCTGTTCCCATAAACACTGTGGTGCTCTTAAGATCTCGCATTGCTAGTTAGGTGAATAATGAATGCATGTTCAACTTTCCACTGCAGGAAATTCAGCAAGTGGTGACGTAGGTCCAGTCCATGTGTGTCACTGGAGCTTGGGTAAGCCCATGGCCACAGTGAGACATTATTTCCATTGGAACTGACGCCTGCACCAGCTCCTGAAACTGTGTAGTATTCTCACTGCAAACCAGGGGCAAGGTAAGAGACTGAGGCATCACTTAGACATTTGCCTCCCCTTTCTCATCTTTCAGATTGACAGGTACTCTGTTGGTGCATTCTCATACACTGATGGTGAGAGTATAAACAGTTCAAACCCTTTGCAGGATAATTAGGCAATAAATATTATCAAAATTATAAATGAATTTTTCAGCTGGCCCAGCAATTCTACTTCTGAGAATAAATGTAGAGGTACAGGTAGGTACACATGTATAAAATTATATATATGGTTATTAATTGAAACAAGACATATAATAGCAAAAATATTAGAAACAGCCCAATTTCTAGCTACAGGAAAGTAGATTAACTATAGTGCATACTTACAATAGAATCCATAAAACTGTAAAGAATAAATTAGTTCCCATATTCTGAAATGTAAAGCTCTCTGAGAGATACTGTGATAAAAGCAAGGTGCAGAAGAGTACACCTATGACATATATCTTTTGTCACATGACACTAATACAAATGACCACATATAGATGGTATGTGGCACGTGAAACAAGGGTGAGCAAGGCACAGGCAGAGCAAGGCTTCCTATTGTAGACTTTTTACTATTAGTTTGATTTTTGGATCATGTAAATAAATTATCAAAACATTAGGTTAAAAATAACCAAATTTAAAAATATATTTAACCTAGAGGTTTCACTTTTGGCCTCAAAGACTCTCCCACACTGATGCAACAGACATTAGAGATTGACCAGGTCCTTTGCTGTGTCTTGGTGGTGGCTACAATCAAGAAGTCCGGGACATCTCCCTGGAAGAAACTGGTACAAGGTAGGACAGTTGTGTATAGAGGACAGTCCCGAGTTCTGGTCTGCCTTTCCCACTTACTACTAAGTTGATCTGTCAGTTTTTTACCAATTTTGGCCAATTCATAGGTGTTCCTTCATGAGTAAAACAATCTAAAGACTCAGCTGCCTCAGCTCTGTGACATGAGGAGGATGACTTCTTGTCCCACCTGACTCACAGCATCTTGCCAAGGGTCATCAATACATGAAAGAGGGTTCTGTAAATTGCAAAGGACAACTCTACAAACAACTGTTGTGAAACACGACACCAGCCTGAGGGATGACCATGGCTAAACATAGGAGTGAAATGAGACTCATTCCCAAAAGTCTCTGAGACTGAGATGGTGGGAAGGAAAGAAAACTTCCAAAAGATGGAATCTAAACATAAACAGAAAACAAGGGCAAGTTGTCAAAGAAAGACCTGAAGTGGAAGACACGCAGTTAAATGACACCATATGTGGTCATCTCCAAGTGAATATATTGCAAATTCTGTAAGCTTAACAGGGAAATTAGGGACAGATATATGGAAGCAAACTTTAAGAATACAGACATGAATACAAATGCAGGACCCATGTGAAATAAATGATCCAAAAAGATAGCTTTATTCTTGGTTTTCAGTGTAGCTGTTGGAGACATGTGCCGGTTGCACACAGGTAGGCCTCCAACTTTCCTGTAAAATGAGATGCAAACTTCAAACACTTCTAAAAATGCTCCCTAGAGGACCTTTTACCCTAAATTTAGAAACTGAATGAAAAAACACTCTTTAAAAAGAAAAAAACAACACAACTCTTCTCATCTCCATATGTACAGTCATCTGGAAAGCAGATCTCCCATTAAATAGATGGTCAAAGCTGCACTGTGATGTTAAACTCATCATGAAAATCCAAGGGTAGCTTTCCTCACTTTCCTGAACTGAAACATTCCAAGAGGTGGGAGATAACCACAAGAGGAAGTTCACCGGAGGTGTCCTAACTCGGTACTGCTATCTAGATGCCTACTTAGGAAACCGGATGGCTATGTGGAACTCAAAAAGAAAGAAAAGAACTTTCTACTATGTTTCAGGTCACTGTGCAAGGTGTCTGGTTCCTGCTGGGTCTAGTAGTCTACAGGGTGCAATGTATTCTGGGACCACGTCTAAATAAAATGATGGACTTTGACTTTAGTCCATGCAGGGAAGCTCCAATGCCATTGGGGGTCAAATACAACTTCCTTTCACCTCCAGCTTCATGTTTTACAGCAGACCCTGTTACCTTACAAAAATTTCTCTAGGAGGCTTACTACCCTATATTATTCCTAGTCAGTCTCCTCTGGCACAAGAAGCTTAAATTCTCTCTAATTAAAAATAACACATTATATTTTAGTAAATTATTTATTTATTCAGCAAAAATTATTTAGAACTTACCAAGTTTAGAGGCACTTTGCTTTAGGAAAATCAGTTTCAAGTTTGCTTCATATAAAGTGGGAATAATTAATTAGGTAACTCAATAGATTCTTCAAGTGATTGAATGTAAATCATCACTGATTTTCAAGTATAACAAGAAAATCAGAGATCTATGGAGGCGGACGCAGTCCCAGCTAATTATCCATAGCATTCAAGAGAAGTGTTTCAGTGTTACCTCAATTTTACATAATCATTCAGAGGTTCACAAGACCAGAAACAATTCTTTTAAAAAATGTTTATGGGAACCAGAGACAATGAGCTGACACTTCCAAGGAGTATGTCAGGGTCAAGGGTACAAGCTCATGTCTCATCAGCATAGCTCTGGTAATGAAGCTGGAGGTCATAATCAGCTGTGTTTCTGTCCTTCCCTCATGTGAAGGAAACTCAGGTGTAGCTCACATTTATTCCATGAGGAGAAAAAGAACTACAAATGTTCTTAAAGCTCCATTTCTGCTTCTTCTCTCTTCAGAGCTATAACCCCTCTGTGGTTGGGTTATCTATGAAAGCATTTCATTTGGATGCCAACTTGTCAAACTAACATCTTAGGATGACTGTGGCTTAGCCTTCTCCTAAAATTTACCTTTCAGCTTTTTGTTCATTTAACATTCTCTGAGCACAGATACCACACTAAAATAAATGAGACAGGACCTCTGCCTTTGGGGTTTTCATTGTTAAGGTGGGGAGATGGGGAGCAGATTAAAGACATAACCCAGCAATTATAATTCAAGGTTGTACATGCTGTAATTGACAAAATGTACGAGGACATTCTCAAAAGATGGAATGAAAAGAGAGGCAGTGGAAAGATGACAGAGAAGAAAAGTCTGTTGGGCCAGATAATATAGATCATATTTTGTGGAGTAAAAGATTTATCTGCTAACCTCTTAGCATCTACAACCCAGAAAGTAAGACAAAGTCCCCATGAAGAATTTAATGTTGGTGAGCTTTGGGGGCATGCAAGCTGGAAACCAAAAGACTTATTTATGTATACTTATCTAGAACTGATTTCCCAAAGTGCTTTTCTAGCTGAATACGACAGTGTTGAAATCTGTATCTTTTCCATGAGAGAAGGATATATTGGATTATTTAGCAAGTACCTATGGCACCACCTGCTATGTAAGTGTCTATCAGTTGGCTATGTGCTATGGGGACTAAGATAATGTAGGAGACACAGCTTTTGCTTTCAAATTGTAAAGACTAAAATACATGGGAGAAAAAAGCTAACATAAGATAGTTTCTTTGGGACAAATATCTCATTCAACTTTGAAAAAAAATGACCATTTATTGAACTTCCTACAAGTATATATTTGGAGTAGCCATGTCTCCTCCCTTTGGGATTCTGAATTGAAATTAGAATAGAAACAAGTGGCCAAACAAGAGTCATAAATACAGGATCAGCCTCATGTCAGTAAAGCTTTGTTAGAAAACACCACGGGGCCTATTTCCTGCCATCTAGAACCAAAGCCCTGGGACCCACACAGCTAGAGGCAGAAAAATGGAAATTGAGGGGGCAGAGATCCTGGCAGGGCCTGAAGGAAGCCAGCCCTGGTTTCATCTTTTATTGTAGAGTGGGCTAGAATGCCAAAAAGCTACAAATTTGGGCACAGTGGTCCCACAAAGCAAGAAAGAAGTGGGCTCAATTTCAGCGTGGTGGTCTGTTGCTTTGATTTATATGCCATTCAGTGCAGAAAATGACAAATCTAGTGGGTCTCACCACTCAGATTACTCACTCGTCTTCTCATAGAAAGGAGCAAGTAATGGGGACAAGAGAAAGGAAATCTCAGAATGCTCTTCTGATAAGTGTTCCATTTTAGGAAGCAACTCCCCTTTGTGGAAACACAGAATGGAGGGAAAAGGATTCCCTTAACATTATTCCAGGCATAGAGAATTTAAGTAACTTGCCCAAGATCATAGATCTAGAAAGTGTTGGGCCTAGAATTAACCTTAATCATCAGGCTGAGGAAGGCAGGTATCAGGCCTCAGCTGCCTCATGAAGTTTCTGTTTAGAAAGGGTTTCTTTAAAGTCAATGACTACCCCGAGTAGGATATTCTAGAATATTTCTCTAGACTCGAACATTATATCCACACAGCCAGCATAGACCTGACACAGAGAAGACACCTAATAATGATTTATTGGCTGTAAAATTGCTTATATTAATTACTTATTTACTAAATTGTGAGATATAGACCATAAATGATCTAGGAATTCAGATAGGGCAGATTTATTCTGGGGAAGAGACTTTTTAGAGGATGTAGAATTAGAGCTGGGTCTTGGTGAATAAGTAGAATTTAGATGAATGAATGAGGAGACTGTCATGAATGAATGAATTAGACTCCAAGGATTGCAACAAAACAATTTTGGTCTTGTCCACTTTGGTACAAAGTAAAGCAAATTTAGGCTTGAAGCATGCTTATAAAGTTTTTAGTTGTCTTAATAAGACGTCATAAAAGGTGCTCTTTTAAGACCAGAAAGTGGCATAACAGCAACAGAGGCTGAAATTCATTATGCATGTATTACGCCAAGCATTGACCTGAGCACTTCTTCACATGCATTAACACACTTAATCCCTACCACTACTCTGTTAAGAGGCTTAAGAATAGAGATTTAAAAAAATTTGTACAATGTGACAGACCTAGTACGTGGTGGACCTAAAACCAATCTGCTCCTTGGGCCCAGGAGCTGTCTCAGGCCTTTTGCCCTCACATCGAAGTTTCTGATTAGGAACTATCTTTCGAATCAAAAGAATATCTTCAGCAGTCTTCCCTCTCAAAGCCTCTGAATTTCTGATTATTTACAAGGCTGCCAATCCCTTCTAATGATGCTCTGATCCAAGTATTTGGACAATAAAGTAAATGATAAATCTCTCTAAATCATAGGATATTCGTTTTATTTGGCTTCTAGTGTAATTTAAACTTTCCTGTACATCTGAACCACTTGTAGATGTTTCTAAACATAACACATGCCCAGGCTCTGTCCTAAACCTTTGAACTTCAGGAAGTAGGACCTGATAGCTGTATTTTTCAAAGTTTCACCTCTGTGTTATGTTTTCCAGTGGTTCACATACTAGGATCCTCAGCGTTAAGCAAAATAACTATGAAGCTCAAGGAACAAGACATCGAAAATCATATTCTTTTTCCCTCTTCTCAAATTTCCTCCCCTTAAAAAAAGGAAACTAAATTAAAGGAAAAAACTCCTTAGAATAAACATTTTTTATCTTCTTTGGTACACAGAGGTTGCCAGTCTTAGCTCTAGAGAGTGAACATAAGGCCAGAGCCACAATATTGGCCTACACCTGTGTCAAGCACTCACATTAATATGTCAAGGGTGAAATATAGTTTCTTACTTGAATACTTCAGGTTATGGTTGTAGATAGCCAGAGTAACGGTAAGAGAACTGGGTTAGGAGAAGTCATTGGGCCGTAACACTTGCTATAGTCCTACAGCCATGAATCTTGGGTGAAGTTATTTAGCTACCCTGAGCTTCGGTTTCCTTATGTTACATAGGAATGACGTCTGCTCGATCTTTTTCAAAGGTAACTTGTAGGGTCAAATGGCATGAAACATCAAATGGATGCATTATTTAATGTATGGAACGCTACATCTTTGGATTAAATTATTACTAAAATGTGCAATCTTGTCTACATATGACTTTAGCCAATAAAATCATGTAGGAATGCTAGTGATAACAAACCAGCTGGATTTTGTTTTTGGTACCACTGCCTATTGGAGAATTTCACCAGGGTAAGACTTTAAAATATCTGATACTGCTTGGGACAGCGATGGTGAAGGATTCCCTAGATTTTTACAGGAGATTCATTCTAAGAATAATATGAGGCTCTTGAATAAGAGACACTTCCAAGTTTTAAGACAGTCACAGTCAGGAATGTAGAAACCAGAAAAATATATCACTATTTTAGGAAAAGCATCTAAAAATCAGTTGTACTATGATAACAAATTTTAATGATTAATAAAACATTTAAGATAAGGTCATCCTGTATTGCTTCTCAACTGTTATACATCTATAATTTTTTCTAAAAAAAAAAGTGCAATGTGAAACATATCACATAGAAGTATCTATCATTACAAAATAAAACACGTTTTGACTAATGTTTAAAGGCAAGATAGTATTCATTACACTGATTTTTCTGCCTTCTTTTCCTTCTTTTCAAGATATTCATGAAACCAGCTTCTAGTAAATAGAAGCAGTCTCATGATATAAGTTTATTTAGGGGGAAATACACACTATCAAATGAAAGACAGAATCCTGAATAATAAGAGACCTGAATATGTCCTTGTATGTAAAGAAAACATCTATCAAAAAATCTGTGGAAATGAACTGCATTATTACAAGAGTTCTTCACAAAATAGCCTCAAATAGCAAGATGTTAAAGACAATGTCTAACAAGTATTTTTGTCGTCATAATTTGAACATGAAATATCTGAAAAGATCAATCTCTTGAAAGCAAAATAAGTTCTCCCAAAATGTTATAGTCCATAGTATGGGCTGGCAGTTCAAAAATAATTCAGAGAATCTGTTTAACAGTTTTTTTTTTTTTCTAGACCAGGCCTCTTTCGAAACGAGTATATGAAGAGGTATTAGAAGCATTATGTGAGAGAATCAATGGAGTTCCTTATCAAGTAGCTCCTGAAAATGAATGGGCACTCAGTTAATGATTGGTGAATTAATGAATAAGAGAATCATTTCCTATGTATAACACTTTTACTTTTTTTAAAGAAAAACTTTGAAACAGAAGAAAACAGGAATACAACAATATAAACTATAAAATACACCATATCCTAAGCGGGATGTAAGTAGTAAACTGTTTGCTTTGCTGACTGACAATATGTAGACTTGAAAGCAGTCTATAAGAGATCATAAAGTATAAATATTAATAAGTACTTGGAGTGGGCTGTGCATTCTCTGGTGTAAACTTGCATTTTAATGACATCTCCATATTCGTTAATCTCCAACTGTTCTACAGAAGAGCAAAGTAAACTATAAAAAAAGTAACTATCCATGTTGCAGCCTGATGAGGCTGGGGGAGGGGGGTCAATTTCTTGATAGCTTATGTTTAAAAAAGAGAAACTCTTTGAAAAATTAATATCTGAAGAGTGTATGGCTCTCAAAGGGGAAGGTGAATTTTGGAAATATTTTTTTTTAGTTCAGGTGCTGAACTCTCTAAAAAATCTAATGTCAAAAGTTAATTTCATAAGCAATTTGGGCATCTGAATCTAACCAGGACTCTTTTTTTAAAAAAACATTCCATTCTGTCTGGTCCAAAAGAAAAATAACTACTTTTGAGAATCCATATGGAAGTATAAGAAAAAGAAAAATATTGTACTTTGCAAAGAAATGAGATGGATTTCTAAGATTCAGATCATGATGTGGCACATATCTCAGGTAGAGGATTCAAAGACAAATATATAATTGTCAGCATTAGGATTATATATGGATGGAAAACAAGAAGCATACTTACGATCGATATATTTAAAAAACAGGAATACAAAGGTACTGCAGAGTATACCTCACATGTTACAATGCAATATTATTAAAAGGATTTCAGGCTCTGCTTAAAAATCTGTAATAGGAAACTGACGATATTCCAAAGAAGGCTTTTTTTTTTTTGGTCAGATTACAAATCTACTTAATAAATTGCTTTGCATGCAGTAAGCATTTGGTATTTTATTAATGGAACTAAAAGTTCTCCTAGATACTATGTATAGCACCTAAATGTATATCACTGGTTCTAGATCTGCTCTTGGGGGTAACACAAAACAAAACTACCCCTTCCTCCTCATGTCAGTTCTTCATATTTGTGAAGGCTGTCCTCTAAATAAGGATGTCAAAAATATACCACATGCTGCCATGACAGGCATTAACAATCAGTTAGAACATTCTTTTTCTATTGAGTCTGGACAGCTCCAGAATTCTTAACACTGCATTCCAGGTAGCTACCATCATGTAATAATGTTCTAAGGGAGACAAAACCAATTGCCAATCCAGCCTAAGTTTTCTTGTACTGAGCCACTCATTCCAAGTTCTCTCAAGCATTCCTCACACGCAGTGGTTTCAAATCCCATCACCCTGGTTCCAGTGATCAATTGCCAATGAATTACCTAAAGCAACCTATTTCAGGTCCTTGAATTGAAGATAATACTGTATAATGGTCTATTTAAAAAGTGGAAGAGACTTATTAGCTTCCCCATTTGAGTATTGTGCTTCTGGTAGTACAGACCAAGCTATGTTCATCAGTCCTAGTCACACCACTTGCTCACACGGACTCTGAAGTTATTTAAAATATCTAGGTTTCTTTTCCACAGTTTAGATCATCCCCCAAAACCTTGTACTGACTTCCTTTCTCTTCTATATTTATACAAATTGACTTTAACCTAATCACAGTATTTTTACATTTAAGTAAACGTAAATGATCCAGATTCTATCATTTGACAGAATGTCTGCTGGATTTATGTTTCAATATGATAAGCATATCATTTGTGCTTTCAGATACATTATCAGCTAACATGTTAATGCTGGATGTGCTTTCTCCATGTTGCATAAGAGAGAACACCTTCAACAGTTTTGTCTAGGAATGTGGCCTGGGACTCCGCCAAGCATCTCTTCCAGGAGAATGAAGCAAATTTCTCAACCTTCAGATTCTAAGTGATGTAAAAGAAAGTTATCTGTGTTTAAAAACACTCCCTACAATTCAAGAAATAAATGAACATGTGAAAAGAGCGAAACTTGTTTCAGTTTGGGCATAGTTTCAGTTTTCAAAGGCACAAGAAGGCAGAAAGAAAGCATCAAAAAATGCAGCAAATGCTGATGGTAGCAGCTCCAAAAGCAATACTGACTAGGCTAAACCCCATGTGGCAAAAATTTTATTCAATGAGCTTCCTTCTCTATTTCTCAATGAGTTTCCTTCTCTCTCTCCCCCGATTCCTCCCTCCCTGCATCTTCCTCCATCTCTCTTTTTAGTAATTTTTTTTTCCTGAATAGTAAAGTTTGCTGCACCTGATTACTTCTGTGACTGACACAGAGTACAGACAATACGATGACTTTCTTTGGTTATGTGCTTACAAGAAATTGGCACAAACTTAACATATACTGTTTTCCATTCCCTGAAGCATAATAACACATCTTCAGTGGCATCCAAGAATTTGAAAATATTAAAACAAAAGTCCACCACTAAGTTTATAATTGCTACTGTCTAAAACAACTTTAACATTTTATATGGTCCAAATAATTTTATGAGTGAAGCAAATTGTGCATAAAAAATTTTAGAACTAAGACATCTAAAGGACATTTATAATAGGTACTAGAAAAAAGAAAGTATTACTACATGTATTTCTTTCAATTTCTGCCTTTTCACCAGCAAAACAGATAAAAAATTTTTCCATAACTGTAAAGTTTCTTTATTGTCTACATTGTTAGTCAGGATCCGAAGCAACTATTAATCATTATTTGTCTAAGTGCCTCCTCTGCGACCAGAATCATTTTGGATGCTATTGGAAGAACATGTAAAAATGAATTAAATACAGATTTTGTCATCAAAGAATTGTAAGCTAATTTGTAATTACTGGCTTCTGGTTCTATTACAATTTTTTGGTACTGGCGCAGATATAATCTATTTTAAGATTGAGGTAATTCTTAAAATTTCCTTCTCCTTGTACTTTATTTTTCCTTACTGTTTTTGGTGTTTAAAATCTTGCTAAATATATGACCCTTTATTTATTCTTAATTATTCTCAAATCATTAAAGTTAAAATTAGATTGTAGTCAAATAAATTCTTAAGATCCCTCTACTCAATTTAGATGGTATTATTATTTGGTATTATTATTGCATCTCAGAAAGAGCAATGAATTGCTTGTAGTAAGTGAATAAAATCAGAATTTTTGTTCTTAATGCTTCAATACATATCCTTAAAAATAGTAAGTGTTAAAAAGGAGGCCAGCCCTTGTTCCTGGCAGGCTATTCTACATTTGGCTACTATATTAAAATGCTCAAAGAAGCATTTTAGTGTATGTGTGGAGTTGTGGAACTGCCAGTTTTAAAATCTCATCTACAATTCCAAATGCATACTATCACCCTCCCAACACCCCCTACCCCACACTCATCAAATAATAGGGTGGCAAGGAAATCTCAGTAACTGTAGCCTTGAAAAAAATGGCTCCTGTGGCAAATAAAGCATTTGGCTGGTAAAGCTGGTGATTTTGTTCTCTAGGTGGCACTATTCAACTTTCGATGAGTTGTTTATATTACATGAAACTGTGCATTTATTTTCTTTGTATTTCCATTATAAATATCTTAACTTTATACATAATAGTTTTAATTAAATAACAGGTTGCCTTCTAGTTTTATTTTAATGAGCCAATATGAAGTTAAGTGATTTTTTAATCATATAATTTTACATTTCCTGGGTATATTGTCTTAGAATTACAGAATTTTCCTTTGCCTGCCCTCCTCCCTCCAAAAATGCAGAGGCATGTCAAAAACACAGAAGGTCGTCATAAAGTTTCAGTCAGACCAAAGGAACCAAGATGAAAGCACATTTAAGAGCTACTAGGTTCTGCGAGCTTTCAAAATCAGGACATTACTACCATGACAACCAATGAAACTTCTTTCAAGTGAACCTTTGGGGAAAAGTGTATAACATTCGTTACTCTCTGGGCTCTTTAAAAATAAACTCATACTTTATTATGGCTGTCACTGAAGCCTGTAAATTTACTTTGCTTCTCCCCAGTCTCTGATCCCATGCTCTGATCCCATAGATCACCCCCCAATTCACCTAATGGAACCCATCCTTAAATTTTAGGCAATGTATAAATAATACATGAGGGCAATCAGCCACTTCTTCGCATCCACTATTTTTGGTCAAATTTGTTTTACCAAGTGCATAAGTATCCAGAGTTTGTACTTGAATCTGAGTACTTGCATTTAAATGAAAGCTTCCAAACTTATCTGACCAGACACTCATGTTTTTCTACACAAACAAGAATACCTTCCTGTTCAACTTAGGAAATACACCCTTTTACCACTCCCTCTCCCAAAAACATTTTTCAAAGTCAATATATTAGTGAGATCCATGGTTTCATATCTGTCATCAATAACAATTTCATATATTTAATAACTGGGTCCAAGACTTTTCTAAGGCTTTAGTATACATATTCTGGAAAGCCAGAGATGCATTTAAGTATAAAATTATTTAGAATTAAACAGTTCTCTCTTAAGTGGACTTTTAAGGGAACTTTGAGGACACATACGTCTAACCTTAAAAATACCAAAGCCTTCCTCTGTTTCCTAGGGTCAGACCCCACATACAAATGACATACGGATTTCATTTGCCAACATCACTTATTGCTTAACAGTACTCCATACTAAAACAGAGTAAAGGGATGCAGACTGTAGTGGTAAGTTTGCTCATTCACTTCTGAAGGCCATCTGGGCATGTTATTCATCCTAATAAAGAAAATTTATCACAAAGCAACTTAATGTGATTCTTGTTCAAATGATTTCTTCCTCCACTGAACAACAGCCAGCAATGAAACCTAGAATACCCCGGAATTCTCTCCTCCATTCCTCTTTAAAATGCAATTCACAGCTTGAGATCACAGAGCCTGCCAGCAGCTGAATGGCTGTACTAGATGGCTGAGAGTCCTTCAATTAAAGCAGCAATTTTGCAATTAGTGGAAACTGAGTGCTCCATAACAATCGTTTGAAAACAAGTTGAGACAAGTTAGCAATTACCCTATTAAAGGGATATAGTCATTTGCATTGAGCTAGGCGAGCCCCCTCATGCAAAGTGAAAGTTTCCACACCAGGAAGATGCACGTAGAAATGATGTTTTAACCATTACAATAAATTCAGTATTATGGACATCTGAAATGGGAATGTCTTTCATTTTAAAAGATATCCCGAGTTTAGCTGTCATACGCTCTCCATGTTCTTCTGTTTGTATTCAGGAAGTCTAAAATTGTTCTTCTCTACTCTGACTCTAACTTCCTAAATCTTAAAATGTTAAAGAACTAATTGTATATGACCTTTGCATTGAGTACATCTTCAGTATTCTTAAAGCTTAGAAGAAGATTAAATCTATGATTGAGACCTGAAGCTGCTGGCTGTTGCATGCTACAACTTCATTACATAGGTGTGTGTGTGTGTGTGTGTGTGTGTGTGTGTGTGTGTCTGTGTCTGTGTGTCTGTGTGTAAGGGCGGGGGAATATTTAGGAAGGATTTAAAGACAAATGTAAAAAAAAGAAAACAAGCTCTTCGCAGTACTATCAAGTGGGCGTGTTCAGCTTGCAATGTGAGCTGAGCTACACACCAGAGCTGTTTATGTTTGACAGAAATGAGATTATCAATCATCTGCATTTTGACTATCGAAGAGCTGGGACTCTTAAAGATTCCAGGAAGAAGGGAATAATTTACATTCTAATGCTGCCCCGTTAAACAGGAAACACAAGAACTTTGAGCCAGGATTTTAGAAAATTACATTATTTACAGGTGTCCCCCACACTTTGTGAATGAAAATGAACCAGCAATATTCCAGCACCTTTCCGACCATCTATGGCCATTATAAGATTTAGGCAATTAACTCACATAGTATAAATGAATCATTTGAGATCATAGCATTTTAGGCAAATGATCACATTCTTGGTTCCTTTTGTTTGCAAGTAAGTTACACTTATTGAAAGGACATCCTAAACAGATTTCTTAAGTGCTTTATTTTCTGGATACTCAAATGTTGACCTACTGTTCACCTTAAATATCATTTTAAAATAAACAAGATTTCCAGTTACTAATTCAGTTCTGAATGGGCTATGAAAGGCTCCAAAGGTATGTGAAAAATCACTGTTATTTTGCTTTAAAAAAAAAAGTGATGTCTAAGTGTGTCTGCAATGTTCTAATGCTTCAAAACATGTACGTAAGTCTTGTTTATCTGGAAATCATTTCTTTCTGCTTATATCATTTATAAATAGGAAACATTTTGTAATAACTTAAAATAGCTCCACGTACATAACATTTCTCCTGTCATAATACTTATTACTGGTCTATATTTACCAACATTTATCACATTTTGCAAAATAAAGCAGAAGAAAAAAGACAACGACTTTATGGCTCTGGAATTCCAGTAATGGTGACCAACGTGTTTTAAATTCCAGTAAAGGTTATGGTTATATTTCAACAAGTATCTCTTTCCTTTTTCTTACCTCTAGTGCTAGTCCAGAGGTTATCTTAGGAAAATCTTAAGCAAAGTATTTGCAAAATCAAGAAACAGGTGTTAGTGATTATTTTAAAGTGCCATTCCCATGGCCAAAACTTTGTAGTGTAATTTCTATGTGAGATGTGATATATTATGTGTAATAACTTGAAGGACTATGTGCCATACTCTCAGAAACCTCCAGTCTAAAAATGATAATGTTGCATGAAGTAAACACTGAGGGCTCCCATGTTTTGACCAATTAAATCTGCAATTATACCTCAATAGATAGTGTAAAAAATATATTTAAATATAAATATATTATAACCAAAACGACTTTTGACCTTACAACAGATTCATATAAATATATTTTTGAATAAAAATAAAGGAGAGGAGATATTTTGCAGGAAATTGAGCCAATTTGAAGGTCTCATTTATTAGCATGACACGTTTTATATGCAGTTAATAACCAACACCCCCAATTATATATTGCTTTGTTTTAAAAGAGAATTGTACTAGGATTATTAATAAACACTCGGAAATATGCTTTTCTTTGCTTCTGGATAAAAACATACTTGCTTTCTTGTCAGAAATTGTTCACTGGTTACTGCTAACACTGAGGAGTAAGTAAATGTAAGACACCTGGAGAACCCTAAACTAAGAACTAGGAAGCTCTAACACACTACTAACAGTAGCCTAGCAAAGCTCCACCAGCGAGGAAAACTTTTTCCATTGGAGCCAAAGAAGCGCATCGTGTCAAAATTCATCTGGAGTCAGAAAGCGTCATTCAACAAGTCCCTCCTACCAGCTCCCGAAGGGATTCGGCAAAGCCATCCCTTACCACTTCCCCACCCCCAGCAGCTGCTCAGGGCAGCATGGCCGGCAGAGGGCACCCTCTACCTTCCCTAGCAGCGCTCTCCCTGCCCCCTTCTCCTCATCCCCGCCCCCTCCCCCCTCCCGCTCCACCCCAACACAAAAACACAGCATCCTCAAACTGTGACTTTAGTTTTCTCCGGTGGGGCTGCCCACAGTCGGCAATCCCCTCTAACCCTCGGCTATTTTTTTCCAGGCACAGCTCATTCACCCATTCCTTCTTTCCGGCTTTGCATCCCCAGATACCCACCCAAGTCAGTACATCCCCACACACATCCCACTCAGCCCCCCAAAGTCAAAACTTTTACTTCCCTGAAAGGTGCCCGAAGGGTGGGGCGCGGGGTGGGGAGTACAGCCAGGTGTGGGTACAGACAGCCCCGGAGTCTCGCAGCCCCTTTCAGGTCCGAGCTTCAGGGCTGTCTCAAGTTTTGCAAATACATTGGCATTGGACCTATATCTTTGGTCTCAACTCCTGGGGAGCAGGTGACTGTGTGCCGCCTGAATGGAGCCCCAGGGACGGGGATGAGGGCTGAGGGAGCAAGGGCCCCCCAAATTTGCGCGGGGAGCGCCCGGTCTATGGGAAAGATCTATAACCCAGTCCCGACACCGTCGCCTCAGTCAGGGCAACGACAGCTGGAACCCTAAATCTCTCTCATGCCCCGTTCTTTGCTGGAGGAGGCTTTCGGGGGATCCTCGGGGAGCCGTCTACGCCCCCAACGCGCAGTTCCACGTCTCTCCTTGACTTTCCCTCCTCCACATCAGGGCTTCCCGGGATCCCTCTCCCTCGGGGGTCCTGACTGCGCCTCTGGATCGTGGGATGGGAGGAGAAAGCTCCGCAGGAGCAACTCCATATCCCCCTTCTCCTGGAGGGGAGGAAAGAAGTTCTGGCCTCTTCTCACAACTTCGGGGACCCCCCCCCCCAAGGCTACTTCCTCCCCAAGACGGGCAGCTCCCACACTGAGTCCCACGCCCGGTGCTCGCCTACCTCGGGGTCCACACAAAGCTCACGGGTCCCCGGCGGCGGAGTCACATCGTTGTCCCGCTCCTGGCCCCTTCGCCCAGCCCTGGACCCTGTAGCGAAGCCGCTCGCCGCCGGCCCCACAGCAGCGGTGGCAACTGCAATTCAAGTGTCTCATCAAAGCTTCAGAAAGAGGGGATGTGGGACGCGCCGGGCCGGTTGCTCTGCCCCGCCCCGGAGCCCGCGGCGCGACGGGGTGCGCGGGACAGCGAGCGGGCGGGTGCGCCCGGGCGCGGCGGTGGCAGCGACCCGGATCTCCAGCCTGCGCCTGGAGCTCGGGTCAGACATTATTTAGCCCTTCGGTTGAGCTTCTATTGGTCAAACGGCGCCGCCCCCCGCTTCCCCCCTCCCCCGAGTCCCCCGCGCCACCGATACCGATGCGGGGCAGCCGCTTAAAGGGAACGCCGCGCCTTTTCTGCGCCCCAGCTCTACCCCCAGGACTCCCGGGGCTCCCCGGGCCCGCGCGCCCCGCGAAGCCTGTCCCCGGGGTCCCACCACTTAGCTCAGCGAACCCCGTGCCCGCCTGGGGCACCTTCGCAGGACGCACACGCAGCGCTTGCAGCTTCTAGGGGTGACCTAAACCCGCCTCGGGGAACCCCGAGTCCCGTGCTCTCGGTGGAAACCCCGGCCTTGTGCGCTGGGGCGGCAGGGAGCGAGTGCGAATCCGGATCCTCCGGTTCTTGGTCCCCTCGCTTGCAACTCCTTTTGCCCCATCCCAGCACCCAAGTTCTGTGGGAGAGGGCGTGCGTTTCCCGGGCCACAGACACACCTTCCCGCACCACGGAGCTTGCAAACGCGAACACAATGAAATCGCATGGAGCAGGGGGGGCTATTGGTTTACTCTGCTGCCTTAAACACGCCAGTTTAACCAGAGTTCGTGCACTGACCTCTCCGGAGTTTGCCTAATAGGAATTCAATCAAGATAATAACCGCATTCTTTATTAATGAACGCCCCCAGATAACGTTACACTAAGTTACTTGCTCCAGCCAGAAAGCCAAAGCAATGACAAACCTCACTAATGCCACACGCTTTCTAGCCAACCAAATAGAGAAGAAAAAAAAATAATAATAAATATATATTTAAAAAAAAAAAAGGAAAGAGAAAGAAAGAGAAAGAAAAGAAACCCACCTTTTCAGTCACTACTTGTCAAAGTCAACATCAAGGCAGCTGCTCAGGGGAAGACTTCGGCCCCAAAACTCCCAGACTCTATTATTATTTTTTCACGTTCCCTTTGGTTAAAAAGAAGGGGGTTAGGGGCGAGTCTTTGGTGCCTGGTCTGTACTCCTTCTGTTCTGCAGCAAAGAAGTTAAATTATTGATAGTGGAAATTGCATGGCGGAGGTAATACTCGCACCCCCTGAGCGAGGAGCTCCATTTGATCTCGGCAGAGGCAGGGAGATTTCATGCTAGCTCGCCAGGGGGGAGAGGCAGCGCGAGCAGCCCTCTCGGCGGTGAATGGGAAAGTGGGTGGGAATCCACGAGAGGGCTCCACGGTGCCTTGACGTGCGGTGTCATATGATACCTCCGCTGCCTCGAAATAGACACTCTAGTGCACGAATTACCAGAATCAAAATTCAGCGCATTTAAAATGATACATCTTTTATTAGAAGAGTTCCGTTCCAGGCATTGCACGGTTTTGCAGATGTTTTCACTTCCCTCCCTAGCAAACTTACACACATAAACCGACCCTTTTAATAATGAACCTGGCGGCAAAGATAAATAAAAAGCCTTCTGTTGTAACCGGGGGGTGGGGGTTGAAGGGAGGACAGTTGGCTCAGTTAATCCTCCTCTCGCTCCCCCCACCCCCACACCGCCCTAACAGAAGAGCAAACAGCCTTTCCGGTTCATATTTGCCGGTAGCCAAGACCCTTGGAGAGAACTTAAGTGGCTGGGGTCCAGAGGACAATTTTCAATTTGCCATTGGACGAACGCTGTCAGCCGTCTCACCTAGGTTCCTGCATTAAAGCTGTATTTTCTTCCCATCAGTTCGACCAGTTCGTACGCGCTAGGACAGACCTTAAATGTTAGAACAAGGAGCAAGACGGCAGTACTTAACTTGGAGTCCTTGGACCTGCTTCAGGCATAAAAATCACCTGGGTGTCTGTTAAAATGCAGACTTCTCTTCCGGAAATGATGATTTAGTCGGGGTGGGGCAGGGTCCAGGGATTAGCATTTAACAAGCACCTCCAGCAATTCGGATGCTGAAAATCTGAGGGCACACTTTAAGCAACATTCTTTCTTGAGGGGTGCATAAACTGGTGTCAGAGGAATCTCCTATCCCACTCAATTTTGGTAGGCAATTTTATGTGTATGTGCATTTTTCTGTAATCTCAAAGAGGTTTGACCTAATAACTGCTAAGACTCGTTGCTGTAAGAATTTCCTTAAACACTCTAACATTAATTTGGAGAAAGGGCAAGATTTATAAACAGTTTCCTTTCCTGGACCTTCTTGTGGTTATCAAGAATGTGCTGTTGAACTGAGTATATAATAATAACATTATATGCTCAGTTCAGTTTACCTCTCGGTTTACAATTAACAAAGTGAATTCACTACTTCTAGCTGTTTTAGAGCTTCTAAAGACTAGTGACAGAAATTATTCTCATTTTATAATGAAGAATCTAAGGCTCCGTGCCACAAAATAATGTGCCCAAGTTCACACAGCTAAGTGCCAAAGAGAAGATTTCAGTGAACTCAGGAACTCCAGCTAGAAACACCCCTGTCTCCCTCACCCCCAAATAAGCCTAGCTATCTGTTCCTTGGAAGTGTTATGGGGATGTGTGATCATTCAGAGCATCTTTGCAAATTGTTGGACTGAATAGTCAAATTATTCAAATATATGCATATTCTTAGAGTGTCACACATTTAGCTTTGCACCTCTGTCAACTTGACAGAACACATGACCAATACAAACTACCCTACTGCACAGATGGTGAAGTTTATTGTGGAATATTTAATGTATGTGAAATATGCGGGCTAGCCAGAAGCAATAAAAGACAGAGGGCATGAAGCTGGGGTTGGCCACCTCAAAAAACCTCTGTATTGAGTCCCAGTAGTGTAGCCTGAATTCAGACACAGTTTCTTTTAATACTGCAAAACAATTTAATAAATAAAATTAATAAATAAATAACTATAAAAATAAATAAACAATTTTATAAATAAAAAATACTTATACTACTTTATAAAGTGCTGAAGAAGCCTTACACAAACATAAAAAAATAATTTTATGCTAACTTCAAACCAGTGCTTACTTTCCCACTTTAAATATGCTTGAAAATACGTTATTTCCCCAGGTTTTGTAGTTTGCTTGTAATTTACATCCTTCCTCAAAAATACCTAGCAGGTGAATGTCAAGAACCTGAGAAATCTTCTCAATGCTCCTCACTTGGAAATGATAGCAATTCTACCTGCTAAATTCACATTAGCAGGGCAACATTTCTGCTGAAGGAAAAAGTGCTTTTATTTTTCAGACTCTGATAGTGTCTATTGCCAATCTTCTTATTTCTACCTTGACATTATACAAATAAATGTTTGTATCTTTACTTTCTAGTATGTAGTGCAGTTTTACTGAGAAAAAAAAAAAAGGAGTCAGAAGTAGCAGGAATGTTTAGAAATAAAAAGAGATTAAATGCCAATTTAGATAAAACCTCTGATGAATCAGACCTCTAGACACTTCTGAGGACTTCCAAATTTTCTGATTTGTGATTATAGTGTTACCCAAACGATAAAAGATCAGACTTAAAACAATTGTCTACTTGACTTAAAAGTACATCTCACATTAAAAACAATGAAACCTAGATGAAATAAAGTTGGACCGGTGCCTTGCATAGAATTCTCAAAAGAATTTTAATTTAATTCAGGTAGCATATAGAGAGAATGTTAAAGGTCTAAGATCAAACTTTTTACAAAATGATTTTCTTACTGTGATCAAGAGTGAAACTAAGGAAAAGCCTGAAAAGAAAATGCTCTTTATTTTCACTCCTGTGGGGCTTTAAAAAATTAATTTTGAATTAGTCAAAACCTTTATTTATTTTTGTATGGTCTTATACAGTGCTAACCCAATGTTCTAGAAAGACAAAGGTCAGGAAGAAATGTGAATTCTCATCTCTTCTTGTCAGGAAATATAAACTTATCCTCATTACCCTAGTGGGGTAGTAGGCTCAGATTTGACACTGACATATTGTTCTATTAATAATTTTAATTGGCTGAGGTCAATTCCAGTATCACTAAAAGGATTTTATATTTAATTATGTTTATTTAAGTTTCCTAGTTAGTCCTGTCTGCAGTCTTCCTTGCAAAAAAAAAAAAAAGTGTCTAGAATCAAATAAATTGAGCTCAAAAACTGCTAAAAATTGGAGTCATTAGTGTAGGGAAAACAAGTGAACAGAAAACTTTTCTGCTGAGCAGAGTGGCAAAGGTGTTTTCAAATTCATGTTAGATGACATCAAAGGCCCATTGAGCTATGTCACCCCAAATCCTCCAAATTATTGAATAAGGCCTGTTGAGAGAAAAATCTCAAGGGAGAAATAATGTTCCTATTCATTAGATGGTATTATAATATAGGGAGGGTTCCTTCTCTGTAAACTTTTATGAACAATAAGGATAGCTCTACTATATTCAAATGTGTCCAAATTGGTCAACAGCTGTCACAAGAATTGTGTAGCCAGGCATGGCCATTAGTGACAAGCAAAAGAAATGAACCACACACACACAAAAAAAATGTTAGAAGGGCCAAGATTAGGAGAGTAGAATAAGGTCAAAGCTGATCTCATCTGGGAATAATATTTAGTTGGATCAAGAAAAACAGCACAAAACCCATTATGAAACAACTGAGATTAACCCCCAAACACATGAAAGTCATCAGCTTTTAACTCTCCCCATTACCAGATTTTTTTGAGAACATTCAAAAACTATAAACTGCTTTACTCATAACATGTCTATAAGCATGGTCAAAAGGAATGAGATTGTGGACTTAGGACAAAATTTAGAGCTGACAGTGATAGCTGACTGTAGTGTTTGTTGGTTTTACTGGGACAAGAGCCATGAGAAGAATTAGCAAGTTTATACCAAAGGGTTTCAGAACATTAAATCAGATTGTAAGAAGCAGATTACCTTATTTTTGAGAACCAACTATATTTAGGCTGTGTGATTATTGAGGGGAGAGATTTTTTACTGCTATATTTTGCATTCTTCATGGGCAAAATTAGAAATGTATACAAGATAACTTGGAAACATAAAATCGCTAAACTTCCCAAAGTTATATTTAAAAATCACACTAAAAATTGGGCCTATTTTTACGTGACTCTGGATCTACATGGTGCCCATCTTTCATGGTCTTTTTGACAAAAGTCCTGGGTAAGATGTGCAACTGGCTCTCTTGTTCAAGTTCTCTAGATAGCCACAGGTATGATGGGAACAAAATCTCCAATAGCACATGTGTGGCAGCAAAGATCTGGCTTTAGATTTCTCTAGCATGCAAGTTCATTTGGAAACATCTGAAGCTCAACTTTCTCAATGGCAATCTACCTTCGTTTTACCACCTTCATAGTTACACTCATTCAAATGATGAAAATTTGCTGAGCACCTATTGCCAGACACTGCTCTATAGACTGAGATACAGGCAGATGAGTAAAATACATTTGGGCCCTTTAGGTGCTAAAATTCTAGAACATAAGATTTGCCTTTTAATCCATTTGGGTCACTTGTGAATTATGGAAAGGTAGAAAAGTTTGTTTTGTTTTGTCTTGCATTACCAAGAGTTTGGTGTATAGAAAGGTGAATATCAGCATGCCCCTAGTGGCCAGGGGGTGATAAGGAAACATTCTCAAAGCTGGAGAGGCATGGAGCAGCTGGGGAGGGCCCACTACTGGTTGATCCCTGTTCTAGCTATCATTGGTTAGCAGCGTTTTACAGAAATAGACAAAGAATATGGGCTGGGGGCAAAGAGAGTGGTAGAGAGTAAATGAGATGTAGTTCAAGCAAATAGTTTTCTAAATATGATTAGCTCAACTTAAAAAACGATAGGTCTAGAAGAGATCTTAAAAGGCTATCTCATCTTCCTCACTACTCATAGTCCTATCATTGCAGACCAAGGAAATAACTAGACTATTCATCCTTTTCCTTTTTAAGAATCTAGCAATTCTAATGCTTGGAAGTTCCCACTTGTAACACATTTTTGTTCTTGTAATTTATATCTAATTTCATTTCATTTAACCTTAGTGAAGATGGAGAACAGCTGCTTACTAACCTCCTTGTGTTATTAAGTCACCACTCCGGCTTTTCTCATAGCAAGAAATCAGATCTCACAACCTTTCTTCATAAACTCCAACTTCCAACCCATTAATCATTTCCCTTGGTCTACCCTGGACCTCCTCCAAGATCTCCATATTCTTCTGAAAATGTAGAGCCCCAAACTTGACATATGTGTGAAATTATCCAGAGCTCAGGAAACATGGGAGTTATGAATTATCTGAACACAGCTGTTGGGAAAAACTAAAGGGAAGATTCAGATTGACAAATTCTTCCCTTGCAACATGGAGACAAAAGTGGTTGTTTCATTAAAAGATGAACCTTAATGTCAAAGTTATGTCTTCTCTCAGTTTTTAGAGGAAGCATTTTTCAAAAGAAACAGATATTGATTATGACATTTAATTTTACTTCTTTTCCTCTTAATAAAATTGCTTAAGAACAAGTGATTCTTTTCTGTACTCCATTTAATATCTCAAGTTGTGGAACTTTAACTGTTAAATTGGGACATTGCTTTCATATTCTTGAGTGTTTATTTTGATGTGATTTCCCTCAGAAGGTAAGGTCTATGAAACACCACACTACTTTTGAAGTTTAAATTTTTTCCTTCATTGAACCATTTCTTTTCATTTTGTCTGCACACAAAACCTAATTAGAATAGAGCAAAACTAAGTTGAAGTCCATGAAAGAGAATCAGGCTAACCTGCAGGATACCTAAAATTAAGTTTACCTGATTATTTCACTTGTCAGGTATCTCCTTTATGACCTCAAAATCCAACGTGACTAAATATTTTGGCCCTTCTAATTTTCTACACCCTAGCTGAAGATCATGGAATCAGCAGAAATACTATTCCCACTACTCACGGTTGTCTGTTTAGGGCATGTTTAGGACATTCAGTGGTAACTGCAAAATCCATCGGGTAGTGTCAGGAAGAAATTAGGCCAGACACAAAATGAAATCAGCACTCTATAAAGAAACTCCATAAAGTCAGAGGGGAGAACATTTACTTCCCCTTTGTAATATCATTTTGAGAAATTGTCAAGGGACTCTGTGACCTAAAGAAGACTACTAAGAGTGTTTGCTGTAAGTAGGCACTTCTGAAACTTTAGTCTACCAGCACAGGGGCACCAAAGAATGGTAAGCCCGGCTGGACCTAAGCAATGGTGATGTTCACGCAGATGGAGAGGACAAATATGATGTTTCGTAAAGTTGAAGACAGAGAGATGGGGTAGAATGGTAAATGAACAGGAGAGAGCACATGCATTTAAATTCCAAGACCCCTTATGACTGTTTTTTGTAGTCACTGCTGTATAAAAGTTGGGGAAAGTTTTTATTTTTCTCTGCTTGGACAGTGGTCATGATCTGGAGGAAGGTGGAGGAGGGGGTGTGTATGGCTAGATATCAAATTTTGAAGTTAGATGTTGATTCCATTACACAAATTAAATATATTTCTGGGATGCAAATTCAGACCACAGTCAGCTTTCCTCAGGACAGCCTTCATACTGAATTAGAAAAATGAAGATCCTCCATTTTTTTTTTATTACCAAATTTCATGCCTCCCAAATGCAGTTTAGCACCAAGGATCTTTTATTTCATAGGCATATTTTTCTGGAGGCCTTGGGGAGAGTGAGCCAATACTATCATATATTCTGACTTTTATAATTAAAAAAAAGTTCCAAGGATAAATACCTTAAGTTAACTTGCATTGCTTATTTCTTATGTCTATAATGAATGCTAACTTGAATTATCTTTCTCACGTAATAAACTTATTTTTATGGCATTACAACCAGATTGTAGATGTTGATCATCTTAGAACAAGTTTGCAAGCCAAATTCCCACTGCCTTCTATTTTATCTGCACACAAAAGCTAATTAAATTGAGTAAAAATAAGTTGAATTCCATAAAAGAGAATCATGCTAACCTACATGCCATTTTATCTCAAAAAGACATATTCTTGACTATTTGCTTAACTAATTACCATTTTTTATATTACTTTTTGTTTTTGTTTTTCGTAATTCTCATTTATTTATGTGATTTTGCCCTCCATTTATTTATCTTATTTACTCTTCAATTAATTGATATTTATAAGACTACAACCTCAGAACAGTATTTAGTAATAGAAATTAACCACAAAAGTGGAATTATATGGATGTCATGTGAACAGAGAAACAGATGTGTGTTAAAAAATATAAAGTTTAAATTAGTAAACATTTATAAATTAATTCTAAAGTTAATTATATTTTTCAGACTAAAGATTTTAATAAATATAATTAATTTTAGAAATTCCCCTCTTATTTCTTGATCATTTTGAGGGAAGTAAATTTTCTGTTTCATTTTGTTCTTCTAGATGCAGAGGTGGCCTATAAGACTTTTCTTACTGAAAACCAAATAAAGCTGATGTCAAATCTCAGATAAGAATCTAGGACCAAATGAAGTAACTGAAAACATGAGAAATAATACAGGAATTAATGAAAACTTGAGGTTTCAATTCATCTTGTCTTAGCTAGTGTCTCAAAAATTATAAAATAACTATAGAGTTTTGAAGAATTTAAAAATATAATTAGTTCTTTCCTACCATTTTGAAATTAATGTTTATTAACATGCTACTAACATTTTGTTAATTATGTTTATATTTTAGTAGTTAATCTAAGATAAATACAAAATATCTTATTTTGAAAATTAAGAATATTAAAATCTTATGCAGACTGCTCATTGTTTTCTTATGTTTTGATTACTGGAAAATAGAAAAAAATATCATTATCATATAATATGCTATTAAGGCCTATATTGTAGTCAATAGTAATCGAGAAAATTTGGGTCTTAGTTTAAACTGTCACTTTCTGGCCATATGACAAGTCACCTTGGTAGCCCAAGCTTGCTCAAATAGGTACTATAAGTTCCATAGAAATGTTTGTTGAATACGTTGAAAGATCTTCACTCTGTGAAGTGTAAGACTACTGTGCACCTCAGTTGCCCAATCAATAAAATGAGAGCCGTGGTTGTCAAGTCTGGCAGTACATGCAGATCTTAGCTCAGAAAGAACAGATGATTCAGGTGATTTCAATGCACTAGAAAACCAGTGAACTATGCTTTCAGGAAATGTATATCATCTGCTAAACTAAACTTGGAGCTTATGTAATTATTTCCCCTAATGTTAGAGAAAAGAACCAAGCTAAGAATTCATACTCTTCTTTTATATTATGTAGTTACTCTGATAAGGCTTTAGGTGGACTTTTTTCATACACTAAAATGTCTTTTAATATCATCTTTTCCTACTGGGCTGGTTTTGGGACATATCAAATGTTATGGCCATCCTTTCTGC
Source organism: Macroglossus sobrinus (assembly GCA_004027375.1). Classification (NCBI taxonomy): domain Eukaryota; kingdom Metazoa; phylum Chordata; class Mammalia; order Chiroptera; family Pteropodidae; genus Macroglossus; species Macroglossus sobrinus. The sequence goes on from PVKZ01000634.1 coordinate 681,773, forward strand.
AAAAATCAGAGTAGAGGCAGGATTAGGTCTCTCTGTAGACTCTGTCCCCCATCTTTGATTCCTTTCATGACTCAGCAAAGACCACTGATTTGTATTGTCTAAGGCTTACCAATATGTATCTAATTTCTTGTTTAAAACTACATTTCTCTAGGAGTTGCTTTCCAGGAGGAAGGTGGATGAAATTTATCAGAAGATGCCCAAGTAGATGTATAACTTCCTTACCCAGACTATCTCCCAGCTTAGTGTCTAGAGCTGGTATTTTGAGTTCTGAGTTGGTGCAAAGATACAAAGGATCCAGACACCAATTCTTGGCCTTCTCCCAAATAAGATGCTATTTCCAGAGAAGTTCCAAGTTTGAAGTGGAGTCTTTGGAGGAAGAACATTGAATTTGCACAAGGAAATCCAATAAACATTTTAGTCCCCAACAGGGACTGTAAGCCTTGTAATTATGTTTAAGATTGTGCTTGTCTATCCTCTTCTTCTCCATATATGTAAACAAGATGTTAGCTTTGGAGGTTTGTCATCCACTGTGTTTTTGGGGAGGGTGTTTTGCATAGCAGCATCTGCAGTGCTATATAGCCAGTAACTGTTTGAAAGGCAAATTTATGAAATGGCTTCTAAACACACTAAATCCTAATCTAAACAATTTATAACATTTCTTACTCAATAACTCTCAGAAGTCAATTAACTTGGAACCGCCCAAAACAAGTTAAGAAAGGAGCTAGACATCACCTATTGCAGCAGTCTCCAACATTTTAGGCACCAGGGACGGGTGCTCCTATGAAATCTAATGCCTGATGATCTGAGGTGGAGCTGAGGCAGTGATGTTGGTGCTGGGGAGTGGCTGCAAATACAGATGAAGCTTCACTTACTTGCCCACTGTCTACCTCTTGCTGTGCGGCCTAGTTCCTAAGAGGCCATGGACCCAACCTATTCACGGACTGGAGATTGGGGACTCCTGATTCATTGGATTAGTAAACTAAAGTAAGCAGAAGAAAGAACATGTAGGTGAAGAGTTCTAGATACTAATCTTTCTGTCCAGTAACTATATACTTATTTCTGGACAATTCTCTTTCCTGCTAGTGTTTTATACATGACAACAATTATTTTAAAAAAAAAAAAAAAAGCTTGCACAGGGATTTACAGATTAGTTTACTGGTTACAAAAAGAGGCTTTGTGATTAGACAGACCTGGGTTCAAGTCAAATTTTGCCACTTTTTGCTCTGCTAATTTAAGATAACTAATTAACTGATACTTCAGTTTCTTCATCTTTAAAATAAGAATAACAATAATCTCTGCCTAGAAAGATTGCTATGAGCATTCAATTAACTGTGAAAATGTAGAATGTTTACCATAGTGAACTCAACAAAGTTAGATTTTATTATTAATTTATCTGATCCTCACAAAACATGTTAAGTATTGTCACTCTCTCCATTTTGTGATTATGAAAACAAAGCTTCAAAAGGGCTAGGTGACAATTAATGGTTTGGATGTCTTTTATTAGGTAAGAAAGATTCAATGTAATTCTAAAGAAGCACTTATGGCAACTAATTTTGAGATTCTCAGCTATTGTGGTGAAGATCTCTTAACAAGATGTATGTGCAAACCTGAAAATGAGAGACCCAGATCAAATCTGGGTGGAAGCTATTACAGAGACAGGATTTTATAATGGACTTTGGAACTAGAAAACTTTAGGTTTAAATTTAGCTTTTCTAATTAAAATTTGCTATATAATTTTGGGTAAATTACTTAAACTCTCTGAGCTCCAGTTTCCTTATTTATACAGTTAGAATATAGTCTATGTCAGAGAGTCACTTTGAGGGTTAAATAATATATGTCAAATGCAAAGCAAAAACTTAGTGCTGGACAAATGCAAAACAAATGTTATCCCATTCCATGATAATTTGCTTATACTTTGCCATAGTATAATGATGACAAAAATGAAATCTTTATAGTCTGTTGAGGTTAGCGAAGTCACACCAGGTAACTAAGGCAATGCTCCTTGAGTTAATGACCAGAGTCTGAACTTTTCTCTTTTTCAAAAAATGGAGTGATGGATTTCTAGGGCAGTGGGGTGATGCTGTGGTATCAAAGATAAACTTTGGAGTAATAGCAAGCTCAGTCCATACAAACATGTCTGTTACACTCTAGCCATCTCATCAGTAGGTTCTTTCTTCACTTGGCAACTTGTTTAATGGAAAAAGTGAATTTTAGAAGTTTTATTCAAATGACAATTTCCTTTTGCCTTAGAAGGAAAATTCAATGGCTAATACTGAAAGATAGCAAGAGACTAAATTAACATTTTTGAATCTGCGCTGTTATTAAGTGCCCCCGCCCAAGTGTTCTGTTTTTAAATAGGTTTGGGAAATGCTACAGAGTAATATTTGCAGATTTTGTTACCAATAAAAGTCAGACACTTTCATGTCACATGTCAATCATTACAGATATCTTAAAATACATTGATGCTTATCACTACTTGAAAATGATAGTGTTTATCTTACTGGTAGATCTTATTTAGTACATTAAAAAAGCATTAAATTACTAAATCACAGAACATAATGTTTTTATAACTGTATTTCAGTGTAATTGGCTTCTTTTGTAATCTTGTAGTTTGTTTATCTTATTCCTTTAGAAGTATTATTCTGAGAAGGGTTTACATAGGCTTGACCAGACTGCTAAAAGAGTGGAGTGCATAGCAAAAAAGTGGTTACAAAGTCCATCTTAATTCAACATATTCCAAGGAGAAAAAATAACAAAGCTGTTCTTAAGCATTGATTATGAAAGTTGTTGGAGAGAAAGAAGCCTTACTAGAGGAAGAAGGTAAAAGCAGAAGAAACCATTTTTTTTTTCTACCAAAGTAACCAGAACAGTAATGAGCATGGGCAGTAGAGAACAGTCTCAATGGGCAAATGGCCTTTGAGAAATACTCACAGGAAGGACTCTGATTCAAAAACCCCTGTGTAAATACTAACCATATTTCGGTTTCCATTTTTATTTTTTTGCTAAATTTTCTTCATAGTCCCTTTTTTGAATTAACTAACCCTGCAGTATCCTATTCCAAAGGCTCTAGATGTTTATGGAGCCTTTCTACCATCACCCAATTTGGGTATTTCTTTCCACAGTCACCGTATTACCTAGGGATAGTAAGTAGTTGATGTTTTCCTTAAAGCTGGAGGTAAATCAGTTTCAACTCCTTCTGGTTCTGATTTAGCATGTTCTGAAGGAATTTCTAGATTCCATGACATCATGACATTTACTCTGGGCACAAAGATCTCAGAGCATTTTCTTCTGCTCTTTAGTGCAATTGATTGGATTTCCCTTTCCCACTGTGAGAATATTTTTTAGTGCATTTAGTGTTTACTCAGAGGTTAAAAATTAGCAAAGTACATTCTATCTCCTGTGGTGGTTCAAAAAATGCTCACAAATGGACAAAATGTCTCATACAGGACACATGTTTTGCCCACCTTCAGACTTCACGTGCTGCTAAACTCCTGGGTATTTTTTTTTTAACTTAGGTTTTAAAGGTTTTTTTTTTAATTTTTAAATTAATATTTAAAAATATATTTTGCCATTTGTCTAAAATAGAATTCAAGAATGATGTCTGTCATCCCTGGTGCATCAGAAGTTATTTTAAATATGGCATCTTTATAAAAGTCAATAGCTGCCTCATCAAAGGGCAATCATGTCCAGTGTGGGTGGCTGTGCCAATTGTTTTTGAACTACTGCAGCAATCTAGCCAATCCTAGGGAATGGCTTGCAGCCTTTCTACACCCACATTTTTTCTTAATTATCTCCACCAGGCTGAGTTAGCTAAGGACAGATCTATAGCATTTCCTGGATGTCAAAATGCCCACACACCTTCTGCAATCCTTGGGCTACCAGCTCCCTTTCATGTTTCTCTTGGTGGGTCCATTTAATTATTTGTTATTGTGTGTACATATGCATTATTCATGAGGCCTAGACAATTTCAGGATATTATATCTTTGATTTTAAAAGAAAATGACCTGAAAAATTAGAACTTCTGCTTGTATGAATAAGCATGTGATAGCAAGTCTCTCATCATCCCACCCTTTTAAAAAATAATCTGCAGAAGTTTGAGATTATTTTTCAAATTAAGGCTTTCTAAGTCATCATTTCTCAAACAATAGGTTCAATATGTAGATTCTTTCTATGTTGAATTCAGAAAAGCTGCTTTGCTTTTTATAATGTATTTAAATAACAAGTTAGAAACTGATGGTGTGCAAAACTGTAAATCATAAAAGGCTAGGGTGACTTAGTCCCTACAGTCCACCAAGTAATAGTTATCCATCATATCACCCAAATTTGGAGCTAAAGTGAAATTTAGAATTTATTCTGAGAACGTCCTTTAAAAAAAAAAATGTGTGAAGAAATAGAGATCTAGAGGATCCAGCTATTGACAGCTAGTTGGGAGTAAAGCTTGAACTCGGACTTTTAATATGGTTCACTGTGTTCTCTTGAAAAAGGTAAGAATCCAGAAGTCTGTCCCCTTCTGAGGAACAGAGCAAATTAAAGGATCAGTCATGTCTCTAAGTGATAAGCTCTATCAAGATAGGTCCCACTCAGTCTTACTCATTGTTGAATCTCCAAACTCCAGCTCAGTTCCTGGCACATAATAGTTGTCAATTAATGCTTTTAGAGTAATATTATGAATGTTAGAGTCTATAGAAAGTATATCTCTTGGGCCAAGTGGGAAATGTCCAGTAAAGCTCATGATACCCATAAGTATCAGAATATCTACAAAGATAAGCAAGATTCCAGACATTCAAGACTGGAAAAATTCCAGAAGGTTGAAAGAAAACAAGCCAGCATAAATTCATGCATCAGATATGGGCTGGACCAAGTGATCTCTGAGAACCTTCCCAGCCCTCAGATTTTATGACTCACAAGTAAAAGTAAAATGCTTCTTGCTTTGGCTCTTCCTATTTTCTGTGTTGTTTTGGGAGGGAATTAGTGACTGTGCCTTAGATGGTGTATGAAGTTTAGGAAGATTCTTTGAGTATGTAAGTGTAGGAGAGTGAAAGAAGGCTTAGAAAGAGGTGATCATAGGCTGGTAAAAACTTTTCATTCAGCCTGCAAAAGTTTGGAAACTATTTGTAGATTTTTTTTTTTAATTAAAGCAATTAGAATAGGAGGAAATAATTCCTACAATCCCCTCAGATGCCTGAGTGGGATTTGACACATTATGGTCTAGAGAGGAATAATCATAGTCCTTGAAACTTGAAGAAATAGATTCTGAGTCAGTCTTCATCTCTTCCTGGCAATACGTTATTGGATAACTCTGAACTTGAGTTTCCTCATCTCTAAGAGATGACTGGTAATTCCTGCTCCAAGGATTGCTGAAGAGATCAAATAAGGAGACCTATCAAGAGCTTTCAAAGCACTATATACATATAAACTACTATTTCTAGGAAATACAAATAAAATCTGCATTATAGTGGAATTCTTTATAGGACTCCTTTAGAAAACTAGAAGGATAGAAAAAAATCTATCTGAATTTTTAAAAACTCAGAATGAACACTCCAGAAATTTCAAAATGAGCATAGAGGGAGGAAGAAAGAATTTAGCATTTTGATCTTTGCACTGTGGAATTCGGGGTATTAGTCTTTATGGAACATGTGTATGTTTCTCAAGAAACACTTGTTAGAGCAATAGCTTTAACTTCCAAAGTAGAAGAAGAAAGATTTCACATTTTTAAAATTGTGGTCACTCTTAAGCTAAAGCAAGGAGAAATTTTTCTTATTGTTTAATCTTTCTCCCCTTTAAGTCATCCCCCCTCTCCATTTCCATAGGATTCAATAAATGGTAAGCTCGCACTAGTGTTCATATTTACTTTTATTTATTAAGTACCACTCACTGTTCTTTACATAGATTATGGCATGTACATTTAAGAGACTCACTGCTTGTTAAATTCACTAGAAAACACACAGAGACAAACATCCCCATATGCACACACACATACATACATACATACACACACACATACATACACACACACAGCAATAGCAGATCAGCAGAGAAAGATATCAGCCAAAGAAAGATAATTTGAGATACTTCTGAGGTAGCAGTTGTAAAATTAAAATAGGCAACTCATTAAATTATCCACAGAGTGAAAAGAAAGCTATAAAAATAGATATTTTTCTGGCAAGTCAGTGCTTTTTCAGAACAAATTTGGTTTTAAGCAGAATTTAAAAATCAGATGATATCAGTTCATATTCGTTAGAATCATTTAAATGGTTGGATTAGTTTCTCCTAATTAAAAGCAAAGATTAGCTTCACTGGCATTTGGTAGAAGTATATTTTATCAAAAAATATGTTCAGTTAGACATCGTTTTAACTGACAGATTGTAAGCAACTTGATCGTGTGAATGTTCTTTGAGCAAGTTGGAGCCTGGTCCCCAAATCACAGAATTGAAAATAAAAATCCTTTGTAAGTCATGCCTCAATGCTGACTTTTTCTCATTTTCATGTGTTGAGTTTTGTGGCTGATTGTCTATTCTGTGGTCACAGGTCCTTGCCTCTCCCATTGCCTGATTTTGGAATGTTGTTTCTTACTAAAGCTTCCCCTAGAGGACAGGCCAGGAAAAGGAAAGAAACTGAATTCACAAGCTTCCTCTCTTACTAAGAATTTAGATTAGAGATTTGATAGGGAAAGAGTCTGGCAAATGAATGAAGAAGCTTATGTATGTTGATTTTAGGTCTTTTAAAGGTCATCTTTCCAATTTACATTGCTATTTACAAATGATATTTTGTAAGCCAACAAAAACTTGTTTTTAAAATCCCCATTTACTGCCTTCACCGAACAAATTAGATGATATGTAAAAATAGCTAGTACTCTTGTTCAATTGAAATACTGTATGCAAAGAGAATGTCATACTGATACCTGCCACTTATGGTCTGCTTCTCACTTTGCGAACCCCTTTCAGACATTCTATTCTATCCTACAAAAACTGCTGTGTTGTAGGTCTTACTATAAGTGACACTAAAAAAGCTACAGGCAGTGAATATATTTTCATCTGAATTAATACTGATGTATTCCATTGGGGGAGCTAGACCAATCTAAAACCGCACATCCAAATATTAATATGCAAGACTTAGGGGTACAAAAGTCTGCTAGACTTTTAATTTTTTAAGGTTAAAAATATCCCCTCCCCCCTTTCTTCTCCTCGCCTCTTTATCACCTTCTAATATTCTCTGTCTGATTCCAAATAGGACCATTGAAATGTCATGCCTTCGTGCTGAGGAGCTCTATGTAAATATACAGAAATAGTGACTACCAGGTGCACCATTCTTAAAGTGACATTAATTTCCAGGACACTTTAGGTGAAACCATTTCCTCTTACAGGTCGAGGACGTGTGTGTGCGCGCGTGAGAGAGGATGACGTGACACTTTTGAGGTTTGTTTAAGTTGTTAAAGATCTCGAGGTTAAAAGACTTAGGCTGTTAAGCATTTTCCTTCCTTGTCGCCCAAAGACGCGAAATCTACAATTTTCTCGGTTCGACTGTCAGACAAATTGGCAAGTCGACTAAAAGGATAAGATTCCCTTAACGATGCATTCATTTGAAGCCTTAGCAACTATATTAGGCAGCAGCGAGTATTCGCTAGCAAGGCATCTCGCGAAGAGAGGGAACTCTGCAATTTAGAGTGACAGATGATTTTTTCTCATCCGTCAAGCCGCCTCAAAATGTCACAATATTTACACCCCTTCCTTGGTGAATTAGAATCCAGAGACTGGGAGACAGAAAAAAAAAAAAATCCGACCGTTTGCCGCTTGATTGGGAAAAAGCAAGCGTTGCACCTTTAAATTCTGCCCCTCCATTCCCTGTGCCCCCCTTCTCGGGATTTTGCAATAAATCTCCCAGTTCTGCGTTCAGCCCTGCAGATCCGTATTTAAAACAGCACCATCTGGGAAGGGTGGGTGGCGATGGTGATGCGGACTCCTTGGAGTTCCTTTGCAGCACGCTTGGAATTGCATCAGACTGATCAGAAATCCCCCCGCCCCCAAGCCCAGCCCCGCCCGCCTTGCTCCCCTCCCTGCCCCTCCCCTTCTCTCCCTTCGCGTAGATCTGACTGGGAAACGACTGGATCTCGGAACAATCTGTGCCCCATTCGCTGCAGGCTTGCTCCGTAAACCCTGCCCTACGCTCCCTTTGTGTGCGGAGCAGCCTATCGCCGTCATCTGATCCTAGTGCCTGTTTTTTATTTTTTTCTTTCTAAATTTCCACAATATCCTCGCGTTGCCTACGAATCCCTTCTACCGGAGTAGAGTTGGGATCTTTCTTTCGCTTGCTAGAACAGTCGAGTCCTGAGTTTCGGAAATAGGTTCCCCCTACCCTCCCCCACCCCAAGCCCTTGCCTCTTAATTAAGAAAGGCTGATCCCGGAAGGAGGAGTCCAAAACGCTCAAGCCCTGGGGCGAAAACTGCCAGCGGGCTAAGCTCCGCGGCTTGAACAAAAGACCCGGGAAGGGGGTGGGTCAAGGGTCGTAGGAGTGTGGAGAGGATGGTGACCCCTGTAGAGGAGCGTGCAAGTCCCTGGTTTCCAAGAGGAGAGACAGGAGGACAACGCCGCTGCGCGCTCTGGCCGCTCCGGGTCCCTTCGGGGCGGAGGCGGGGGAGGTGGAACGGAAGGCTGGGAGGCTCTGAGCAGCTTCGATGTACCCCGCCCCTCGGCCCACCCGTGCGGCGGCGGCTGCGGCTCCGCGGCTAGCCGGCGGTCCCTGCACCCGCGCCTCCCGGAGCAAACTCGCCGTGGCTGGGCGGTCTGTGCGCCTAGCTGATTGGTGGCTCTGTCCAGCCGCCGCGCGTAGTGTTCTTCACCACCTCCAGCCGCCCGGGGCCCCTCCCGAGGTCCGCTTCCTGGCTCTTCGGTGCGGAAAGGACCTTCTCCTCCCAAGCAGAGGCCCCCCCTTTCCTTAGTTACCCCGACTGACTCGGACCTGGGCTCAGTGAGGCATCCGGCCCGGCGGGGGAGTTGAACGCGGTCTCGGCGGCAACCCTTCCCTTGAGAAAGCGGGAGCCCTCTAAGCCAGCGCCGAAACTCGGGAGGGAGGGGGGGGGGGGGAAGAAAAACCCCCT